>CM076580.1:1142536855-1142876611 GCA_034641835.2 Pinus albicaulis
AGAAAAAAGAGCAAAAGGCTTTTGCTACAGCTATGATAGAAAATATATAAAACGTCATAAGTGTGATGCGAAGAAATTATTTTACATATATTATGAAGAGGAGGAAGAATATTAACAAGGAACTTCAAAAGAAGAGGATATACACCAGGAACCAACCCTAGAGATAGAAGAAATGAGTCTGACCATATCGTGTAATGCATTGGCAGGAATTTCCACTCCTCAAACTCTCAAGATAGAAGGACATATCAAGAAGAAAAATTTAATATTGTTGATTGATTTGGGTAGTACCCATAATTTTATTCATTGTAAGGTAGCCAAGGAATTGAATTTCTTCCTATATTCAACACCGGAATGTCAAGTGATGGCTGCAAATGGAGGAACTATAAATTGCTCTGGAAAATTCCATAAATCAAGCTAACCATGGGGGAATATGTATTGAATAGTCCAATTCTTTCCATTAAAGTGGGAGGTGTTGATGTTTTACTAGGAGTATAATGGTTAAAATCTTTGGGGACAATATCTTTTAATTTTCAATAACTTTTCTTGAATTTTTTTTCGGAAGGAAAGGAAGTTGAATTACGAGGTATCAAAGGGAAGCCAGGAAATATAATAAGCTCTAATTTCATGGAAAACATTCTAAAGAAAGAACAACAAGGCGTAATTTCCCAATTATTCTCACTGGAAGTTCCTACATAAATAATCTATTTCTCCAAATCTCCAAAAAGTCTTGGACAGTCATTCCAAGGTGTTTTAAACTCCCAAAGGGCTCCCACCTATTTGTGATCATGATCCTGCTATTCATTTGATTCCAGGAAGTGTTCCTCCAAACATCAGGCCTTACAGATATCCTTATGTCCAAAAGAGAAAAATTGAACATATGGATGGATCATGGCGCATGTGTCTGGATTATAGGGAGCTCAATAAGCTCATTATTAAAGAAAAATTTCCCATTCCTATGATTGATGAATTATTGGATGAATTACATGGAACAATTTATTTTACCAAGTTGGATCTTTGTTCAGGATATCATCAAATTAGAATAAAGACTAAAGATATTGCGAAAACAACATTCCAAACTCATGAGGGTCATTATGAACTTTTGGTCTTGCCTTTTGGCCTTACCAATGCACCTTCTACATTTCAAGGGTTGATGAATTCCATTTTCAAACCCTTCCTTATAAAATTTGTGTTAGTATTTTTTGATGATATACTAATCTACAACAGGTCTTGGAAGGATCATGTTCAACATGTTGACAAGGTGCTCAAACTATTGGAGGAGAAACAATTATATGCGAAAACCTCCAAATGTTTCTTTGGAGTACAAGAGGTGGAATATATGGGTCATATTGTATCTAACGAGGGTGTTAAGGTAGACCCTAACAAAATTAAATCCATTAAGGAATGGAAAGTCCCCACAACCATAAAGTAGCTACAAGGATTTCTTAGGTTAACAGGGTATTATCGCAAGTTTGTTAAGAATTATGGGAGAATAGCAGTACTTTTAACAAAATTATTGAATAAAGATGAATTTTCATGGATTGTTGAAGCAACTAAGGCCTTTGAACATATTAAAGAGGCAATGTGCCTGACACCAGTCTTAGCTAAGGCAAACTTCACAAAAACCTTTATTGTGGAATGTGATGCCTCAGGAAATGGAATTGGTGTTGTTTTAATGCAATAAGGAAGACCCATTTCTTTTGAAAGTCGTCCAATCAAAGGAAAGTATTTAAAGAAAGATATTTATGAGAAGGAAATGTTGGAAATACTACATGCACTAAAGAAATGGCAACCTTACCTAATGCGAAGACACTTCGAGGTAAAAACTGATCATGATAGTCTTAAAAAAAATTTAGAACAACGACTATCTTCAGAAGAGAAGCAAAAATGGGTCACAAAGATGCTAGGTTATGACTTTGAAATCATCTACAAAAAAGGGAAGAAAAATGTTGTTGTGGATGCACTCTTAAGAAAGGATGAGGATGTGGAAGCCAGAGTTAAAATCAAGACAAATGAAAGAACTCACAAGAACTAAACTTAACTAATGAAATTCTTAGATGCACCACTCAAAATTTGGCAAGGAGTTGGGTATTCTAGTATGTAATAATTATTAATATTGATTTGAGAGTTGCGTATTCCAATATGTAATATTGTTTTTTTCAGCCTTTACTATGTTGGACTTTATTTCAGTGACTACAACACTCTACTTATTCTTCTTATTCCATTTAAGTGACTATTCTACCACTCCATGCTACTTTGTCTATACTTGGCTTCCACAAAATTTTCCTCACTCTATTTTAGACATTCATATTACTCGACCTTCTCATTAAGGTACTACTCTCCTCTACCTCCATTTCAAACATTTCTCTTCCTAACAACTTTATAGATTACTCTGCAATTCACTCAACTTTAATCCACCATTTTAAAGTAATTATCTGCAACCAACCAACAATTTCATGTTATGGATTCCTTTTAGCACGTCTTTAGGCTTTGATATGAAAGGAGAAAACATAAAGAACGTGCCATTCTATAGCCAATCAAATAGGCATGGCACCCTCTCTTGTGTGGGGAATCAAAGATGTTCCCCATAAATTTTATGTCTCTTTGGAATATTCTAAGGGTCATGAGCGATACTTATTAACCAAAAATTTATCTTTATGAAACAGAATAGGGAACCACCATAGAGAATTCTCATCTAAATACATTTTAGATTGAAGGGCCCACCCTTTTCGACTAAGATAAGGTTTCAGGTATACACAAACCCTCCATATACTTTGTACCATAAAAGTTGCATCTATTTTTTTATGGCTTATAAATTGATGCCCTACAAAGAGTTCTTGCCCAAAGTAGCAGCCAAGTAAATTTATTTTTTCAAGATCACTTTCCACACAAAATCCCTTTTGGAGGATTTTATCCTTCGATATGAAAGGGGAAAGCATAGGGAACTTGTCATTTTGCTTAGTTATGATATTTCCCATGTTCACTAGCTTGGAAGTGAGTTCAATATCCATGGCACCCTCTCTCATATCGGGAATCAGACATGTTACCCATAGAGTTTATGCCTCTTGAAATATTTTGAGGGTCAAGAAGCATACTTCTAAGCCAAAAATTTCTCTTTATGAAACAGAATAGGGCACCAACATAGAGAATGCTCATTAAAAGAGATTTCAAATCAAAGGGCCTTCCCTTTCTAGCTACAATAAGGTTTCATGTATACACATACCCGCCATATACTCTGTACGAGAAAATTTGCATCCATTTTTTTTAATGTTTGTAACAAGAATCTATAAATTTAAGCCCTACAAAGATTTCTTACCCAAAGTAGCACCCAAGAAAATACTATTTTTCAAGAGCACCTTCCACACTAAATCACTTCCAAAGCTCAATTCAACAATTTGGTGCAGAGAATTTGGGATTCTATATATCTTTTAATGATTTCCATATCCTACAATCCCAATCTAAACTAAAGTTCAAAGAATACATTTTCTAAATCATGAATATTGGGAGATCGCTTAATCTTGAAAGTGAAGTCTAGATATTCAAGCATGATTAAACCAAGGAACAAGTCGATAGCTGCAAAAGGATTTGTGTGTTCAACATATCAAAGTAATTAGGAAACGGGGCATTGAATAAATAGATGTGTTCCCAACATTGTTTACCATTGAAAATATAATGAAAATAATTATAGATAATTAAAATAACTTATAAATAAAATGAAATTCTACGAAATTATTAATTCAAAAATCACCTACACAAATAAGTGATTTCAATAATAAAATCACGGTTTACCATTGAAAACATATTGAAGGAATTAAGAGATGAGGATCGAAGAAATTGATTTAATACCAAAAATTCTTTTGAAAACAAAGTGGAAACAATAATAGTAGAAAACCTAAAAATGAAATAAAATTCTCTAAAAGTATTAATTCAAAATCACCAACATAAAGTAGTGATTTTAATGATCTCGTGTAAATAATCTAGGGAATGAAGCTAATAATAATAATAAAATTAAAGTATAATAAATCAATTATCACCTCAACATAGTCGCAAGTCTGTTAGCTCAACATAGTACCAAAAAAAACCTTCAAAGATTCATCAAATGAGTTAGGTTATTTAGCAGTCAAACAAAGAGAAGTCTTTAAGAAGAATTCTCACATGAAACCTACCTACTCAAATTCTTGAGGTGATACACACAGGACGAAGGATTTCAATTCAACAAAGATGTTCAACAATTATTTCAATTCCCTTTGCAAGTTCGATTCTTACGTGGAATGACAGCTTAAAATAAAAGATAAAAACCTTCACTGGCATCGCTCGTAGATTCGTGTTTCCATAAGGAAAAACCTAGTCAGCAACTACACGCTTTTTCCTGCTAGATTCTCGTCCTCTTGAAAGGGTATGCAACACATGCAATGGAGAAAAGTGTTAAAGCAACAATTTTGTCATATGCCACGAATATTAGCACCACGACATGAAAAGCTCGAAACATACACTGTTCAAACAGATACAAACATAATAATGATAAAACGCGTGATTAATGAAATCCCTTCTTGTTCGCACTGATTTTCAGTGGCATTGGTAACGAGTTACATAGAACATGGCTATTAACGGTTATCGTTGTGGTGGAGGCCTCGCAATCACACGGGCATATCGTGTAGTCAATTGTGACCAGAGAAAGGGTGAAGGCGTTGCTCCGAGCGCGCAATCCCATGTTGAAGGTGGCACCACATAGAAAAAGTTCATTAGAAGGAGGACGACGAAAGTATGCGTTTATTATTTGCTAGATATTCCCAACCCAACCTCGCATAGGAATGCCTACTGGCGTAAATATTCCTTATTGATTTGATTTTATATTATTTAAATTTATAAAATGATTTATGAATAAATGTATATGAATATTTGTAATTCTCAATTATATGACTATTTATATGTAAAATTTCGTATTAAAAATTAATCAATTTTAAAATTAATAAGATTTATAGAAATATTTGAAGAGGGTAATAAGGGATGATATAGGTAGGTGGGAGGTAATGTTACCACCATACTATGCACTAAATGTGAATACATGTTTCACTATACTTCATTCATTCAATTGGATATGCATTTCCTTGTTACCAAGTTGATTAATGAGGATCATTAATTCTTATGCTTCCTTTTTTATATAGGATTGATGTGGTGATAATGATTTAGAGTGTACCACAGTGTAACGCGATTCACACTTGGACATTACTTTGATGATTATACACACCTTTTTTTAATGCTTTCTCCATGTAGACAAGACAATCTTATAACTTTTAAGTAATTTACACCCCCTTGCTAAACCAAATTATATAATTTGAATTTCATTTATCTCTTTCCTACCTTTAATATTTTGAAAAGTTTTTAACCATGGTCTCCATACTATGCACCTAAAGTTCTTCTTGAATGTTTTAACCTGACACTCTCGAGTCCCTTTGGGTGGCTCCTAAGCTTACGCTCTCTTGTCCAATCTTCCTTTTGCTTCCTATTTGTTCCCCATCTCTCACACCTCTCTTTGGATTTCTACCTATCTCACTTTTTGTGCAATGTTTATGTTACCGACTCACCATCAAGGCTAGATATAGACATAGGTGACAACCATGATAACCATGGTGATTCACAATATTGGTTCAAGGAGGAGTAATTTTCTTGATAGTTTCACACTAAAATACCTACAAAAATTCAACAAGATCTTTAGGAGACCAAACAAGGCATTTCCAAGGAAATAGAATGTCCATCATTCTTTAATTTTTTTTTTCGAGATCACTATATTCTTTTCTAATTTGGGAGACACTTCAGAAAGATAGAAACAAAATTTTCACACCATTAACTTCTACTAGTAGATGAAAGCATTGATAGGAAAGGTGATTTTGGATTGAAACGATGCCAAAGATGAAATCATTCTTCTGCTTAACGAAATTTAGTTGCGAATGAAGGATATAGACAATAGAAATGAGTGCATTCAAGATTGCTTGCCCCTATCATATGGCATAGGGACAACCAATAAACCCATTACAAATCCCATTTAGCTATAACATTCCTTCCTAGTTTTTATGATCATTCTAAAGCATATAATTCTCAACTTTTTTTAGTTTTCATGGACACTATCTAGTTTGTAAACCTTCGCATGCTATTTTTTTAAGAAATTACAAGTTTTCGCTTAAGCACACAATTATTTTATAATTTTTTGACCAACTTTCGCAAACATTTTTTTTATTTTCCTAATAACAAACCAAAAACTTGCAATACACTTCTTTATATAAAACTATCAAAACAATTAATTTTTAAAACTTTTTATTATAAAAAACAATTATATAAAATTATATAAAAAAAATCATATTAAAGAATATTGAAATCATTATAATATAAAAAATAAAAATAAAATATTTTTAAACATAATAATATGAATAATATATCCATATTTATTAATAATCATATGAATTTACCTTATCACATTATCTACAAATTTAACATTTATTCATAATCATATCAAATTAGCTTCATTTATAAAAATATGAAAGTTAAATTTTATAGATTTATATAAATGTATATTAGAGTGTTCAACTTTCTTTTAGATTATTAATTTTAAAATACTTATATAATTTTACAAAAACATTTATAGAATAACGTATCATGGTTCTTATTAAATTTATAGATTAAAAAAATAAATAAATAAAATTATCAAGTTGTATATGCAAAATTTATGAATAAAGTTTGTATAAAATTTAAATGTTTTTAATAAAAATGGAAAATACAATAAAAATCCCTAAATTATTATTAAAATAATATTATATTCATAAAATTATAAAATAAAAATAAAAAATTATGAAAATTATTATAATAATTTTTAATAAAATATTTTTCATTTTTTTAATGATAATGGTGATTAATGTACATTAAGATCAATATGCTTTATTGGATCTCAAGAAAATAAAAAGAGTCTATTTGTGATTCTTCAAAATTTTGTTTTTTTGGTTAAGGAGAAGGGAAAGAAGCCCTCCAAGATATCTATAGCTGGGTTGGCTTAATAAGTTAAGAAGATTGGAGGTGTGGCTTATGATAGGGAAAGTTATAGTTGGGTTGGCTTAATAAGTCAAGAATATTGGAGGCGTGGCTTATGATAGGGAATTGAGAGCGAGCAGTCGAAAAGTAAGTATTTTTCATCTTCCATCATCTTAGTATCACAAACTTGACAGATTTTATCCTCCCAGGGAGTCTTGTAAGTAGACCACCATCTGGTCTCACTTAGAACCTCATGAAAATTAGTTCTTATCCTAGAGATGTTTATTTTCTTTTTAGTGTTGGTCAACACAAAGACATAATTTTGGTCATCAAGGGTGGGGTTGATCACCTCCTTATAGTATCTTAACTTTATTTTACCCTCAAACTCTTTATCATCCCACATTTTATCCTTAAAAATGGAGGTAATAATATCTTTGACACTATCCATACTTCCCCTGATGATTTCCTCAATTCTTAGTAATAATATTTATGAATAAATAAATTATTTAAAACAAATATATATAAATTTTTAATTCAAAAAATAAATAATTATATAAAAAAATTCATATTAAATTTCAATATTTTAATTTAGAAATAATTAACATTAAAATTTGTGTTATTATTAAAAATAAATAAAAAAATATTATACTAATGCTATAAAAATAATTTTTTCACAAATAACCTTATGAAAAAACAAATCTAAGAGAACAATTCTTCTCCTCCAAGTTGAGATCAGAGTCAGAATGCGAGGTTTGTTTTCATATCTATTCCAGTCAGTGCAAAAAGGGAAAAAGGGTAAATGTGCTAATTAAAATCTAACAAGTTACTTAAATAATGATTTTGATTAGTGGATTAATTAAAAAATCAATAACTAAAATATTTTATTTCAGTTTTTCTCCAAGGAGGGAGGGTGTTCAGAGTGTGCTCTACATCTTGATATGTTGTTAGCTAACATATGGTGTTCAAAGTGTGGTCTACATCTTGATATGTTGTTAGCTAACGTGAAAAAGTGGTTGTGGTTTATTACATGCACTCTTTTCACTTCTCTGGTCACTTTTTCAATCATAGTATGAAGTTGGCACAAGTCGATTTGAATATTGCAGTGAGAAGAAAATTTGACCATTCATCTTTAGAGATGCCCCCTGTGCTAGTGAGGGTGAAATATTATCAGCTCTGTATTTCCCTTAAAGAAAAGCATCTTTGATATGAGAGGACATTAACTAAAGGAAAACAGAAGCTCCCTTTATGAAAAGAATTCACAACACTCAATTATAAATAAAACTAATCTAGTGTCGTCTTCTTTATTAGGTGTGTGTAGTTGGTCCTATAGATAAAATTTTAGTATGCACACTATATTATATTAATAAAAAGGATTACATATATATATACATGAATTATAGTCTCAAGATAGGGAAATTCTCTTGGAAACACACTAAAGTGGTTGAGAGAATATCTCAACCGCACACCAAACTAGGAATATATAGGTTTAGCTAACCCTTATGATATAGGAACAAACTTCTTACATAGAGAGTCACAACCACAAACAGGTAGGAATCACATATTCCAGCACACCCCCTTAATGACTACTTGTCTCGATATCAATTCACAAAATCTAGTTGTGGTCAAACATAACAAAAATGATATGTCGACGTCCATATAAAGGAGTAGCCATCCACCAAAATGCATGGGTACCAACCACTGCAACTGTTAGTCTTGTAGGATATCCTTCGCATACATGGTTTTGTCAACCATTATCATTGTATACATGTACATGTATCTGCAAATCCCCCCCAAATAAGCATTGACCACTTTGTGCTCAGTAAACTGAGACTTGTCAAAAACTAAGTTTCTCTAGTAAGTAAGGTGTTTCTGCAGACCACCTACTCCGTTGTAAGAACGAAGGCTCCTATGTGCACCTGGGTTAGTGTAGCCACAAAGGCTCTGTAGTCGTGAAGGCTCTGTAGCCACTAGAGTAGCATGTGGTTTCTAGCTCACCGCAAACCATCACTTCAAAATGACAAAAGTGGTTTCTGGCTGACCACAAACCTATAATTACAAAGTGGCAATTACAAAGTGGTTTTTAGATAACCACGAACTTCACGGGGATACATATGCCTTTACACGGCTTACATTACACAATCCAACTCTTGGAGTTACCGGGTACATACAAATACCACAACAAAACCATCCTAGACTTGCTTACCATTCAACTGCGTGACTCATCATCGAGAGTCTATTCAAAGAAACTCACAAAAAACAAACTTTCAACTTAGTTGTCCATCATAATCAATGTTGCTGCTCCTTCACCTCATCTTTTTCATTGTTCACATCTTAGGCATCTTTGTATTTTTCAATTAAGTCTTGGATCTCCATGCTTAACCTGTCATTTGTTAGAGTCTTGAATTCTAACAAAGTAAATTTAGGCTCAATAATTTTAAACATGATTTCAAGAAACAAAATAAAAACATAAGCTTTTCGGATTAACAAGAACATCAAATTTCTCTATCTCTGCCCAGAGATGACTATTTCCTGAACATAATAGCAACCATTCTTCTCCAACGATGCCTCAGAGGAGTCCACTAATAAAGAAACAGATCGAAAACTTTTGAACTTGTCTCAATGCAGTGCATTCCAGCATAGATGATCCACACGTAGGCACTCACAGCCACATGAAGAGAAATAATAACAAATTATCCCTCTCAAAACGAGAATCGAGGACTCCACCATTCGATCCTGCGTCGCCCACAAATTCACTGTCAACATATATAAAATTCGACAATTTTACACACAAAGTTCTCATTTCAGCATCCAATTCCCCGGCATCGCAGTGTAACGCCACTTCCCCTTTTCACAATATCAAGGCCAGTGACTGCTTCCAAGCATGCCTCTTCACGCTCACTGCTAAGATGCAACAGCGAAGACCCACTATTGAGCTAATATCCTCACTATCGAACATGCAGATATGCAATTGCTTAACAGCTTTCAAACAAACAATAGAAATTTTTTCTGCTCGTTACACAAGCAAAGACACTTCAGGAACTTTGGTTCAACTTGCCTATTTCGATCAAAATCTACGCCCCTGATCATACTGGGTACACAAAAACTCGATCATCCTCTAATATTTGTTGTAGCTCCAACCACTATCCTTTGATGCCATTTTCACTGTCGTTTCTTCATCATATCTAGTAGTAAATCATTCCTGCAAATAAATTTGTCTATTGTTGGAATGGAAAATTCGAACATAGTTTCACACTGGTGACAATAGTTGGCCAAACTAAATTTCACAAAAATACAACTTCCAAATTTACATTAATGACATGAAAATTTTTAAATACTTAATAAAATAAGAATGTAAATTACTACGTCGCTTCACGCAACACTATGCTTAGCACCTCAACATAGCAACAATGGAGATCTTGTCCCAGATTGTATGAAAACATGTTCTCCCTATACAACTTCAACCCACAGGAATTATTCATCAAAGAGGCCTCAATGGTCCTCTGTCCGATCCTTCCACATGTTGTGCCACGAGGTCAACATCGCCTACATAAGGAGTATCAACAGGACCCATGATGGTGGCCTGCCAATGTAAGAGGCCTTCTCCCATAGGCCCTGTGTTGCACGATGAAGGTGGATCGCTCTGCACGTCCACCAGCTCTTTCAGTATTTGTATGCTCGCCATTTTTCAATTCACACTCTAAACAATCACTATTACCTAATCAAAATTTCATGGTAATCAAATTTGTGATCTGCGTCCTTAAAGGAGATCACAAGTATGATGTTAACATTTCCAATCACATTTCTCAGCAGCAAATGAATTTTGTGTTTAAATGATAATACCACGCCTCTCACACACAGCTCCATAGAAAATTACACTGATAAGATTCTTGGATGTAATACGCAGTACCTTAGTTTCCGCACCGTAAGACTACTTCCTGTTGTATATATCCCCCATGCAGCGTCCAATATAGAAACCCCAATCGCAATGCCAATGCCCATGGCAGAATATGCATAGGGAGATATCTGCACCAGTGCATGTGCCCATGAACTTGATTTCGCCAGAAGCCCCTTGTATACATCAATGGCTGGAGTTTCTCGAGTATCACCATTATCCTTCTTGAATGAAAAAAATAGAACTGCATGCTTATGCATGTATGAGCAAATCAATAACTCACCTGAGGCACTCGGGTCTCCTCTACGCACTCAAATCAGCAACCACCCAAAAGCCCATCCACGATTTCCTTCATCCGTCGAATCTGCCACAAGCGACTGAATGGTGGGTATAAGCAACTTCTGCGACATAAGCATAAGCATAAGCAACATCATAAGCAACTTCCGTGAAATCTACCCTGATTGCTTCAAAAAGGGCTTCCTCAAATGCTCTAACCTATTGTTTGTTACGCTGTTGCTACATCAAACAATGTGCAACACTCCAAATATAATTTGATGCTCACCACAGGTTCTGGCTTCTGAATAGACACCACTGACACCAACAATTTCTCAGCCTCCTACGATCTCTCATTTCAAGTCACTCGCCACACCATTCTACCTCTCTATCAGTAGACTCGGCTAACCCACAGAGGACGAGAACCAATTACCAAAAGGGGTTAGCTCCTACGCAGCTTCCCTCTCCTGCAACACTCTCCATGTAGCACATCCTCCAGTAATCCTTCTCAGCCTCCAATCAGTTCTCCAGAATCAGCCTTTGAGTAGCAATCAACCTTCACAATCGACTTTGCAACCTTTCCTTCTTCCATATTCATTCGGATTGAGATTGTTGGACATCCATAACAGCTACTACCTCTAGATATGTTGGAGTTTTTCAGCATTGAAGTAGTCAAGCAACACATGGGGGCTTAGGATGTTTCCCTTCCCAAAAATTTTGTGGAAGCACTCAGCAGATCCTCGAGTGTATACGTCGCTGATATTCCACTTCTCTGCCCATTTCTGATTTCACGCCATGTCAAATGATAGGTGCATTGTTGCTCCAATACACCTCCACCAAAATTAATGGACAACCAAAAAAAACTAAAACACAATATACTTTCTCTTATTTCCCTCATCCCAGGAGGGGCCGAGGTCCACGCCCGTATCGGCTTTGATACCAAGATAAAATTTCAGTATGCACACTATATTATATTAATCAAAATGATTACATATATATACATGAAGTATAGTCTCAAGATAGGGAAACTATCTTGGACGCATAATAAGGTGGTTGAGAGAATATCTCAACCACACACCAAACTAGGAATATATAGATTTAGCTAACTCCTATGATATAGGAACAAAATCCTTACATAGAGAGTTACAATTGCAGACAAGTAGGAATTACATATTCCAACACCTATAGAATAACCACGCTATGAAGGAATAAAATATCGAGGTTGTTTCTTCTCTATATGGGCTCTGCGAAGGGTTGACCAGAAGACATTGAGAAGAAAGGTCCAGCTTTGGCTTTCATTTTAGAAGTCCGTCTTCAGACTGAAATTTCATGCCCAACATGGGATGAAGTTGGCATATGGCGATTTGAATATTGTAGTGAGAACTCTATTAGACTGGAGGAAAAATTTGATAATGTTGATCAAAAGTTCATTATTCTAACTAGGAATTCAATTAACATCTCTTTCTTCTAGGATGAGGGTAATGACTAACCAACACTAACACTCACATATTTTTCCCAATAAACTCACTAACTTCAGTTTTTTTTGTTTTCTCATGTCATGTTTTTTTTTGTCTAAATAAAGCATTTAGTTAGACAAGTTTTGAGCAACCACGAAACTCTATACTTTTATCATTGGTCTTGATTTCCTTCATATAAAATAGCAAAAAAAAATTATCTATATAATCTTCATTTAACTTAATATAAAATACCTAACATCCAAAACAACACTCCATTCCAGCTAAATTTTACAAACTATATATCTATAAAATTCCTTATTCCAAAGAGGTGAAAGAAGGGATGGAAAATGCTAATTGTTACAATGTTGTTTACATCCTAACTGAATCTCGTAAGTTATATATCTAATTCTTTTTCAATGAATTAACTAATTACTCCATCGTAACTAGTTTCTACTCCATCACAACTAGAATGTGAAACATTATTTATGTGAAATTTCTTGTATATGCATAAACCAAGACACATCATTTGAAGTGTATTTTGACAAGTTATATATCAAAACTTTCTGGTTTATAGATTTAAAAAATACTTATAGATTTCCTGTGAGGTCTTGGTTAAACGGTGATGGGGTGGGCTGTGAAGTCTTGGTTAAATGGTGATGGAGCGGGCTGTTATAACACTCATCATGGGTTCAATTTCTTTCCTGGATCGAAGTGATGTATGTTGACATGTTAATGAATATGGAGTACTTCATCTTAACTAAAGTCTAACAAGTTATATATAAAATTTCTTTACAATTTATTGCAATGCAATATTTATGATATAATACATTTATAAATCAATTATTTTTAATATTATAATGAAAATTCTACCCAATTTATTTTAATAATTATAGAGTTATATATGAAATTTCTTTACAGTTTGTTGCAATACAATATTTATGATATAATACATTTATAAATCAATTAGTTTTGAGATTATAATTTGAATTCTACTCATTTTATTTTAATATAACATTTATGATTTAATACATTTATTAATTAATTAATTAATGTTGAGATTATAATTAAAATTCTACCCGATCTATTTTAATAGTTATAGATAGAGAAATTAAGAAACTCTCAATATTGTAAAAATATAACTACACTTACCTGTATACAATTAAGTTAAATATTATAAAAATATAACTATAATTACATATATATAATTAAATTAAATTTATATTAAAGTTATTTTTTATTAAATGGAAGTTGGAAAAAAAACACTCGTACAAATGAATTTGTCTTTCCATAGAGAAAATAAATCCATCTTTATTTATTTCCTGGAAGACAGAGATGCAATATATCTAACGTCAGACCTCACTTATTTGCCAGATAACAGACTGCAGTAAATCTAGGGTTGGGTTTGGGTCTGGTCATAGCTGACAATAACCTAACGCGAAATATTTGACTCAAAGGTCCCCAAATTCTGTAATGCATAAAACAGCTAAATATATATACACTAGCAGGCAAGGCAGGAAGCCTTTTAAACGACTCAAACCATGGGAACCACTCGAATTAAAGGCCATGAACAATCTTTCAATGTTTAAAGATGCAAAGTCAAATAAAATCGAAGCAAAATCTGCAAATAACTAATAACTAATAAGCAGATGAGGCACCGTCCAGCGCAGCTCGGCGTCCTTCTGCACGCAACAACCCGGCGTGGGTGGGTCCCCGTAGCGGATAAGGCACATGAGCGTCGGCCAGTCCGGGTGCACGCCTGTGGCAAAAAGGGCACTTGACCACAAATGGGGAGTCTGTTCTCCGCATGATCTCCATCTCGCCGACGATGTGGTGACGGGTGCGTGTATCGTGGTCGCCTTGCACAATCTTGAGGGCGTAGAGGAACTGAGTTCGCCTATGTCGGACCTTGGACACTTTTCCACCGCTGCCGTAGCCCAGAATCTCCACTTTCTCAAGCTCCAACAGGTTGAACTCGTCTACTATTCTGGCTACAGCGGGTGTCCGGTGTGGAGGTGGCAAGAGCAGCGGCACAGCAAGGCGGGCAGATATTGTGGAGGTGGCAAGGGCAGCGGGACAGCACAGCGGGCACAGATAGTGGGGGCAGGGGTGGAATTGGGAGGCTCAGTGCTTCGTGCTTGAAGGTCCGGGATCGTCTCTGCTGAACATTCATGGCTTCTCTTGCTGGTTTTCGATCATCTGACTTGGTGATTGTCATGTTTGCTCTGAGCTTACACCGGGCACGATCGGGAAGAACTTCTAAGGGTGGCTGGAATTGGAAAGGTAGTCAAACGGTGTCGGGTGTTGCCATGTATATATTATATATATATATAGTTGTTATTCTTCTGGTCAAATCTGTGCAAACTGTATCTCATTTGACTGTAATAAATGATTTGATTGTTTGCGTGGTTTGATTTGAGTTTGAGCATTATGCATCGATGTTCTCAATCTGTCGTGTAAATTGAGTATTGCACTTCACAGTTATTTTTTTCATCGGGATGGTGCAATCTCACAACGACAACACTGTTCCCGTTTTAAAGGTATATTACATAATTGGTTTCTCTGCAAGAAAAGTAACAGTTGGAGTTATCTATAAAAACTTAAATATCTATCAATTTAATAATATTCAAATATCTATCAATTTAAAAATATTTATTTAATTATTTGTTTAACATATATAAGACACCTATCACTTATTATTATCAGTAAATGTAGATGTAGGTTGACTCGTCATTATTATTATTCAAAAAAAATATAGCTACTTGTAATTATAAACTAGTAATTTATAAGAAAACAGATTTGCATTCTAACCAAATAGCTCTAAGTCTTGAACCATTAACCTATATCTATACATCTAAAACAAACTTGTATTTATCCATTAAATTTTTATATTTTAGTTTTTTTAATATTTTAATATTAACCAATATAATAAGAAAATATTAAAAAATTAAACCAATTAAAAAAATAATATTTAAAACCTAAACAAGCTAATACAAATATGAATTTATATTATTTTCTTTATATCAATTTACATTATTTTCATTATATAAATTTTGAAATAAAAAATTAAAACTCCGGGTTAATCGACCAAAGAATAATATCAAAACAAGATTACTAATAATACCATGCAAGGGGGCTGGGTATATATTATTTTTTATTTATTTATAATTTTTATATTAATATGATGAAAACATTGAAAAGTATAATGAAAACATTTAAAAAAACCATACACACCAATTTGTGATGGGGTTGGAGAAAGTGTTGTCAATATTTAGGTCTTGAAAATAAGCGTGAGAAGGTCAAAATAAATTTATTTTGTTGAGCTAGTGTTCAAAAGACCAAGAAATAAAAAATACCCCATCCCAACACACATTTATTATATTTAGATTTAGGTAGTCAAACATTAATAAAAAAATACCCCATCCCAACACACATTTACTATATTTAGATTTAAATAGTCAAACATAATTCAATAAATTTATATAAAAAAAGCTTAGATACTTTTATTTTACATATATGAAATTTGTTTATTTATTTATTAAATTAATTAATAAAATAATTTATAACATTAAAATATAGTCAAATCCATTGGAAAGTACCACTAAAATTGACAAAAATAAGCACCACGGTCAACCTCAAATTCCATCGCTAATAGACAGCAGTGCACTCACACATATATATGAAGTATTTTGACAGTCAAATATCATTCGAACTTTTACAGATTTTTATTCAATATAGAAAATATGGTCACACATTACAATTAAAATTGACGAATTAACAACCAAAATACTCACTTTCCAACGCTCATAAAAATAGTGCTCCCTTTCGTTATAATTGTAATAATGTTTGTCCATAAAGCTATAATTATGTAAAAGTAACAAAAAGGTTCCTTTTAAAGATTCATCAAATCAATTAGGTTATTTAAAAGTCAAACATGGACGAGTCCCTCATTAGAATTCTCACCGGAACTATACCTACACAGATTCTTGAGATGGCACACATGACAATGGATTTCAATTCAACAAGGATTTTTACCTGAAATGAAAGCTTAAAATGAAAGATCAAAATCCTCAGTGAAATCAAAGGGGCTCATAGATTCGTGTTTCCGGAAGGCAAAACCTAGTCAAAAACTACACGCCTTTGCCTACTACCTTATCGTCTCCTTGAAAGGGTGTGTAACTTGAAAGGGTGTGTAACACATGCAATGGACAAAAGTGATAATGAAACAATTTCGTCATAGGCCACAAATATTAGCACCACGACATCTGAAAACCTTGAAACATACACTGTTCAAACAGATACTAACATAACAATGACAAAACATGGGAATTAACGAAATCCTTTTTGGTTCACATTGATTTTTACTGGCAATGGGCGCGACCTACGCATAACGTGGCCATTAACAGTTATCACCGGTGGTGGAGGTCTTGCACTCACACATGCAGATCGTGTACGTCAAATCCACCCAGAACAAGGGTGAAGGCGTTGCTACGAGCGCAAAATTCAATGTTGAAGGAGGTGACACATGGAAAATTTTCATTGGACAGAGGACGACGAAAGTATATGCTTTTGATTATCTAGATCTGCCCATTCCAACTATCATGTAAATATTTTTTATTGATTTGATTTTTATATCATTCAAATGTATTTTAGTATCTTTAATAATTGATGATATAAATAATTAGCAATTGCACTATATGTTGTAAAGGAAATGTTGTAAAGCAGTAACATAAGAAAGAGTAGTATAGAGGAGCTATTCTCACATGAACTATGCAGGTAGGAAAGAGTAGTATAGAGGATGAATCATGCAGGATAACTACAACTACAAAGAGTGAACAACAATATTGGGCTATTCAGTTACATAATTTGGTTACATAAGGTGTTTGATTAGTATAACATTTTCTTCTCTAAGAACCATAAGTATCAAAGTACCAAAACACATATTTTCAATGGGAAACAAGAGCTTACATTGGTATAACTTAGGTATTTAATGATATAACTTACAAAATCTCTTGATAAACACATAAGTAATTTCATCATTTTTCCTCTTGAGTAATCATAAATTTTTCATTTTTCAAAAATTTCAACAAAAAAAACTACTTACATCATTTAAATAATCCAACATAAACTTCAATGTGTAATTATAATCTTTACTTCATATCCCTGAAAATAAATGAAGACTAATTTACATCATAGTGTTAAAAAGACAAAAACATATTCAATGGATGCTCAAAAGAAATGAATGGGTTACTATGAGAATATATAAACACCTTAAAGCACTCAATAACCCTTTCAATTTAAAAAATATATTATCACATTTATCAAAGGAATATGTGTTATATGATTGGGCTATTTCCTTCCATAATTTGGTTACAACTTCATATGTTAATATCATTTTTAGATAAGTATCACTTCTTTTGCACAACTTTTTTTTTGTTTATGTATTTCTAGACATTATGGTGAAGGTGACCCATAAGGTGAGGTATTTGGTTGAAGTACTCTTTACTCCAACAATAACCATTTCTTCTCTGACAACCATGAGTATAGAAGTGCCAAAAGAAAAACATATTTTCAATAAGAAAAAAAAGATTAGATCAAAACCACAAAAAATAACAACTTATCACCCAATATATACTTGAAAAAAATAAATAATTTAAACAAATATATCACAAATACATATAAATATTTAAAATACCATGAGAATATAAAAAATACAATTAGTTTTCATATTTTCATTTATATATTTCAACAATAAAAATAATAATAATATCATACTTAACTATTACTATGAATTATCTGTAAGCCTAATCATTTAGTGTACATTTGTTGAGAGGCTTTGCCTGATAGAGGCTCTTGTGCTCATAGTGAATTGGGAGAGCATTGGTCCTAAATTCTTCATATTTCATCAAAAATACAATTAGTTTTCATATTTTCATTTAATTAATATATATTCAACAATAGAAAAAATAATAATATCACACTTAACTATAATTATGAATTATTTGTAAGCCTAATCATTTATTGCACATTAGTTGAGAGGCTTTGCAGGATAAAGGCTCTTGTGCTCATAGCAATATGGGAGAGAATTGGTCCTAAATTCTTCATATATCATAAAAAATACAATCAGTTTTCATATTTTCATTTAATTAATATATATTTCAACAATACAGAAAATAATAATATCATACTTAACTATAATTATGAATTATTTGTAAGCCTAAACATTTATTATACATTGGTTGAGAGACTTCCCTAGATAGAGGCTCTTGTGCTCATAGCGAATTGGAAGAGCATTGGTCCTAAATTCTTCATATATCATCTTGTAGTGAAAACTGTTGGGAGGCCTCCACTCAATGTAACTTAAACATTTAAAGCCAAATTTTAAGATAAAAGAGGAAACCGACTAAGGAAGAGATACCCACTTCATAATATAAACACTCCTTATTTTGAAAGCTAACTTTGTAATAGTCCAGAGAGTTAGGGTTGTAACAATATAAAACTTAGAGTGAAACTATTACAATTTTATCATCTAAACCTAGGTGAACATAAAATATATTTATTAGTGAGTTATTTTTTTCATTACCATTAAATATAAAATATAATATAAACTTTAAATTAAACATATATAAAATAGAATATAAACTTTTTAATTAAACTTTATAATTTTTAATTATTTAAATATATTTTTTAATGTATAGATAAAATTGATATTATATTTTTTTAAATACTTAATTTACTAAAACAAAATAATCTAAATTTATAACTATAACCATTTTTAATTAAATATTAAATAAACAGAAAAAATGTGGTTAAAAAATCAAAAAATATAATTTTTAAACTAATAAAACTATATTCTAAAATGAAAAAAGATGTATAATATATATATACAATAATGTATGCTCTTGTTTGTAAAATTATTTAGTTCTAATTAATATTAGTGAAATCTCTGAGATTTAGATGATCAAAATGATTTTAGTGATGATTTTAATTGATCTCAGAGGTAGTATTCATGTTAGTATAAATGATTTCACATTGAATTTAGTGCAATTAATTCAAGTTGAAAATCAATTCCTCTTAAAGTGTACACTCATATTAGATCTCAGTTTCATAATCTTTATTTATTTCAATTTTATAATCTTTGTTACAATACCATAACCAATATAGCTATTTTATTTTATAACATTTTTATATATTTTATTTTATAATATTTTTATACCTAAAAAAATAATTATTAAATTTATATTAGTTTTTAATATTATATCAAGTAGGTTGCCATCAAGGACAACACTCTTCATCATATTGCCAACAATATATATATATATATATATATATATATATATATATATATATATATATATATATATATATATAATTTTTATTTAGTAAATTATATGAAAATTTTCTTAATTTTTATATATAGAAGTTTTGTATATATTTCCTTAGAGTTACAAAAATTCTTAACCATGATATTTATCTTCATTGGTTACAATATCATAACCAATATAAATATTTTATTTTATAAAAATTTTATACCTCTTATTGTTTTTTTATCTAGATAAAAAAAATTACTAAATTTTTACATTAATTTTTAATGTTATATTGATTTAAAATTATATTAAAGTATTATCTATCTATATATATATATATATATATAATTCTTATTTAGTAAAATTATATTAAAATTTTCTCAATTTTTATATATATTTATTTACACATTACACATATTATAAACTAATTATATATATATTTTTAATATATAAAATTTTGCGAAGAATATTTTGGGGACTTTTTTCAAGCCCGAGCTCACGCTCTGCCTCTTCCATGCACATAGGGTTTCTAGTGCTACGACGGGGTGGTGTCGGTTGGGGTGCTCGCCCTGGCTTGGGCTCGGCCCAATGGCGGACTCTCAAGCCCCTCCTCTGCCTCCACCTCCTACTCCTCCTGAGGTCAAGACCTTGAAGCTTCTGATTTCTTCCCAATCGAAGAAGAAGAAACAACTCACCTCCAAATTTTTCAAGAGATTGGATGAGATCCCCTCGGTGGCTCTCCCGCCTGAGGGTCTGATGAAAGTGGCCCTTTCCCTTGCGAACCAATTGCTAGTTGGACAGTTCATGGGCTTATGGCCTTCACCAAAAAATACAGAAGCCTGGATCACTCGAAACTAGAAGCCCCTCATTTCAAACAGAGTTACCTCATACTTCTTGGGGGGTTTCTTCCTGCTTGAATTCAACACAAAGGAGGATAAGGACCTGGTTTTGAGAAATGGATCCTATTTCATGGGTTGTCAAGGATTGTACTTAAATCACTTGACTCCAGAATTTGACCCCTCGGAGGATGTTCCATCTACCGTTCCAGTCTGGATCAGGATCCCAAACTTGCCGGTGCACTGCTGGAACTGGGAATCAATGCAGCAAATCGGCAACGCCCTTGGAAAATTCATAGAAAAAGAAAACAACAAATACCAATATTATTGCGCAAGAATCTGCATGGAGGTTGATCTCGAAGTTGGGATGCCAGAAGCCATTAAGATAATGATGCGGAACTCATCCCATCTAGAGAAATTAGACTACGAAAAACCGTCGTTCAAATGCCGCTGATGTCATGAGTATGGCCACTGTGCCAATAACTGTTCCAAAAATGCATGCCGAGAAAAGGAGAAAGAAGGATGGAAACAAGCCAAGAAATATAGAACGAGCCTTAGGCCAGGGCCAATCAGACAAGGAAAAGAGAAATTAAAGGGAAGTTTAGCACCCATGGGGAGTACTCCTAAAGCCAAACCCACCCAGAAAGGTCAAGAGAACGGCTTTGAGGCCTTGAGCTCAGATATAGAGGAAGTCCAAGAAATTGATCCACGAGACGTGAAAAAGGATTTCCAAGTGCAGGAAACCCTAAAACCATTGAATATTGGCTATTATCTTGGAGAAACCCTGAAAGAGAAAGAGCATGTCTCCGAGTGGGAAGATCTAGATTCGGAGGAGTCGTAGGAAGAAGGAGAAATTGGGGATTCCCAAACATCAGTCAGAATATCAACCATGGGACAGAAATTCTTCACGGAAAAGAGAGAGAGAGAAACCTACAAGGAGAAGCTACAGGGGAACCAGCCGACCCTAGAAAATACGTTGTTAAAAAACCCTAAAGCATACAGAAATCAAAGGCAGGGCTTTAAGGGAGCCCTGTCAGCTCCAAAAAGGAAGTAATGAATATCGTCTCCTAGAACTGCGGAGGGATGGGGAGCAACCTAAAAGAAGAAGAAATGAAAATTCTAGTAAGGTTGGAAAGGCCCGACATTCTTCTCATCTAGGAGACCAAAATGGAGGAAAGGGAATTTCTCCACAAAATCAAACAGTTTTGGGGAAAAGGAGGAGGTATCACAGTCTCCTGTAGAGGCGCCTTAGGAGGGCTGGGAATTCTATTGGACGAGACATGCTTTGAGAAAATTCTGGCTAAACTCAACTCAAACTGGATTTTTTCTCAGTTTTTGCATCTTCATACCAAAGAGACAGTGAATATTTTCAATATTTATGCTCTGGTCATGTTGGGAGACAAAAAATTCTGTGGGGAATCCATTAGGGACCTAGCAAATGAGATTCACATGGATAACGTCATTCTTGTTGGAGACATGAACATTACTTTAAGACAAGGGGAGAACCGAGGGGGAAACATTGTAAGGGATCCAGCCAGAGAATGGGTGGAAGAACTCATTCAGGATTGGGATCTTTTGGAAATCAAGACACCCAAGGGAAAATATGCATGGAACAATAGAAGAATAGGTCTGAGCCACATTTCTGCAAGGTTAGATCGATTTCTCATCCAGAGTTCCTTGTTGCTTTTAGGTCTTAATGTTAGTTCTATTATTATTCCTTTGTTGGTCTCCTATCACAAGCCCATTAGGCTTGAGATGAAGCCGCATATGAATCTGGGGCCTATTCCCTTCCATTTTAGTTCTCTCTGGGTGCAACAACTTGAATTTTTGGATAGATTTGAGGAAGTTTGGAAATGCCTTGTCAGTGGATCCCCCTTATTTGTGTGGGAAGAGAAGCTGAGGAGAGTGAAGAGGGCCCTCAAAAGCTGGGCAAAAGCCCTCCCTTCTCCGACCAAGTCAAGGCGGGCTTCCCAGGCCTATTTGGAGAGTCATAAAAAACAAATGGAAGATAAGGACATCTAGAAGGATAACTTAACCCTGGAAGAGGAGCTTCAGGCTACCTCATATGGCTTGCATCAGGGAAGAGGAATTCTGGAGACTTAAATCTCGCAGTCTGTGGCTACAAGCTAGGGACAGGAATACCTCCTTCTTTCATAAGCAGACTCAAGCCAGAAGAAAATTTAATTCTATAGCGGAGATAACATCAGGGGACCAATCCTTCTCTGACTCTTCCAACATCAAAAAAATTTCCCATTAGCACTTAAAATAATTGTACATAGAGGATAAACAAGGAAGTCTCAGCTCCAACCCGCTCAAGTTGGTCCCTTTAAAGGTCAATGCCCAAATGAACGCTATGCTGACTACTCTTGTCACCGTCAATGAAATCAAGCAGGCCCTTGCTGAAATGGATCCGGTTAAGGCTCCTGGGCCGGATGGGTTCAATTATCGATTCATTAAAACTTTTTGGAACATTTTCAAAAAGGATATCTACAAAATTATCTTGAATTCTCAGGCCTGCCATAAGCTTGGAGGTAGCACCAGCTCGGCCATCTTGGCCCTTATACCTAAAGAGAAGGGTGTCATTTCTTTCAATAGATTCAGGCCAATTTCCCTCTGCAACATTAGCTACAAGCTCACCACTAAAGTCATGGCTAACAAACTGAAAGGCCTTCTTTTGGAAATCATTCCTAACAATCAAGGGGGATTTTTCAAAGGTAGGTAGACAACTGATAACTTCATGTAGAAATTTAATACAAAATATGTATTTCCTAGATTCTCCTGATCTAACAATTATATGCCACTGTTAAATAAAGAATCGCTTCTGCAAAATCTTTGTGGAATTTGAAAAACAATCACCAATCACAATATCATGAGGAAATATCAATCGCACATAACATAGATAATTTTATCGGGAAAGCATAAAGCTGAAAACACCATTATCATATTATATATATATATATATATATATATATATATATATATATATATATATATATATATATATATCATGGATCATGAAATAATATCATACAAAGGTCAAATCCAAGAGCTCTCAGTACATTACTAACTGTCTCACATTGTCATACAAAAATTGGCAAGTTCCTTAGCCAATTTACTACCTCCAAACGATCTGCCTCTACTGCGCAATCACAGCTGATAGCAATCCCTAAATGAATGGAATCCTGCTTGATTTAACTGTGAAATCCTCATGGGCACATCCAATGTGTGTGTGGTCACATGTGTGCAAACACTAATGTCACAACTAAGAGTCAATCTGCCCCTTTCACCTACATCTCGACTCAGTCTCCATTGGATCTGACATGCATGTAGTTAATAGTAGTAAATATTTAGTTTCATGTGAGGCCATTGATTGTGAATTAATTAATAATTAATTCACTTGATCTCTCACTAGTGTATCTTTAGTTACAACTAGCACGATTGAGCTTAACTCACTTAACTAAGTTAAAATAATTTACAACTTTCATAACTACACTTCCAACTTTGTTACAACTTTGAATCACTCAGTTACAACTAATTCCACTTGCATGACCCACCAACCAACCACTTAACTTGAAATTCCTATAGCTAACTGATTTTCCACTTTAGCTAACTATTTCCAAGTGCTCATTAAGAATAGATTATTTTCCATTGTCCAACTATTATTATGGGATAATAATATTTGACATGCGTCTATAAATAGAAATGCAATCCATAAATAGAACTTGCACATACATCTATAAATAGACCTCATCTATAAATAGAATTTTCTCATGCATCTATAAATAGACATCCACCTAAAAATAACTTGAGGCTCCATCCTAGTGTAGGTGAATAATTTTCACTAGGATCTTCTTGTTGAATCTCAACACTCCCTCTCAACAAGAAAGGGATTATCCTTCACCCAAATCCTGTCTCTATGGTATTCTAATTTTCTCCTGGTGAGCGCCTTCGTCAGAATATCTGCATTGTGATCTTCCGTAAGAATTTATTGAATCCACATGATCTTCCTCTGCACACAATCTCTGATATGATGATACCGGATATATATATATTTTCTTATATCGATCATGAAACACAGGATTAATTGAGAGTCTAATGCAACTCTGATTATCATAATGAATTACTGTCGGATCTAAATGAGAACCAAACATACCAACCAAGATATTTCTCATCCAGATAGCCTCACATGCAGCTTGACTCACTGCCATGTATTCTACTTCTGTTTCACTGAGTGACACAGATCTCTGCTTCCTCCTGTACTAAGAAAAAACTGTAGATCCAATGCTAAATATCCCCCCCTGATGTGCTCTTTTTTTCCAATGGGCTGCCTGCCCAATCTGCATCCCTAAAGCCATGCAACTTCACCTCATTCGTCTGTCTGTACCATAAACCATACTCAAATGTGCCCCTCAGGTATCTCAAGACATGCTTACTCGCCTTCCAAAAGAGCTTGGTAGGCTTAACCATCGCTTGAATCAGCTGGTTAACTGCATAACAAATGTTCGGTCTCGTGTTCCATAGATACATTAACGAACCCTCTAACTGTCAATAGACAATAGAATCCACTACCTCTCTAGAAGTAGCATAATCTTTCCTCCAGTTTCTTGGAAGAGGAGTATCCATGGGTTTGCAACCCTCCATGTGAAACTTGCCCAGTATCTCCCTCGCATACTTTCCTTGAGACACAAAAATTTCACCATCTCACTGCCATATTTCCAATCCAAGGAAATAATGAAGGAGGTCCATGTCCTTCATCTCGAAATCCTTTGCAAGTTCCTCCTTACATGAGTGTGTTAGTTTCTCATCACTAGTCAATATTAAATCATCAACATAAAGAAAAATGATTAAAATATTACCCTCCACCACAATTTGGTATAGGTTTACATCCACTTCACTTTTGAAATAGTTGTCTATCAGAGTGTACCAAGCATGGGGTGCTTGCTTCAGCCCATACAACGCTCTTTTAAGTCAGCACACATGCAAATCGCTACTGAAGATATAAAATCCTTGAGGTTGCTCTATGTACACCTCTTCCTCAATGATCCCATTGAGAAACATAGTCTTCACATCCATCTGATGAATGTGCCAACCCATCTGCGTTGAGAGAACAATGATGGTCTTTATGAAAGAATACCTTGCGACAGGTTGAAAGGTTTCTTCGTAATCTATCCCCTCGATCTGTGAGAAGCCCCAGGCTAGAAATTTGGCCTTGCATGTCTCAACACTCCCATCAGCAGCTTGCTTTACCTTGTAGATCCATCTCAAAAATACCACTGATTTATTAACTGGCCTTGGAACAATTTCCCAAGCACTGTTTTTGACAGTGGAGTCATACTCCTCCACCATTGCATCTACCCATGTGGGCTCCTACATTGCTTCTTAAAAGGAATATGGCTTAGTCACAATAAATTTTATCATGATAGCCATGTATCCACTAAATCGGTTAGGAGATTGTCTTTATCTGCGTTGTGAAGTAGGGGCTCCTACAGTCTGTGCAGCATCAAGTCTTCGCCTATCAGCTTTTGTGTATACCTTTTGCCAATTCTGATGGTTGGCTCTGTGTGAGTGGACTCCTCCACTCCATGAACCTCCTCCTATGGCTGATCCACATCTAGAGACTCATCTTTTGGAACCAACAATTCCTCCTCCGCATGCAAGTCTAGCTCCCTCTCAAGCAACAACCACATGGCTTTCCCCTCATCGAATTTTATATCCCGTTGCACCACAGTCATTTGATTGTTTGGAAAATACACACGATAATTATGGGGTGTTTATTTGTACCCCACAAATATCCCAACTTCAGCAATCGGCTCCAGCTTCTTCCTGGCATCCTTGGTCACATGCACATAAACAGATGAGCCAAAAATCTTAAAGTGTGAAACATCTAGTTTCTTACCAGTGAAAACTTCTTAAGGTGTACTAATGCTAAGTACTCTATGAGGAAACATTTTTGTACATAAACCACAGTGTTGCATGCTTGCACCCACAAATGCATTAGTAGGCCCTGATCATGCAAAATTTCTCATGTTGCACCCATGATCTTTCTATTCTTCCTCTTTGTGACTCCATTTTGCTGTGGGTTATGAGGCACTATGAGTTCTCTTCAAATTCCTTCTTTCCTGTAGAATTTCTTGAATTATTTAGAGATGTATCTTCCACCATTATCACTCCTCATAGCCTTCACTTGCTTTCTTGATTATTTCTCCACCAATGCCTTAGACTCATGGAAATTTGAGAATGTTTGATCCTTCTTCTGCATGATAAATATCTAGCATTTATGAGAAAAGTAATCAACAAAAATAACATAGTACTTATGTTTTGTTGTTGAAGCAATCGAGAATGTTCCACACACATCATTGTGAACTCTCTCAAGGATCCCTAAAGCACGGTTCTCCATTTCATGAAAGGTGGACTTTACATACTTCCCCATGGTGCAACCCTTTCACTGATCTAACTAAGCAAGTGCTCACATTTCAAGTCCAGTAGATATTTGTTGCATGAATTTCAAGGCTCCATGATGAAGATGGCCCAATTTCTCGTGCCATAATTTTCCCTCATCCCGGCTCACCACTTTCTCTACCTTTCCCATCATGGCAATGCAACCATCTACCTCCAGCTTGTAGAGATTCTTAACTTTAATTGCTATCCTCTTGGATTGACCCATTGTTTTATGTCGTAGGAAAGATTTTCCATCATTGAAAACAACGTCATAGCCACTGTCCTCCAACATTGCGACTGAGACGAACTTTTTATTCAGACCTAGAACATGCATAACATCTTTCAATTGAAATGGTTTACCTGAATCCCTCTGAAAGGTAATGGTACCAATGCCGGTTGTACTATATCTTCCATCGTCGCCCATCTCTATATGCATTTGGAGATCTTTCTCCTCCATGTCACTGAAAAGCTCCTTATCTCTCGTCATGTGGAAGGAAGCGCCACTATCAAAATACGACACTGATCCCAATGCACTTGACACCATGCATGCGATCAGGGAGAATTTAAGTTCAAATTGCAAGGCAAAGGCCTCAACAGCTGGAGCTCCAGCAGCCTTCTTGTTCTTCTTCTTTTGCGGATAGTTAGTAGTGAGATGCCCATGTTCGTGAGAGTGATAACACTTCACCTTGGAAAAATCCAGCTTCTTGCCTTTAGACTCGGATTTAGAATGGAATTTCTTCCCCTTCCCCTTCCTTACCTTGGCAGCCAAAGTACAATCCTATTCATCATCATGTTTTGATGAAGAGCCATCTCTAGTGTTCTTCCTGAACTCCTCCTACACCAGATCTGACCACAATCATTCCCAATACGACAATTTTTCCCATCCGTTGAGAGAGTCTCCATAACTGTGCCAACTGTTAGGAAGTCCCAAGAGAGAGAATCTCACCAAATCATCATCAGCAATAATTATTCCCACACTCCCCAGTTCATCCCAACATTGGACAAACTTCGTGAGATACTTTGGAATTTTTTCACCCTTTTCCGTCTTGATCTTCCCGAGTTTATCTTTGAGTGTCGATTTCCTATGGTTGTTGCTGCTTTGGAAAATATCCTTCAAATCCTTCCACAGAATATGGTGTGGCTTTCCCATGAAGGCTTGAGACAATGTGGTCTCGTACTCCTTCCAACAAGATCCTCCTCGACTTTTCCACTTTCTTTTGCCACACATCAAGTAGTACAACATATATCGAAGTAGGATTAGGAACATCATTGTTACTGAATTCCTTCAAGCTTCCCTCAAGTGCATACTCTAACCTTAAGCCATTGAAAGCCATTTCGATGTTAAATCATCTGTAGTAACAAGAAAGTCTTTCTGAAAATTTGAATTCTTTCCACCAACAAACTCATCTCCTCCTTCACAATTACAATTTTTTGTTCTCTGATACCATGTAGAAATTTAATAGAAAATATGTATTTCCTGGATTCTCTTAATATAATAATTATATGCCACTATTAAATACATAATCTCTTCTACAAAATCTTTGCAGAATTTGAACAAAAATCGCCAATCACAATATCATGAAGAAAGATCAATCACACATAACACAGATAATTTTACTGGGAAAGCATAAAGCTAAAAACCCCACTATCATATATTATATATATATAATGGATCATGAAACAATCTCATACAAATATCTACTCCAAGAGCTCTTAGTACAATACTAACTGTCTCACATTGTCATACAAAAATTGGCAAGTTCCTTAGCCAATTTAGTGCCTCCAGACATCCTACCTCTACTGCACAATCCTAGCCAATAGCAATCCCTGAATGAATGGAATCCTACTTGCCTTGACTGCGCAATTCTCATGGGCACATCCAATGTGTGTGTGGTTGCATGTGTGCAACCACTAATGTCACAACTAATTGTAAATATGTCGCTTTCACCTACATCTCAACTAGGTCTCCACTGGATCTGACATGCATGTAGTTAACAATAGTAAATATTTAGTTGCATGTGAGGCCATTGATTGTGAATTAATTAATAATTAATTCACTTGATCTCTCACTAGTGTATCTTTAGCTACAACTACCACAACTGAGTTAAACTACTTTACAATTTTAATAACTACACTTCCAACTTTGTTACAACTTTGAATCACTCATTTACAACTAAGTCCACTTGTATGTCCCACAAAACAACCACTCAAATCGAAATTTCTATAGCTAACTGATTTTCCACTTTAGTTAACTATTTCCAAGTGCTCATTGAGAATAGATTATTGTTTATTGTCCATCTATTATTAAGGGATAATAATAGTTGACATGCATCTATAAATAGACATGCAATCTATAAATAGAACTTTCACATACATCTATAAATAGATCTCATATATAAATATAATTTGTTCATGCACCTATAAATAGACATCCACCTAAAAATAGCCCGAGGCTCCATCCTAGTGTAGGTGCATCATTTTCACTAGGATATTCTTGTTGAATATCAACACTTCATTCTCATTCAGGAAGCGATCCATTCAAGCATCCAAAGACGAGAAAAAGGCATGGCTCTCAAGCTAGACCTGACTAGTGCATTTGGCAGAGTTAGGAACAAGTTTCTCTTTGTGGTTATGCATCAATTTGGGTTTGACTGCTGCTTTATAAGCTGGGTCAAGGCTTGCATTGCAGAACCATGAATTTCTCCACTTTTCAACGGGCGTGTTGCTGACTTCTTCAAGGCAAGTCGCGAGATAAATCAGGGATGCCCTCTATCCCCTCTTCTCTTTGTCATTTAAGCCTTTCTCCTAAATTTTATACTGGAGGAAAGACAAATTGATCAACAGCTTATGGGTCTTAGGATCGCCAAGAGAGTTAGAGACATAAATCATGCTCTCTTTGTTGATGGCTCCATCCTCCTGGGGGTTTCTTCCGCCATCTCGACTTCCTGCTTCAAGCTGGAGTTGGATCGCTACTGCCTTGATTCTAGGAGTGAAATTAACACGGAAAATGCTTCATTTATTCTTGGAACCTCACTGGCCTCGAGCTAAGCACGATAACCAAGATTTTGGGTTTCAAAAGCACCATGAAATGGGTGTCTTTTAAATATCTTGGGTTTCCGATCTTTCAAGGATACCCGATTGGGAGGGACTAGTACCCCTTCCTGGACAAATTCAAGCTCAAAATGAAAGCCTGAGGCACGTCGTGGCTCAATCTGGAAGGTAAGACTATTCTCATTAAGTCAATCCTTAATATTCTTCCAATATTTCAGATGTCCATTCTGTTGGCTCCGGTGGGAATTCTTCGCAAGATGGAGAAATACATTCGCTCTTTTTTCTCAAAGGGAGGGAATAATAACACTAAGATAATTCCATTGATCAGTTGGAATAAGATCGCTATGTCGCTGCTGGAAGGTGGCCTTCACATAAAATATCTCAGGGAGCACAATATCACTCTGGGGGCCAAGATCTTATGCAAGTAGGTAGCAAGGAATCCGAGATGGGCACAGATTTATTTGTGGAGAAAATACAGCTTAGGAAAGTGTCTTTGCAGCTTGGAGAACTTCCAATCTAATCGATAGGGCTCCCTGATCCATCAGTTGTGTAAGCATGCTCTCTTGATGCTGCATGAGCACTTGTTCTGGATTCTAGGTAATGGGAAGCAGATCAGCCTGTGGGAGGATAGGATCATGAATGCATAAGTGATCGGGGAGGATCCTGAGTTGCTGGAGCTAAAAATTTGGATGATTGTAGATGGTCGATGCACAATGTGGGACATTTTAGAATGGGATAGCAGCAACAGGGCAGGGTGGAAAAAGATAGAGACTCCTGCTCATTTGGAGCAAGAATGGGCGAAATTTGTGGTAGCGCTAGCTGGGAAATCCCCCCTAAATGCAAGAAAAGAATATAGAAGTGGTTGGGGTTCCTCAAAGGGATGTTATTCCGTAGCAGAAGGCTATAGGTGTCTTAGCAACGCTACGATTTGGAAAGGGATTTTCCAAGTTAAAAGCATTCCAAAGATTGATATGTTCACCTAGAAGCTGGGGCATAGTAGTATCCTCACAGCTGAAAACCTACAGTGTCGTGGATTCCAGGGCCCCTTCTCGGTGCCCGCTCTGTCAATAATAAAAGGAAAATTTGGTCCACATATTTCTCAAGTGCCTCTTCGATCGAGACATTTGGAATTAAATCTTGCTTATTTGGAACAACAGCCCCATCCTCTCAGCCAACATCACAGGTATGTTGTCTAATTGGGGAGACTTGTTTACTAAATCCTCCCCTGGGAGAGGCTGACCATACGAGGGGTGGATGATTATCCCTAAGCTCATTTGCTGGAAGATTTGGCTTGAAAGAAAAAATCGGATATTTCAAGAGAGGGCCCTAAAAAAACAACAAATTGGTATGAAAATTAGAAGCTTATTTAAAGAAATAATGCAGACCAAGGTGAACCAGAAGCGGTCTGGTAGCTTAAGTCAACAATGAAGGGAGTGGTGCTAGAATCCAGGGCTAAACCTTCCCACTGGGAAAAATATGGAGAAGTACAAAGAAGAATGGAAAATCAGATTAGAGGATGAGGACTTTGAAAAATGGAGTAGTAGCACAAATATCCACACTATTTTTTTTACGGTGTAGCAAATGGGAATCCGAGGAAGGCCAAAGGTAGAGGAACTATCTGCTGCCCTTGGGACCAAATCATCTCCCACTTCACCTGGGTTTTGGGGCTTACTTCAAACAATCAAGAAGAAGCCATGACTCTCCTTCAAGGCCTGAAAAAATACAAAAACAAGGAATCAAGGATGCTCGAGCCATTGGAGATTCACAAAGCCTCATTGTCTTCATTGTGACTAAACCGGTCCCTAAATATCTCTTCTTGCAATGGCTATTTGTTCATATCAATAAGTTGATTGTGTCCTTTAACAAACTTCAGTTATTTCATGTCCTTCGTAAAAATAACAAAGGCACGGATCTTGAATCCAACATTGTTGTCTCTTTACAAGAAGGATCTCTCCTTTGCGAAGAGCAGAATTCATGGGATCCTCTACCTTAGCCAACCCTTCTACTTTGTCATGTATTTTTGTTTCTTGATGTAGCAATTTTTTTGTATTATAAGGTTTGCTAGTCTTTGGGAAATTTCTATATTGACTATAAGAAGCAGAATAGGTGAATTTTTCTTGATCGGAAATCCCCTAGACATTACGTCTCCAGATGTAATACCTCTGAGCATAAGCCTTGGACCTTTTGAATCAATATAAAAGTAATCGTTTCTGTTTATATATATATAATTTTGTATATATGTCTTTACAGTTAAAATTATTTTCTTAAAGATTGAAAATAAACATTTGTTAAACCCAATAGTCATAAAGCTTGAAAAAATATAATAATTTTCATATATCACATGTATGATAACCATTTTAATAACAAGAACCACACATTTGGACACTTATAATTACCAAGAACTCGAACAATAAGAAAATCCCCCAAACAATGCAGCAGTCCTCAAAACGATAATGACTTGGTGCTCTACATTAACCATGCCTTTCCAAATGTTTCTTTTAGTGGAGCGATTCATGATTTTGTTTGATTTATTTTATTTGTTTCCATTTTAATTTAGTATAGTTTTAAATTAATTTTTGTTAATATGTTTTTATATCGTATCAGGAAATGGCCTTGGTTATTTCAATTTTAAGATGATTGATGACTTTACAATCCTTTCCTACTGTTTAATGGTGGTTAGAACAAATATCACTCAAAAATGTGTCACTCATTGTTTAATTATGGTTAAGATGATTAAAATTCAAATTTTCGGGCGTGTTTTGAAATTTAAACTCCAAAATTTATATAATAAATTGATTTAAAAAAAAAAAAAACATTTTTAACCATTTTAAATAACTCGGTGGATTGCAGGCTGTCTATTTTTTTTCACAAATTCAGGAAGAAAACAGAGGTGAAGAGATGCAAAATATTTTCTCTGTTCCAATTTCCAAAGCCATTCATCTGCATCTAGACTTCATAGTTGATGAGAAGTTAATATCCACCAACAACTCATCGTCAATATACAGATGGACTAAAAAAAGTAGAGAAAATAGCCTGAAAATATTTTCTTTATTCTAGATACCAGAATTTGTTGGTAGAATAATAGTTCTATCCAAATATTTCAACTCTGCTCGGGCTGCCTAAAATCACTTCAAGGTGATAGGTGTTAGTAACTAAATTATGATAAATTTTCTCACCATATAAAAAAAAATTATAATATTTTAATAATTTTCAATCATCATACCTGCAACAATTATGCACTATGCAATGTAGGCCTCTAACGTCATATCAAGAATCATATCAATTTCTTTCAGCGCACGCGCTTCCTTTTGTGAAATGCGATAATTGAGCAAGAGGTGCAACCTTTTGATCCGGATTTATGCAAGAATGCGACAGAATACAGATATAACCATAAACACAGAGATGCAACGGAAATAATGCTTCATTTTATTAACAAAACAATGTCTGAAATAATCTTACAAACATAATGGAAAAAAGCTATGGCGTTGGTAGCATATCTCTGAGAAGATATGTGGTATACGTAGGCCTCTGAACTATGTTACATTGAGGCTTGAAGGCCTATTAAAGACATAATGGAAACATATGAGCTAGGGTACTAGCAGCGTATCCCTAAGAAGAGATGTGACAGCTACCATCCCCTAAACTATGTTACAATGAGGCTCAAGGGCCTATTTATTGTTGAGAAACAATGTAGAATCTGAAACGTCCAAAAATCTAATCTTAGGAGATGAAGCGCCAAAACTGTGGGCCCCATTTGGGTAAATTGGTGTTTCAACTTCCCGGGGATGTAACTTTGGATCCAATATTTGTTTGATGCACTCAATATCTCATTAGAAATATCTATCAGAGGAGTACAACTTTTTTTCCCTCTCGGTTTTCCCCAAAAACATCATTTAGGGCCTCAAAACGGCTCTGAAAGTTTAGGACCCCGAAAAACTGCTAAAAATAGTAAGTTGTGTTGAAAATTGAAAACTAAAAGAACTGATGGTGGGGGTTCAAATGAAATAGTTGGGTGGCCAACAATATCCACTTGGACCATTAATGCCCCAAAATGGCTTCGAGCATGCAGGACCCGAAAACCTACTAAAAATAGTAAGCTGCTGGAAACGAAAAGCTGCAAGAATTGATGCTGCAGATCCAAATGGAATAGGTGGGTGGCCACCAATATCCACCTGGATCACCTTTCTAGCCTGCACATGATCCAATAGATTCTTCACCATTTCATTGCCTAATTCTTCTACCCACAATGGATTCTCCCACCCCCTTTCCCGCTGAGAATTTGCACACTATCACAACCACAGAGGCCAAGCACCATGTGGTGATGCTCCCTTTCATGGCCCAAAGCCATATTATCCCCTTCCTAGAGCTTGCCAAGCTACTTTCCAAACGAGCCAGATTTTCCATCACCATAGTTTTTAGTCAATTCAGTGTTCTGAATTGATATAATAAATTATCGACCAGGGCTTGTAAACTGATGAGGTATAGTTGCACTATATGTACCTAAATATCCTTATTCTTATTTCATTGTTTTCAGTATTTTGTTGATGTTTTTGATTTTTGTTATATTTAGGCTTTAGTATTCTAATCTATGTTCAAAAGAATGACATCAAATCTATGATAGAAAGGAATGAAAATAGAACTTTAGACTCAAAACAGAGTGTAATTATAAATTATGTTCCTAATGATGAAAAACAGAGCATTCTAATCCATGGATGTCCTAGCTTGCAAATGAACATGAAATGTAACTCAAGACATTATAATTCAAACTAATCCTTTTAGTTAGAAGTTTGTTGGAATATTTTTTAGAAGAGATTGAACTGCAATGTGATGAGGATCTTCCTAAAAATAGATAGAAACTTAGAATATTGTAGTGCAATCCTATTCATATGTTAGAGATATTTTGGAACAACTTGAGAAGAAAATTGCTACAATATTTCTATAAATATTTAAACTACTTATGACATTACAGCTAGGTCTCATTCATCAGCTAGAGATTTATTGGAAGATTTTATTGAAGGAGACTAGTTATAATGAAATAAGGATCTTCTAAACAACAACAAATAACCCACAGTATTACAATTAGGTCTTTTCTGTGACTTAGAGATTTATTGGAACAGTTTTGTGAAAATACTTCTTATAAAAATATGAGGATCTTCTATCTAATTGTAGAACCGGAAATACAACCTAATTAACTTAAAATCATACAACCAAATCTCATTCAGTCAATAGTGGTATGTTGGAAAAGATTTTAAGAAAACGAGTGGTTGTAGGATGATGAGAATCTTTTAATCTAAATGAAAAAAACTAAAGTGCTAATAACTCAAGATGTCACAATTAAATCCATTCAATAAATAGAGATATGTTTGAAAATTTTTAATAAAGGACTAACTATAACATCATGAGGATCTGTTAGTTGAGCAAACAAAGCAAGACATGATACTAAAAGATACAAACTCAGAAAACTATCTAAGTGAGAAATATAACAACACAAAATTACAAGTTACTTATCTAGAAAGCATGTGGAAGCCTCCTTAGATAGCAGGAGCCCTCTACTATCAAGTTGGCATGAAAGTCTTTTAACTCCTTAAGTCTGTCTTCAACACAGCATCAAAGTTATGCTTCTTCTTATTATCAAAAATACTTCGAAACAAAGTATCACAGTATTAGCAAATAAGAGTTAACTTGTTTTCTTGGTCTGATCGAGCTAAATTTATAGGAAATTACATAACTGATATTGAATGAAAGTAGGCACAGGTGTTTTATAAAATCAAAATCAAACTAAAACTCCTTTTTAGGACTTGTGATCTATTGAAAGAAAATCAAGAGTCCTTATCCTTATAGAAATCTACTTCTCGAACTTTTGGTTTGACCACGTGCACAAGCATCTCCAGTCTTTGATTCAGCCTTCGTGGATGACAAGGAACAATGTAGGAAAGATTTAGAATCTAACCATATACTCATTTTCTTCAGATGACACATGTAATATGTTCAAACACCAAAATGGCTACGGAATGTGTAACTGGCTACAGAATTACTGCATTCTGTAGCTAAAACTGCTAAAAAATCATTAAGACAACAAAACCACAAAATTACAACAAGTTAGTCATTTCATGTATTCCTTAAGTGATTTTAATAATTCTTATTGATCTTCTAGGTATATAAATGACAAAAGGAATGATAATATAAAGTGGAATTTGTCAAAGGAGAAGACACTTTTAGGGCTCAACATACCCACACTACAAAACGTTTTCATGTCCTCATGCAATTTCATTCCATTTGTACTGATACCTCTGCAGGAACATCTAAACTTGTTTTTATGCTTCATTTGGTAGTTAATGTCATCCTAGGTTTCCTTATGAGTTTCTTGAACTTCAAGTTAATGAGTGCCCTGTTCAACTTCTTGTTCCTTTTCTTCAACTTCTTGTTTGCTTTATATAATCCTTCCATTTTCTGAGAGAGAGTACTGTTAATGCTGCCTTTCAATTTAAATTGTTCCCTTAGAATTTAATTTTCATTCTTAATATGGTTATTCAGTATCTCCATTTCATAATTGTCTCTTTTTAATTTTTCAATTGGAGGTTCCTGTGGACTAGGGGACCTTTCTCTGTTCTCTGAGGCTTTTCTCTCTAATGATTCCACATGGTCTTAAAACTGCTGCTGAGCTGGATCTACATCTAGGGTTCTTCTACCAGAGTTTTCTTCATATTGATATACAGGAGATCTTTCAATTGGGATCTGAATTGGAATTTCTTCTTCTTCAATGTTTATGATTTCAGTTCCCCTAATGCATGTCTTTTTCACCATGCCCTTAAGCCTAGAAATTCTCTTTAATTTAGGTGGATTTTCATCTTTTACATCATATTTTTCAACACATACATTTGTTAATTCCTCCTTTATTTTATTCTTGAGTTGTTTCTTGATTTTTACCAACTTCTCATAGATTATTTCATCACTGTCTTCCCGTGTTGATACACTAGGCTTGATTTCAATAGTTTGAACATCCTTTCCTCTCTTACTTCTTCTCACAGGTTTCTTCTTTAGACAATGTTTCTTTAGGTTCTTCAAAATGGTTTCTTAGGAGGAATTCATCCCAATTATCTCCTATATTCTTCAAATGAAACTCAATTAACATTTTAATTAAGCCATGATGATGTAAGGTAGTCTCTAAGAACTGAAGCCTTTTTTGGACATTTGAAGACGTCCTTTTTAAACTATTGAGTAGGAAAATGGAAGATTTATTTCTTCATCTAGAAAATTCATCATGAGCCTAATGTGATAAACATACAAAGTACCAAATATGCCTTCACAGGTTATGAACTTTTGTAAGATTAATAACATATTCCTCCATTTATTATTCAAAGTTGAACTAGGAATACCTTTCTTAAACACTGCAGTGTTCATACATGGGTTTTTTAACATTTATCTCCATGCCTCATTATGAAATTCTTTGTTTTTAAACCAACTCTCTCCCTGTCTTGGAAACTCTGTTGCTTCTGCTATGAATGCCTCTGTGATGGTGAATTTGACATCTCCAATCTTCACTTCTGCTCTATTGAACAACCTAGAAAATGACTTTGTGATTTATTTATGAAATCCATTAAACTTCTCTATAAAACTTAGCCATCTAGCCTATTGTAATAACCCTTTGAGCTGAGAGTATCCTTCCAAATACTTAGTTCTAATTGGATCTGACCTTACAATAAGCCCCATTTCTTCTTGATGAAAATTGCTTCCTTTCTCTGGCTTCAATTCACTACTCTATTCTTATTCTTAAAGAAAAAGCAACTGTGAAGGGTTGTCTTGCCCTAAAGTGACTTCTCTGCAAATGAGGGTTTGGCTATGGAAGAAATAGTAGTGAGTAGATGTGAACGGAACAGGGTAGTGGTAAATGATAAGGATAATCGGGTGTAAGAGTTTGATAAGGAATGAATGACCATGAATAAATCTTATGAAGATTTCAAAAATCATCAATGAATGCCCCGGTCTGATGACGTGACCTAATAGGTCACTTCTAGGTTCTCACCGTTAACTTCTAATTAGTGATGATTTGTTGTGGAGCAGGGTGAAAGGGATTTGGTCGAGAAATGTTTATGGTAGTGGTTTGATCAATTCGAATAATAAAATAACTTAGGAAAACATATGACCTAACCACATTATACCTTTAATGATTTGCTATCAAAAATAATTTAACACAATTTTACCTTAGCCCTTTTTGAATTTTTGCTGCTTTGATGTGCTTTGTCTTTCATCTGAAAAATATTGATCCTTTAGACTCCATAATCTTCTTTGACTCATCCTCTATTTACTGAAGTGGATTTTTCATAATCAATTGGCTGCAGAATGGATCTGGCTGCAGAACAGGTAGCTACAGAATGTACCTGTAAGAACTCTGAAATATGAAATGGAATGAAGTGGAATGTAGATGGAATGAAGCATGGAATGAAATGAAGTGAAAATGTGGATGTAATGAAGTATGGAATGAAAGGAAGTGAAAATGTGGATGGAATGAAGTATGGAACGAAATGAAGTGAAAAATATAGATGGAATGAGGTATGAGATGGATCATGGATAAAGTGATATATGGATGGAATGAATGGAATGTATCATGAATATGTAAAGTGAATCTGCAACTTATGGTTTTATAATACTTAATTGCAGAAAAAGAACAATTTTTGAAAATGTAGTGTCAGAAGAACTATGATTTTCACCTTAGATTTTCTGTATAAACATGCCAATCAATGATTGGTTTTCATGTTTATACCTTTATATATATATATATATATATATATATATATATATATATATATATATATGATTGAAGAAAAATACAATTAAGCTAGTGAAGAAAAAGTATTTTTCTTCACTAACTTCATATCAATGTTATCTTGAAATTTCTTGATAAAGTCCTCTCTTGAAAGTGGCTTATGATAAAATTTCAGTCTGTGTCCATTTACAAGAAAGGCTACCATTCCTTCATCTATTGTCCTGATCTTTATTGCTCCATTTTCAAAAAATTTCACAATCTCATATGGCCCAAGCCAATGAGTCTGAAATTTACCTGAAAAATCCTTGAACTTTGAATCAAATAATAGAGCTCAGTCACCTTCTTTAAATTTCTTTTCTTTGATGTACTTATCATGCCATATAGTCCTTTGTTGTTGGAATATGCTTTTTCTCTAGACTACATCTTGTCTGATCTCATCCAATTCATTAATCTACTCCAGTCTATGCTTCTGTGCTTTTGTTAAATCAAGTCCTAACTGGACTGCCATTTTGAAATTTTGGATCTGAAACTCTATGGGAAACAAGACTTGTTTTCCATAAACAAGTTCATAAGGAGTGTGACCTATTATGTTTCTCCATGTATTTATGTAGGCCCACAAGGCTTCAAGAAGCCTTTCTACCCAATCTCTCTTATGTAAATGGAAAGTATTTGTTAGGATCCCTTCAATGACTTTATTGGTAGATTCCACTTGACCATTTGCTTGTGGATGGTAGGGAGTAGATTTTCTGTGTCTGATTTTGTACTTTTCTACCATTTTCTCCACTATATTTGATGTAAATTGAGCTCCTTGATCTGTAACAATTTCTCTTGGGACACCAAAATGAGTAAAAATATCCTCAAAAAGAAAATTGACTACAGATGCTTCAGTAGCAGAAAGTAATGGTTTGGCTTCTACCCATTTCGTAACATAATCAGTGCAAACTAATATATATTTCTTTCGTCTTGATGGAGGATTAATAGGTCCTACAAAATCCAAAGCCCATTTCTCAAAGGGTTCAATTTGTACCTGAGGTTGCAGTGGCATCTCACCTGAAGGAGAAGGTTTCCCTACCCTTTGGCAACTGTCACACCTTTTAACGTACTCTTTAGCATCCTTAAAGAGGGATGGCCAATAATATCATAAATGAAGGATCTTATAAGCTCTCATATTATTAGCAAAGTGTCCACCATATGGTTCATCATGACATGTCTTGAGGATCTCAGGCATCTCATCTTCTCAAACACATCTTATGATGATGAAATCTGGACCTGTTTTGAATAACTCATTAGCAATCCATGAATATTTTTCACTGTCATAAACGATCTTTCTTTTATCTATTGTATTGATAATTGAAGGAAATTTTCCTAAAACTAGATAGTTAGCAATATCAGCAAACCAAGGAGTTTGAGTTGTATTTGCAAAAATATATTCATCAGAGAAGTTATCTTCAGCTGGAGTACTGTCTTTAATGTTTTGGAGTCTAGATAGGAAATCAACTACTGTATTTTGTTTTCCAGGCCTATCTGGAATAGTGATGTTAAAATCTTGTAAAAGCAACAACCATCTTGTGACTCTGCCATTAGTAATTGATTTGTTCATTAGGTACCTAATTGTACAATGGTGTGTGTGAACAAAATTTTCATAGCCTGTTATCTAGTGTCTAAATTTTGTTATAGCATGAACAACAGCTAAGAACTCTTTTTCAGTTACAGTATAATTCTACTTCGAAGGAGTCAAATTTGTACTTGTGTAGTAGATGGCATAAGGAATCAGGTCTTTTTGTCCCAATACAGCTCCTAAAGTTGTATCTGAGGCATCTGTTGAAACATGAAAAGGTAATTTTCAGTTAGGTCCCCTTAAAATAGGTGCTTCAGAGATTTTTGTTTTCAGGGTTTCAAAGGCTAACTAGCAGTCAGAATTCCAGTTAAATTCACAGTCTTTGGTAAGTAATTTGAAAAGTGGAGATGCTATCTTGGTGAAGTTTTCTATGAATCTCCTATAATACCCTGTAAATCCTAGAAAACTCCTAACATATTTTTGACAACTTGGAACTAGTAATCTGGAGATGACTTCAATTTTTGACTTATCAACTTTGATCCCCTCTCCTGAAATGTGATGTCCTAGAACAATCCCTTCAGTAAACATCATAAAACACTTTTCATGACTTAATGAAAGATTTTCTTCTTTACATATCTTTAGAACTTTTTCCAAGTTTTCTAAGGCTTATTCAAACATGTTTCCATAGACTGTGAAGTCATCCATGTATACCTCTACACAGTCATGTATTAGATCTGAAAATATTCCTAATACTGCCCTTTGGAATGTTGTAGGTGCATTTCATAATCCAAATGGAAATACTCGATAGGCATAGGTACCCCAAGGACAAGTAAATGTGGTTTTGTCTTGATCCTCAAGTGCTACCTCAATTTTATTATAACCACTGAACCCATCCAAAAATGAAAGGTACTTCTTGCCTGCAAATGTATCTACCACCTGATCTGTGAAAGGTAAGGGAAAATGGTCTTTAAGAGTAGCTTTGTTTAGTTCTCGGTAATCAATACATACCCTCCATTTTCCATTCTTCTTGGGTACAATAACCAAAGGAGAGACCCACTGACTATCTGAAATGGGATAAATAAAATTGACATTTAACAATTTCTGCAATTGTTCTTTAACAATCTCCCTAAGGTTTGGATTCATCCTTCTCTGAGGTTGTCTGATTGGTTTACAATTTTCCTCTATATAGATATGATGAGTGCAAGTCTTAGGATTGATCCCTTTCATGTCAGTGTACTCCCAAGCATATGCAGCAGAGTGTCTCTGTAATATTTTGACTAGATTTTCTTGTAATTTATCTAGGTTTTTGTTTATGTTTAAATTTTTTCTTGGGAATATTTCAATTGCAGAGCTGCCAAATTCTTCCATGGAGTAAAGAGACATATGTCTTGATGATAAGAACTCAATGTTAGATTCTTATTGAAATTGTTCATATTTAAATTCTGAAGAAGATTCATAATTTTCCAAAGTATTCAGGATCTGACTATCTTCACTAATTTCTGAAATAGTGAAGAGAGGTTGTATATCTTCTTCATCATCAATCCATTGAGTATCATCTAATTCTGTGATTGTTCTTGCTGGAGGATACAAGGTGAATTTCTTGGTTGAACTTCCATCAAAGATGTACATATCACCAGACCTATAGTTGATCCAGGTGGATATCGGTGGCCTCCCACCTATTCCATTTGGACCCGCAACATCAATTCTTTCAGTTTTTCAGCTTCAACACAGCTTACCATTTTTAGCAGGTTTTCGGGTCCTGCACACCTGGAGCTGTTTTGGGGACTTAATGATCTAGGTGGATACTGGTGGCCACCCACCGAGTCCATTTGAACCCCCACCATCATTTCTTTCAATTTGTAAGTTTAAGCACAACTTACTATTTTTAGCATTTTTCGGGTCCTGAACTTTCAAAGCTGTTTTGAGGCCCTAAACGACGTTTTTTGGGGAAAACAGGGAGCAACATGGGTCATACCCATGTTGCTCACTCAAAAGTTGTAGTCCTCGAATAGATATTTCTAACGATCTATTGAGCGCGTCAAACAAAGATCGAATGCCAAAGTTACGTCCCCGTGAAGTTGAAACACCAATTTACCCAAATGGGGCCCACAGTTTTGGCGCTTCATCTCCTAGGGTTAGGTTTTTGGATGTTTCGGATTTTACATTGTTTCTCAACAATAAATAGGCTTTCGAGCCTCATTGTAATATAGTTTAGGGGTTGGGAGCCGACACATCTCTTCTCAGAGATAAGCGCTACCGGTGCCCTAGCTCACCACATCTTCATCATGTCTGCATTGTAACATAGTTCAGGGGCTGGTAGCTGCCACATCTCTTCTCAGGGATACACTGCCAGTACCCTAGCTCATATATTTCAATTATTTCTGTAATAGGGCTATGAGCCTCAATGTAACACAATTCAGAGGCCTGCGTATGCCACATCTCTTCTCATAGATATGCTACCAGTGCCCTATCTTGTTTTTGTTATGTTTGTAAGCTTATTTAGTCATTATTTTATTAGTAAAATGAAGCACTATTTCCGTTGCATCTCTGCATCTATGGCTATATGTGCATTCTATTGCGTTCCTGCATAAAATCTGGATCAGTGGTATCATATTGGTCTTCTCTTTCTCTGTTTTTCTCTTCATGTCCCCAGTGCGGCCAGGGTATAAGGAGTTCAACCTCGCAACTCTGACAACCCCCCATGGTGGAAGGAAAGAAAGATGAGGAAGCAGGAGATCCTATCAAAATTGTGCTCAAGGAGGCCCTCAAGAAACAGAGGAATGCAATTATGGATAAATTTTTCCAAACCCTTCAATTGCTGCCCACCACCAACACATCTACATCTAGCACGTCTGCCAACAAGTCTGCGACATCGTGGACAAATCTAATAACAATTTCAGCGTACCCCCCCCCCCCCCCCCATGGAGGAACTTAACATAATGGAGACCATTTCTTCCTAAGGAGGGAGGAATAATCCAGGTGGATATCGGTGGCCGCCCACCTATTCCATTTGGACCCACAACATCAATTCTTTCAGTTTTTTAGCTTCAACACAGCTTACCATTTTTAGCAGGTTTTCGGGTCCTGCACACCCAGAGCTGTTTTGGGGACTTAATGATCTAGGTGGATATTGGTGGCCACCCAATGAGTCCATTTGAACCCCCACCATCAGTTCTTTCAATTTGTAAGTTTAAGCATAATTTACTATTTTTAGCAGTTTTTTGGGTCCTAAACTTTCGGAGCCGTTTTTTTCCATAAACGACGTTTTCTAGGAGATGTTGCTCACTCAAAATTTGTATTCCTTGGATAGATATTTCTAACGAGCTATTGAGCACATCAAACGGAGATCGAATGCCAAAGCTACGTCCCCAGGAAGTTGAAACACCAATTTACCCAAACGAGTCCCACAGTTTTGGCGCTTCATCTCCTAGGGTTAGGTTTTTGGATGTTTCAGATTTTACATTGTTTCTCAACAATAAATAGGCTTTCGAGCCTCATTATAATATAGTTTAGGGGCTGGGAGCCGACACATATCTTCTCAGAGATAAGCGCTACCAGTGCCCTAGCTCACCACATCTTCATCATGTCTGCATTGTAACATAGTTCAGGGGCTGGTAGCTATCACATCTCTTCTCAAGGATACGCTGCTAGTACCCTAGCTCATCTATTTCCATTGTTTTTGTAATAGGCCTGCGAGCCTCAATGTAACACAGTTCAGAGGCCTGCGTACGCCACATCTCTTCTCAGAGATACGCTCCCAGTGCCCTAGCTTGTTTCCATTATGTTTGTAAGCTTATTTAGTCATTCTTTTATTAATAAAATGAAGCACTATTTCCATTTCATATCTATATCTATGGCTGTATGTGCATTCTATTGCGTTCCTGCATAAAATACGGATCAACGACTAATGAAAGCATCAGCTGTAGCTAACCAAGGTCTTCCTAATATAATAGGATGTCCTCCTAGATCATTTTTAGGAGTTAGGATCATGAAATCCACAGGATACTCCCAAGAATCTAATGACACTGAAATTTCTTCTATTATCCCATCTGGTTTGATCACAGACCTATCTGCTAATTGTAGCAGTGTGGGTGTAAAAAGAAGATTAGGAAGTTTTAGCTTTTCCATGATTTGTCTACTCATGATATTGATTGTTGCTCCTAAATCAAGAAGTGTATTCTGGATTTCAATTCCATTGATGTGTATTCTGACAACTAGATTTCCTGGGTCTAGATACTTAGGAATGGCAATCTTACCCATCATTATATCTGCTATTTTTCCTACCTGTTGTATTTTCTTTATCTATTTTATTCTTTTCCTATTTTTTTCATACTCAACTCCTTTATTGTTTTTGCTAAGAGTGGGATTTCCTTGATAGATTGTAATAATGGAATCTTAATACAAACATTTCTTAACTCATCTAGGAAATCATAGTTAGGCATCATAATTTGTTTCTCTACACCCTTATCAATTTGTAATCTTTCTAGAAAAGGAGGTGTAGAAGTAGATGTTGATGGCTGCTCTAATATAGGAGTTGAAATTATTGGCTCTTTCTCTTTTGATTTTTCAATGTTTTGGTCTTCAAAAGATGTGCTTCCCTCAAGAATTTTATTTACCCATAGATAATCTTCCTCAGAATTGCTTTGCTCTTGTATGATTATAGAAGGTTTCTTCTTTTCAAGTATTCTTCCAGACCAAAGTTGAACATCATTAAGGTCTAAAGAAGTAATCAAATAGGTTGGGAATTCTTGACCTTCTATCATATATGTATTTTGAGGGTTTTTATTGTTGGGGTTTGGTATAGGTTGGGCAGGCAATTGATTTGATTTTTGAGGAAATGGTAATGGAAGCAGTTGATTTTGATTTTGGTTTTGATGTTGTGGATTCTGTTGAGGATTTTGTTGTGGGGGGAAGTTTTAATATGTTGTATATGAGGGATATGAGGGATAAGAAGGTGGATATTGATAGTACTGGGAGAACCTTTCATAAGGATTTTGTGCTCCTTGTGCCCAAGGTTGAGATTTATTTTGAAATTGGGGCCAAGGTTGCTGCTAAGAGTTCCAATTTGATGGGGGTTGATTATACATTTGATTATCAAACCCTTGTGTCTGAGGTCCCTGCCAAGGTCTTCTAGAGACACAATTAAGAGATTTTGTGGAATTTGTGGGTGTTTCTTCTTGAAATACTGCCTTAAGACAAGGGAGTGAAGGACAAATCTTGGTCTCATGTTTTTCTGAACAAATTGCACAAGTCTCTATTACTTTTGCATCTAAAGGACATTCTCTCAAGGCATGCTTCTTCCTACATTTAGGACAAAAGATTGCTAAGGCATCAGTTTCAACTTTTTTCTTGTTTTGTAACTTAAGGGTGTCTATTTGTTCACTAAGACTCCCTAGAATGTCATATTTAAATTCATCAATCATATTACCTATTTCTGCCCTACTTACTGTTCCAGCTGCAGATTTACTTGCCCTTGCAAGAGCAGGGTCTCTTAGTCCTTTTAGAGTTTTGGATTTTCCTCTTGAAAGATTGATACATAACTCAGCTATATCAGGTAATGGAAGCTAAGATATGTCCCCTTTTCCCATCATATTGAGGATATCTATTCATTCATCCCTAATTTTTTCAACAAGAGAGCCTTCAAATTTTCTTGATCTAAGGTTTCCATTTTTGCCCTCTTGATGTTATAATTGAATATTTCCAACAAATCTTCTAGATTTTCATCCTCTTTTTGCATCATCTTGAACACTTCTTCCTTATGATTGACTAGTATACACTAATCCAAGTATCTTTGTAGAAATTCTCTCTTTATATCATCCCATGTCCTAATAGACCTATTGATTAAACTCATAAACCATTTTAATGCTATGCCTTTCAATGTTGAAGGGAACAATTTAAGTTTCCGAGCATCTTGTAGATAATCATAGGTTCTACATATAACTTCAAATTCAAATAAGAAGGTTTTAGAATCCTCATTTTTTAGTCCATGAAAGTTTGGAAGAATAGAAGGTGAGATTTTTTTCATAGTTGCATTATTCTCTTCATCTACTATAGGGAATCAAAAAGAACTTCTAGTTTCCCTTCTACCTCTACCTCCTTTTGCATTTCCTCTTCCTCCTACATTTCCTCTACCTCTTCCTCTGTCTCTTTCTTTTCCTCTACCTCCTCCAAATAGTGTATGTTCTCCATTAAAGACTTCTCCTTCCCCTTCTTCTGCCATGACAGACTCTTCTGAATTGATATAGGGTTCAGTTGGAAGAACTAATTGTTTTACTGGTTCTTCTACTAAGGGTATATTGAAGAAATAGTCCTCTTCTTCCTCTTCACTAAGGATTTGTAATTCTTCTGCTAGAATATATTCCCCTGTAGAAGAGATTGAACTCCAATGTGATGAGGATCTTCCTAAAAATAGATAGCAACTTAGAATATTGTAGTGCAATCCTATTCATATGTTAGAGATATTTAGCTTGAGAAGAAAATTGCTACAATATTTCTATGAATATTTAAACTACTTATGACATTACAGCTAGGTCTCATTCATTAGCTAGAGATTTATTGGAAGATTTTATTGAAGGTTACTAGTTATAATGAAATAAGGATCTTCTAAACAACAAAAAATAACCCACAATATGACAATTACGTCTTTTCTGTGACTTAGAGATTTATTGGAACAATTTTGAGAAAAGACTACTTATAACAATATGAGGATCTTCTATCTAATTGCAGAACTGGAAATACAACCTAATTAACTTAACATCATACAACCAAATATCATTCAGACAATAGTGGTATGTTGGAAAATATTTTAAGAAAATGAGTGGTTGTAGGATGATGAGAATCTTTTAATCTAACTGACAAAAACTAAAGTGTTGATAACTCAAGATGTCACAATTAAATCCATTCAATAAATAGAGATATGTTGAAATTTTTTTAAGAAAGGAATAACTATAACATCATGAGGATCTGTTAGTTGAGAAAACAAAGCAAGACATGATACTAAAAGATATAAACTCAGAAAACTATCTAAGTGAGAAATATAACAACACAGAATTAAAAGTTACTTATCTAGAAAGCATGTGGAAGCCTCCTTAGATAGTAGGGGCCCTCTGTTATCAAGTTGGCATGAAATTATTTTAACTCCTTAATTTTTTCTTCAACACAACATCAAAGTTATGCTTCTTACTATCAAAAATACTTTGAAACAGAGTATCACAATATTAGAAAATAAGAGTTAACTTGTTTTCTTGGTCTGACCGAGTTAAATTTATAGGCAAATACATAACTGAAATTGAATGAAAGTAGGCACAGGTGTTTTCTAAAATAAAAATCAAACTAAAACTCCTTTTTAGGACTCGTGATTTGCTGAAAGCAAATCAAGAGTCCTTATTCTTACAGAAACCTACTTCTCGGACTTTTGGTTTGACCACGTGCACAAGCATCTCTAGTCTTTGATTCAGCCTTCGTAGATGACAAGGAACAATGTAGGAAATATTTAGAATCTAAAAATATACTCCTTTTCTTCAGATGACACCTGTAATATGTTCAAACACCAAAATGGCTACGGAATGTGTAACTAGCTATAGAATGACTGCATTCTCTAGCTAAAACTACTCAGAAATCATTAAGACAAAAAAACCACAAAAGTAAAACAATTTAGTCATTGCATGTATTCCTTAAGTGATTTTAATCATTCTTATTGATATTCTAGGTATATAAATGACAAAAGGAATGATAAGATAAAGTGGAATTTGGCAAATGAGAAGACACTTTTAGGGCTCAACACATAGCCATTATGCCTCTTAACATTCGAAGCCTGCAACCCAAGATCGAATCCATTGGCCCAACTTTAGATATATGCTAGCGGAGATGCCCTTCCCTAGCACTGATTACGGTCTTCCCCCTCACACCAAAAACACAGACTCCCTCCCTTACCATCTTTGTTTCCATATGTATGAAGCCTCAGAGCACCTGGAACCCCATTTCGAGTGCCTCATCTGCCACATCACTCAAGAAGATGACAGGCACCTACCTTTGTCCCTGTCCGCCACAGGAGGAGCATGGGACTGCAGAAAACCTCTAGGAAATGAACGAATCTCGAAGTGACCTTGTAGAGAAACGACAGTGCCCAGCGTCGCAGGTTGGAGGAGGGTAACATTGCTCATGATTCCGCTACTGCTTAGAACACAGCTTCCCTGTTGCCTTATCAGGGCAAAAGTGGCCAAGCTCCCTACGAGGTTTTAGTCATCAGATATCTCTAGGACATCGGCACAGAGTGAATTTGTTTTTTCCTTGGTCATCATGAGAATGGAGGGTTTGGGCACTATGTACCCAACCTTCTCATATTCTCGCTATGATCATATAACCGAGTGAGGATGAAGAATATTATTTCTAAAATTGTTTTCCTTAACTGATTAATAATAACAGTTCTTAATCCTAAGGTAGACATTATTTCAATTGTCTAACATAAAAATCAATGGTGCAAAATGGTAGACCTGCCAGTTTGGGAAATTTGTTTTCAAATATGGACACTTTACAGCTTAATTATATGACTAAATAGGTATATGTAAAATTTCATATTAAAAATTAATCAATTTTAAAATTAATAATATTTATAGAAATCTTTGAACAAGGTGATAAGGGATGATATAGGTAGGTGGGAGGTAATTTTGCCATCACACCATGCAGTAAATGTGAATAAATGCCTTACCATGCCTTCTTCATTTGACTAGATAGCCATCTCTTTGCTACCAAGTTGAATGAGGACCATTAATTCCTATTCTTTCTTTCTCATATGGGATTGATGTGGTGATAATGCTTTATAATGTATCATAGTGTAACTTTATTCACACTTGGACATCACTTTGATGATTATACACATTTTTTTAATGCTTTCTCCGTGTAGAGAAGACAATCTAGCTTTTATGTATTCTTCACCCCTTGCTAAACAAAATTATATGATTTGAATTTCATTTATCTCCTTCCTAACTCTAATATTTTGAAAAGGTTTTAATCATGGTCTCCATATTGTGCACCTAACCTTCTTCTTGAATGTTTTAACCTTGCACTCTTGAGTCCCTTTGGGTGGCTCCTAAGCTTACACTCTCTTGTCCAATCTTCCTTCTGCTTCCTATATCTTCCCCATCTCGTATAGATCTCTTTGGATTTCTACCTATCTCATATTTTGCACCATGTTTATGTTATCAACTCACCATGAGGGCCAAAGATATACATATGTGACAACCATGGTAACCATGGTGGATCACAATCTTGGTTCAAGGAGGAGTATTTTTCTCAATAGTTTCACACCAAAATACCTATAAAGTTTCAACAAGATTTTTAGGAGACCAAAAAATAAATTTCCAATGAAAGAGAATTTCCATCATTCTTTAATATTATTTTTGAGATCACTATATGCTTTTCTAACTTAGGAGACACTATAGAAATATAGAACCAATATTTTCACACCATTAACCTCTACTAGTAGATGAAAACATTGATAGGAAAGGTGTTTTTGGATTGAAACCATGCCAAGGATGAAATCCTTCTTCTGCTTGATGAAATGTAGTTGTGAATGAAGGATATGGACAATAGAAAGGTGTGCATTGAATCTTGATTGGCCCTATCATCTGGCATAGGGAAAACCAATAAACCCATTCCAAATCCCATTGAGGTAGAATACTCAATTTCTTCCTAATTTTTATGATAATTCTAAAGCATATAACCCTCTAGTTTTTTAATTCTTGTAGATACTATCTAGTTTGTAAAACTTGGTATGTTAGTCTTTTAAGCAATTACAAGTTTTCACTTAAACACAAGATTATTTTATAACTTTTTGTTGTAAAACTTATAATTTTTTTGGTTTTCTTAATAAAAAACCAAAAACTTGCAATAAATTTCTTTATATAAAACTATCAATATAATTTATTTATTTTAAATTTTTATTATAAATTTTTTTTTTAAGAAGTTATATAAAAATATGATATTAAAAAATAATAAAATCATTATAATATATAAAAGAATAATATATTTTTAAACGTCATAATAATAATATATTAATATTTATTCATAATCGTATCAAATTATCTACAAGTATAACATTTATTCATAATCATATTAAATTATTTTCATCTATAAAAATATGAAAGTTAAATTTTATAAATTTATATAAATGTGTATTAAAGTGTTTAACTTTCCTTTTAAATTATTAATTTTGAACTATTTATATAATTTTAAATTTGCACAAATGAATTTATTGTGTATCTTGTATATTTTTTACGCTTATTTTTATCATAGTTTTAAAAACCGGCCGGTTTAAACCGATAACTGGCCAAACCGGCCAGTCAGATGTGCCCGCGGTCAGAACCGTCCAAGAAACCCGGTCAGGGAGGGAATTTCGCCTTTTTTTGCCATAAACCGGACCTAACCGGCCGGTTACTTGCTAACCTTCTACGCGGACCCACACACGGTCGCAGTTAAGCTTTAGGGCTGATGTGGAGCCAAGGGGAGGGTTGTTTCCCTCCAAAAACACCCTCCCCAATCTTTTATAAGGAGGAGCAGCCTCTCCTTTGTCTCACACCAATTCATTTGTTGTTTGTGAGTTTGATTGAGAGCTTGGAGAGTGTTGAGTGTTTGCCAGAGCAGTGATCTTGGAGGCTTGGAGTTGGAGTTGGAGTTATCTTGGAGATAGTTTGGAGCTGTCAATAGCGTTGGCATCTTCAAGAGGACGCTAAGGAGGCTAGTTTTCATTGCCAGGTAAGAATTTTCACTTGAAAAATCCTTCATTTCATTGTTGTTCATGTATTTATTTTCTCATATGTTTAGCTATTTTATTGCTCTAAAATCTCTAGTCCTATGCTATCAAATTTTGTATGTTTGAATGTGCATTTTGTTTTGTAAATTTAGCTTTAGTTGTCCATTTATCTTAGCTGCAATTTTTTTTAAATGGCAGATTTATTTCCAAATTTCAATTATTTCAAGTCAAGATGCCTCCAAAAGCCAAGGACAGTGCATGGGTCCATTGTGATGTGATTGATGGAAAGATGGTATGCAAACTTTGTCGAAAATGTATTGGAGGTGGGGGTATTCTTAGATTGAAACATCACTTGGCTGGGATAAGAGGCAATGTAATGCCATGTGATGCACCTAATGCAATGTTAAGTTTGATTAGGGCAGAATACCTTGCCAAGCTTGAAAAGTTTGAGGAGACTAAGTCTAGGGAGAAGGCCATCCAAGATGAAATTGCAAGGAAGAGGGAAATAGTAGAAATGATGAGAGAGAGTGGGTATGAAAATGAGGAGTATGATATTCAAGACTCCACTTCTATCCCTTCCACCAATAACCCCTTTCACTATGTTCCTCCTGTTGGAAAAAGATCAAACCCAACAAAGAGACCTAACCTCATGAGTTATTTCTCGTCCAATGCTAATCCCACAACCACTGCCAGTGCCTCCATGTCCGAGCCAACTCCAAGTCGTCAACCCACTTTGGATCAACATTAGAAAAAAAAATGCAAAGAAGCTTCTCATCAGTACATTGCTAGATGGTGGTATGATTCAAATATCCCATTTAATGCTGCTAACTCACCTTATTACCAATCTATGTGGGACTCTGTTTTTGTTGTAGGAAAGGGCTTCAAAGGCCCTACTGCACATGAGTTAAGGGGAGCTCTTTTGCAACAAGATATTTCTAGTATTGATGAGTATTTGGCTAAATATAAAGAGTCATGGCTCAAAATAGGTTGTTCCATCATGTCAGATGGATGGACTGATGGAAAGAACCGCACTATCATTAACTTCCTTGTTGCTTTCCCTCAAGGAACAATGTTTTTGAGATCAGTTGATGCATCTGATAAGGTGAAGGATGCAACCCTTCTATTTGAGCTTTTGGATGAGATTATTCAGGAAGTGGGAGAGCAGAACGTTGTGCAAGTCATCACAGATAATGCCTCAAACTATGTTCTTGCTAGAAAGATGCTTGATTTCTTGCTAGAAAGATGCTTGAGTCCAAGTATAGTACTTTATTTTGGACTCCATGTGCTGCACATTGCATAGACCTCATGCTTGAGGACATAGGCAAACTGGAATGGGTAAAAATCACTGTATAGCATGGCAAGTGCATTAAAAAATACATTTAAAACCACTCATGTGTATTGAGCCTAATGAGGAAAAACACAAGGGGAAAAGAGCTTGTTAGGCCTGCCATTACGAGATTTGAAACTCACTTCCTCACGTTGCAATGTCTCAATTCTCAACAGAAAAACCTGCAGAAAATGTTTTCTTATGATGATTGGACTGAATCCCGGTGGGGTCATAGACAAGATGGAAAAGACACCAAAAAGAAAGTCTTTGACAGTTGTTTTTGGAAAAGGTCTTCAGAGCTGGTAAAAATTACTGAGCCCCTTGTTAAGGTGCTAAGGATGGTGGATGGGGAAAGGATGGCAATGGGATAAATTTATGAGGCTATGGATCAGGCCAAGGAGCAGATACGGGAAGCTTACAGGGACAGGTTAGCTAAATATGGCCGGATATGGGAGATCATTGATAACAGATGGAACAATCAACTCCATCATCCAATACATGCAGCTGGGTATTTTTTGAACCCAGAGTATCATTATAGAGCTCGGCTAGGAGATCAGCAGGATGGGGAGGTCAGATCTGGATTGATTGATTGCTTGGAGCGCATGATCCCTAACCGTGCAAACCTTCTGGAAACACATAAACAACTTACTCTTTTCAGTATGGCAGCTGGTACCTTTGGAAAGAACTTGGCAAAAATGGCAAGAGATGTGGATCAACCAGGTAAGCAATTCCAATTTGTTTTTCTTTTCATGTTAAATTGTTTTTAAATAAGTAATGAAATGAAATATGTTACTAATGAATGTCTTTTTATTTGCAGAACATTGGTGGGAGTCATTTTGCGGCCAATGTCCTCAATTGCAAAGGTTTGCAATTAGAATCCTCAGCCAAACTTGCAGCGCTTCTGTTGCGTAACCAGCTCCAAAAATAGAACAAAAGAGATATCAACGCCTTAGAAATAAGCCACTTCGAGGGGGAAACCTCCAATACATTACATAAATGAACAATTCTTGGATGATACAATTTGCAAAACCTCTTTTCTATATATAGGAGTCCATGTGGCCATAATGTAATCCTAGTGGGCCACAATGTAATCCTAGCCGACCTAACAATAATAATTTAAGGGCACAATAATAACAAAATGGGGGTTACAAGGGTACAATAATAACAATAAATGGGTTACACTAATAACAATAAGGGACTATACTAGTAATATAGGGACCTAACATGCCCCTCTCTTTCAAAAAAGTGTTGTCCTCAACGCTTGAGTAGCTCTGGGTGCTTCTGTATAAAATTCTCATCCTCCCATGTAGAATCTTCAGTGGGTAAGTTCTTCCACTTGATGAGATACTCTGAAATTGATCGATTCTGTAACTGTCGAGTTCTTGTTTCCATGACTGCTTCAAGTTCCAATATGATTTTTCCTTCCTCATCAAGTTCTGGCAATATTGTTTGAACCGGAAGATTTTCACCTATAACCTTCTTTAAGCATGAAACATGGAAAACTGGATGTACTCGCGAAGAAGCAGGAAGCTCCAATTTGTATGCCATAGTACCAATCTTTTGCAACACCTTGTAAGGACCATAGTACTTTGGCGATAATTTATTGTCCTTCTTAGCTTGCTTGAGGGACATTTGTTTATATGGTTGTAGCCATAAAAATACCCAATCTCCTACTTCAAAACTTCTCTCGCTGCGATTTTGATCTGCCCGTTGTTTCATTCGATTTTGTGCCAAATTTAGGTTATCCTTTAAAAGTTGGAGAACTTCTTGCTGATGCTCGATGTGATTTTCCACTGCTTGAACCTTCGAATTTTCCCTCAAAGATGATGTGATGGATGGTGGATGATATCCATAAAGTGCCATAAATGGGGTCATTTTTGCTGCAGTATGGAAGGAAGTGTTATACCACCATTCAGCGAGAGGTAACCACTTGACTCATTGTGTTTGTTTATCAGATACAAAACAACGAAGATATCCTTCCAAACATTTATTTACTATCTCAGTTTGACCATCAGATTGAGGATGATAAGATGAGCTACGAGCTAATTGAGTACCCAAACAAGAAAATAACTCCGTCCAAAAATTTCCAGTAAAAATGGGATCTCTGTCGCTCACAATAACCCTTGGGCTTCCATGTAGTTTTTGAATTCTGTCCATAAATGTAGTAGCAACTGTACTTGCTTTAAATGGATGAGATAATGCACAAAAGTGTGCATACTTGGTAAGTCTATCAACTACCACCATGATGACATTCTTTCCTTCGGACTTAGGTAAACTCGTGATAAAATCCATTGAAATCTCCTCCCAACGTTGACTTGGAATGGATAAAGGTTGTAGAAGTCCCGGGGTCTTAATTGTCTCCACTTTATTCTGCTGGCAAACCAAACATTCCGCCACAAACTTTTGAATATCAGATTTAAGGCCATCCCAAAAAAATTCTTTCTTCACCCCGTGGTAAGTTTTTAAAAATCCTGAGTGTCCTCCTAAAGGAGAAGTGTGCAATTCCAGAAGAATCTTTTGTTTTAGTTGGGAATTCTTACAAAGATATAAGCGATCTTTGTACCATAAGGAATCATTTTTCCAACTAAATGTATCAGATGTACTAGGATCTTGCTGCAACTTTTGAATGAGTGTCCATACATCTTGTCCTTCTTCCATTCATCTCTTGCTTCAGTTATCCAATCTGGTTGGATAATAGAAATGGCACAAAGCAATGCTTCCACCTCTTCATTCTTTCTTGAGAGTGCATCTGCAACAACATTAAGCTTTCCTTTTTGTAGATTATTTCAAAGTCATAACCCAACATCTTTGTGACCCATTTTTGCTGCTCTTTCGAAGATAGTCTTTGTTCCAAAAAGTGTTTAAGACTATCATGATCAGTTTTTACCTTGAAGTGTCTTCCCATTAGGTAAGGTCTCCATTTCTTTACTGCATGTAGTATTGCCAACATTTCCTTCTCATAAATAGCCTTTTGTAAATACTTTCCTTTGATTGAACGACTTTCAAAAGAAATGGGTCTTCCTTCTTGCATTAAAACAACACCAATTCCATTTCCTGAGGCATCACATTCCACAATAAAGGTTTTTGTGAAGTCTAGCGTAGCTAAGACCGGTGCTAGGCACATTGCCTCTTTAAGATGTTCAAACGCCTTAGTTGCTTCAAGAGTCCATGAAAATGCATCTTTCTTCAATAATGTTGTTAGAGGTGCTGCTATTCTCCCATAATTCTTAACAAACTTGTGATAATACCCTGTTAACCCGAGAAATCCTCACAACTTCTTTATGGTTGTGGGGACTTTACATTCCTTAATGGCTTTAATTTTGTTAGGGTCTACTTTAACACCCTCGTGAGATACAATATGACCCAGATATTCCACCTCTTGTACTCCAAAGAAACATTTGGATGTTTTTGCATATAATTGTTTCTCCTGCAATAGTTTGAGCACCCTGTCAACATGTTGAACATGTTCCTTCCAAGACCTGTTGTAGATTAGTATATCATCAAAAAATACTAGCACAAATTTTCTAAGGAAGGGTTTGAAAATGGAATTCATCAACCCTTGAAATGTAGAAGGTGCATTGGTAAGGCCAAATGGCATGACCAAAAATTTATAATGACCCTCATGAGTTCGAAATGCTGTTTTTGGAATATCTTCAGTCTTCATTCTAATTTGATGATATCCCGAACGAAGATCCAACTTGGTAAAATAAATTGCTCCATGTAATTCATCCAATAATTCATCAATCACAGGAATGGGAAATTTATCTTTAATGGTGAGCTTATTGAGCTCCCTATAATCCAGACACATGTGCCATGATCCATCCTTCTTGTGTACCAATACTATAGGAGTAGAGAAAGAACTTTGACTAGGTTGAATTATACCCGCCTCTAACATTTCTGCAATCATACGTTCAATTTCGCTCTTTTGGACATAAGGATATCTATAAGGCCCGATGTTTGGAGGAACACTTCCTAGAATCAAATGAATAGCATGATCATGATCATGAATAGGTGGGAGTCCTTTGGGAGTTTCAAACACCTTGGAATGATTTTCCAAGACTTGTTGGAGATCTGTAGAAATAGATGATTTTGATGTTGGAACTTCTAGTGAGCATAATTGTGCAATGACGCCTCATTGTTCTTTTTTTAGAAGCTTTTTCATGACATTAGAGCTTATTATCTTTCCTGGCTTCCCCGCAATACCCCGTAATTCAACTTCCTTTCCTTCTGAAAAAAAAATTCAAAAAAAGTTCTTGAAAATTAAAAGCTACCGTCCCCAAAGATTGTAACCATTGTATTCCTAGTACAACATCAACACCTTCCATAGGAATGGAAATCATTGGACTAGTCAATACATATTCCCCCATGGTTAGCTTGATATTATGGCATTTCCCAGAGCAATTTATAGTTCCTCCATTTGCAACCATCACTTGACATTCTGGTGCTGGGTATAGGAAACAATTTAATTCCTTAGCTGCCTTATAATGAATAAAATTATGGGTGCTACCTGAATTAATCAACACTATTACCTTTTTCTTCTTGATATGTCCTTCTATCTTGAGAGTTTGAGGAGTTGTAATTCCTACCAGTGCATTACACGATATGGTCGGATTCATTTCTTCCTCTTCTAGAGCTGGTTCCTGGTGTATATCCTCTTCTTGTTCATTTTATTCTTCCTCTTCACAATCTATGTAAAATAATTTCTTCTCAGCACACTTATGACCTTTAGTGTATTTTCTACCACAACTGTAGCGAAGCCATTTTTCTCTTATAATTTTGATAGATCATGTTGCAATTCTTCATCTTCATGAGTCATAGTACAGCCTTCTGAGGGCTTAATGGGAGTTGAATTATTTTTACGGGGCTTATTTTAGAACCCAATACTAATATCTATTCTACAATATGCCCTTGGAATCAATTCAAATTGATTTTTCAAACAAGACTTATGCAATTCGAAAAAAAAAACACACACACACATTTTTCTTGCTTTTAAGAAGCTCAATATTGAATTTGGATTATATCTTTGATTGTGGCTCTTCAATATCTGAAATTCAGCACTGAATTAGCCCTCTGAATTCTCTTTTGAATGCCACAGGTCTGACCTGATTTGGATTCTCCAAGACAAAGTTATGTCCAATCTCCCACAATGACCTAATTATGGACTGGTTCAGTAGAGCGAACTTGTACAACTTGCCACGTGTCACTATTTATTCCTTTGCCTCTGAAATTGATAGCCAAGAAACTAAATTCCATCTACTTGCGACCACTTTTTACGGCACTCCAATCCGATGCTCAGAGAGAGAGTTATTGAAGTTTTCCCACGATCACCTCTTTGTGATGAAATTCGGGAGCCTAAAAACGCACTACCTTCCATAGATCATATCTCCAAAAATATTTCGAACCAAGCTCTAAAATTTTTTGACGAGTTTCCTCGGGATTTCAGCTTCGCACCCTAAAAATTTTAGATTCTGAACCTTCGTAGAAAAATAGTTATAGAAAAAACTCCACGATGACCTGTTTAGGAGCCTGAAAAAAGACCTAACTTCCACAGATCATATCTCCGAAAATATTGCGAACCAAGCTCTGAAATTTTTAGAACATCTTCCTTGGGATTTCGGCTTCGCACCCTAAAAATTTCAGCTTTTGAAACTTCGTAGAAAAAAAGGTATAGCGAAAATGCCACGAAGACCTTCTTGGAGCAACGAAACCCTAGAATCCAAAGCTCTGATACCGAATGTTGTGTAACTAGCTCCAAAAATAGAAGAAAAGAGATATCAACGCCTTCGAAATAATCCACTTTGAGGGGAAAACCTCCAATACATTACATAAATGAACAATTCTTGGATGATACAATTTACAAAACCTCTTTTCTATACATAGGAGTCCATGTGGCCATAATGTAATCCTAGGGGGCCACAATGTAATCCTAGTCGACCTAACAATAATAATTTAAGGGCACAATAATAACAAAATGGGGGTTACAAGGGTACAATAATAACAATAAAGGGGTTACACTAATAACAATAAGGGACTATACTAGTAATATAGGGACCTAACAGCTTCAGGTTGTGAGCGCAATTAGTCTGTTTTTGAGCGCATACACACAAAGAAGAGAGACCATTTGGAACAGAAACGGTTAAATGATCTTGTGTTTGTGCAATACAACCTTCGCTTGAAGTGGAACCAACTGATGAGAAAAACACCTAATCTAGATCCCATTGTGTTGGATGATATTGATCTAACATCAGAATGGGTGGAGGAGACTGAAGATCCAGTGTTTGAGGCTGATTTTGATTTTGATGCAGTAGTAGTGGGGGGTGAATTTCAAGCAGATTTGGTGGCACCATCAGACGCAGACCCATGATTGGTAGCTGCATCAAGCAAAGGCAAACAACCAATGGATGACACTAGTCATGCACCTCGAGCAACTCGTGCTTCCATTAGGCCCACTTCTATTGTTATTGGTGGCAGGGGTACTGAGGTTGTAGATGAGCCTGAGGCTGAGGCATCCTCAGACTCTGATCTAGATGATGTCTATGCAGCGCCAATAGACGATGTTGATCCTGTGTCTAGTAGTGGTGATGAATTTGATGATTGATCATCATTCATGTGTAGTCTTGTATTAGGCCAATGGCCTCATAGCTTGTAGCATTGTTTTTGGACTTTATGGGCCATTTGGAGCCTCATTTCTTATTTATTTTTCGATGATATGTATTGCACTCGGTGCCATTTTGATATATTCACCTTTGCATGGTATATAAATGAGAAAAATTTGCATATTTTGTCGCTATTGGCTTGGAATCATGGTTGCAAATCTTAAAAATAGTTTTTTTTATTAAAAAAATAATTATTTAATATATTTTTTTTAAAACCGGTTCATTGAGATCTGACCGTTACTGGTTAGACCGGTGCCAGTTAGAAACCGGGTTCATTAGGTCCACCGGTCTGGTCACTGGTTCCAGTTTTTAAAACTATGATTTTTATTCACTGTCAATAAGTTTTTTGAATAATGTATAATAATTCTTATTATATTTACATATGAAATAAAAAAAATTATCTATTTTTATATACAAAAATGAGGAATAAATAAATATTTTGAAAGAATTTTGTATAAAGTTTTAATGTTTTAGTAAAAAAAATTGGAAAAAACAATGTAAATCCTTAAATTATTATTAAATTAATATAAATAAAATTGTAAAGTAAAAAAATTATAAAATCTTTTATAATAAATAAAATAATTTAATAATTTAATAATTCTTATAAATAATATTTATGAATAAATAAATTATTTAGAACAAGTTTATATAAATTTTTATTACGAAAAAAAAAAATTATATAAAAAAAACCATATAAAATTTAAATATTTTAATTAAAAACTAATTCACTTTAAAATTTTAATTATTATTAAAAATAATTAAATAATCTTATACTACAACTTTAACAACAATTCCTCTCCTCCAACTTAAGGCATTCAGATTGCGTGTTTTGTTTTCATGTCTACGTGATTCCAATGAGTGCAAAGTGGGAAAAGGGGTACATGTACGGATTAGAATCTAACAAGTTACTTATTTAATGATTTTGATTGTTTGATTAATTAAAAATATTATGTGTAAGTATGTCATTTCCTAAAAATAAATAAAAATAATTTTAGCTAATGTTTGCCAAAATCGTTTAACTTGAATCTTAAATCGTATATAACTTATATATAATTTTTTTTATCTTATTTATAGACTAAGATTAATTATTAAGCTAGATTTCATGCAAACTTAAATGTAATGTTTAACATTTAACATTTTTTATCCAATGTCGTCTTATTTAAAAATAAAATTAATTATTATTATGTATAAACACAATATAAATTTAAAATATAAAGAGTTTTAGATATGGTAAATAAATAAAAATATAAATAAACTAAAGATATGGTAAAAAAATAAAACATATTTTTATATTTACTCTATAAACCTCTTTATATTTACAAAACTCAAAACAAAGGTTTTATTTAGGAGAAACCTATAGGCCAAATACCATATTTATAAAAGATGTGGGTAACTAAATAAATATAAAAGAGGTATAAAGAGACATGATAAATATATAAAAATATATCAAATAGGATTGGAAATCAACATCTAATTATATACCAAGCCTATGGATCAAATGCCATAGTAAATAAAAAAGGTATAGTAAATAAATAAAAACTATTTTTATATTTACTTCATAAACCTCTTTATATCCCAAAAAATAGGTCCTATTTAGGAGAAGCCTATGGGCCAAATACCTTGGGCCAAATGATTATGAATACCATGAAAAAAAAAATTATTAACCCTAATATATATTAACTCTAGATATATATGGGAGGGAAGAACAAAGACATAGAGGTGGAGAGATAGGGGTGATGATAAGGGAGAGATGAGGATAAATTGGAGAGGGGACAGGAGGAATGAAGATAGGGAGAGAGGGAGAGGAGTGAGAGATGTAGGGAAGGGTAAGAGAGGGACATGGAGACATAAATATGGAGGGGGGAGAGAGGAGAAGAGAGGGATGGAGATAGTGAGAGGATTGGAGGAGAGAGGGATGGAGATAGTAAGAGGATTGGAGGAGAGAGAGAGAGGGACATAGGAGAGAAAGGCATAGAGAGGAATGAAGAGAGACGACGTGAGAGAGAGGAGGGGAGAGGAAGGGATAGAGAGATGGACTTGGAGGGGGATAGAGGGAGGGAAGAATAAAGACATATAGATTGAGAAGTGGAGAGAGAGAGAGAGGGAGTTACAAGGAAGGGATGGACAAAGAGTGTGTATGTTTAGGGTGAGATAAAGAGACAAAGGAGAGATGGAGAGAAGCATGAAAGAATGAGAGAGAATGATAAAAGGAGGGATATCGTAACATATTTGGGGAGAGAGAGAGAGAGCAAGGGGGAGAGAGAGAGAGAGAGAGAGAGAGAGAGAGAGAGAGAGAGAGGACTTGAGAGAGAGGAAGAGAGTCATTGGGGAAGAGAGAGGGTTGGAGGGAAAAGAGAGAGAGAGAGAGAGAGAGAGAGAGAGAGAGAGAGAGAGAGAGAGAGAGACAAAGATGAGGGAAGAGAGAGGGAGGTAAGGAGAAAGGGAGAGAGAGGAAGAGAGAGAGGAATTCAGAGAGAGGAGAAGAGAGGGAGGGATAAAGAGATTGAGTTGGAGGGGGGCGGAGAGAGGGAGGGAAGAAGAAATAGAGTGAGAAGTGAAGAGAGAGAGGGAGTTAAAAGGGATAAATGGAGAGAGAGTGTGTATGTTTTGGGGTGAGATAAAGATAAAAAGGAGAGATGGATGGAAGGGGGGGAGAAGGAGAGAGGGATGGATATAGTAATAGAGAGAGAGAGAGAGAGAGAGAGAGAGAGAGAGAGAGAGAGAGAGGAAGGAAGAGAGAGAGGATGTGAGAGAGTGGAGAGAGGGAGGGAAAGATAGATGGAATTGGAGGGGGGATAAAGGGAAGACTATTTCTTGCACTAGATGAATTGATTTGAGTGTGGATGGTGATTACTAATCCTATTTGATTTCTTGCAATATATGCATTTATTTTAGTGTAGATGTTGAGAGAGAGAGAGAGAGAGAGAGAGAGAGGATTAGATGGGACACACACACACACACACACACACAGGTAGGATAGAAAAGGAGAAAGAGGAAGAGAGTGGTGGACAAGGGAGAAAATTGTAGGAAAAATAGAGAGAGAGGGAGGTAGGAGAGAAAATGAGAGAGAAGAAGGACGAGAGAGAGGAGTATAAAGGGAGGAATATAGGAGGAGAGAGGGAGGGATAAAGAGATAGATTTGGAAGGGGAGAGAGGGAGGAAAGAAGAAAGACATAGAGATTGAGAAGTGGAGATAGAGAGGGAGTGACAAGGGAGAGATGGAGAGAGAGTGTGTATGTTTTGGGGTGAGATAAAGAGACAAAGAAGGAGAGTGTGGAGAGAACAGAGGAAAAAATGAGAGAAGGAGGTAGTAACATATTTGGAGAGAGAGAGAGAGAGGAACGAAGAGAGAGGATGTGAGAGAGTGGAGAGAGAGAGGGAAAGAGAGAGGAAGTTGGAGGGGGGAGAGAGGGAAGAATATTTATTGCACTAGATGCATTGATTTCAGTGTAGAGGGTGATTTTTAATCTTATTTGATTGTTTGCACTAGATTCTTTGATTTTAGTGTAGATGTTGATTTCTAATGATATTTAAATTATTGCACTAGATGCATTGATTTCAATGTAGGTGATTTATAATCCTATATGTTTGTTCACACTAAATGCATTGATTTCAGTGTAGATGGTGATTTCTAATCCTATTTGATTGCTTTCACTAGATGCATTAATTTTAGTGTAGATGTTGATTTCTAATTATATTTGAATGCTTGCACTAGAGGCATTGATTTCAATGTAGAAGATTTATAATCCTATTTGATAGCTTGCACTGCACTAAATGCATTGATTTCTGTGTAGATGGTGATTTCTAATCCTATTTGATTGCTTGCACTAGATTCATTGATTTCGGTGTAAATTTTGGTTTATAATCTTGTTTGCTTACTTGCACTAGATGCATTGATTTCAGTGTAGATGTTGACCTCTAATCCTATTTGATTACTTGCATTAGATGCATTTATTTCAGTGTAGATGTTGTTTTATAATCTTATTTGATTGCTTGCATTAGATGCATTGATTTCAGTGTAGATGTTGATTTCTAATTTGATTGGACGTATGATGGTACATTAGTTTTAAAGTTATTGGATTAATAGTGTGCATTGATTTCAGTATAAGCACACAAAATTATTGACAACTTACATTGATTTTTGTGTTATAGTAATTCAACCTATTAATATTGGAGAGAAAGAGAGACAATGTATGATGTATAGTACAACAACTCGAGTTAAATATTTAAATGGTTTACAATTTCAGGTGTCATTTTCATATAATCCATATGAAAATATGACAAAACTAATAGGGATGACAATAAGAATAGTATCAGAAAATAGTTTGAGATTGATCACAATAAATACTCTTTGTAATTGGATGCATTCTTATTATTTGCATTTTCAATCATTAAACACTAATACATTGTCACTTTGCATTCAAAATTTATATTTCATCATTAAATTTATTAACAATATTTATCATCTCAACAAACTTAGGTAAATAAGAAAATTTAAAATTAAAATGACGAGATAAATATCAGACATATTTAACATATATAAAATTGTTATATTAATATTAGATGTATTTACATATTACTGATAAAATTAATTAAAATGACCAGATAAATACTAAACATATTGAGCATATATAAAATGATTATATTAATATTAGATATATTTACATATTATTGATAAAATTAATCATATGTTCGATATATTTTTCTTGGACACACATGACTGAAACCAACCTAGATCCATCTTAACTTTGGATCTATCAAGCGTCGAGAGGGATCAAATCTCTCGAGGTGAAAACCTTTCCTCAAGTTTTGCACTCAAAAAATAGGTTTGCACCTTGAGAAATTTGTTCCCTCTCGGCTCTTGATAGATCCGGAGTTAAGATGGATCTAGTATTTAGCACATTACATGTACTTTTGTCACTTTTTTAATAATTGGTATAAAGTTAAACATCATTTGAATATTATAGTGAGAATTCCATTCAATTGGTAGAGTTGGCAGAAAAAATTGATAGTGTTGATCAAAAGTTTACCATTCTAGCCTGGAGATCGGTAAACATCTCCTTCTCCTAAGATGTGAATAGTGACTAGTCAACACATACATGTGGAGATTTTTTGCAATAGTTGTTATGACTCACTAATTTTAGTCTTTTTTTATTTTTTGATGTCATGTCTTTTATCTAACTAGAGCATCTAGTTAAAGAGTTCTTAGCAAACTCAAAACTCCAAACTTATATTATTGATCTTATTTTCCTTCAAATAAACAAGTATCATATAATCCTCATTTAATATAATATCAATTACCTAACATCAAAAAAAAAAAACTCCAATTAAAAAAACTAAAATCAAATTCCCTTTTAACTGAATTTTTCAAACTATATATCTAAAATTCCTTATTCCAAAGAGGTGAAAGAAAAAAGGGAAAAGCTAACTGAATTTTACAAGCTACATACATGTTCAAAACTAGAAGGGGTAGAGTATGTGTGCCTTCATAGACTTAATAATCAAATCGCTGCCAAATGGGTCCCTTGTCTCACAAACAAGGGAGTCTCATACACCAATTTGGTGTCTGACTTAGCCATAACCTTAAAATTAGATGATAACAATAATAATAACAATAATAATAATAATAATAATAGGTGACCCCATAGTGGACGTCTCGGCTTTTGTTGAGACATAAGTTAAATGCTATAGTATGGCTTGCAACCTAGCCTAGAGTTCATAGTGGTAGAGAGTTAGATTTGAACCTAGGCCTGACTTAGGAGAATTCCACCATTTACAAATTCCCTTAAATCTACTAATAATAATAATAATAATAATAAATTCTTTATTAAAAAAAAACGGGAAAAATCTAATCGTTACAATGTTGCGTTGTTTACCTCATAAGTGAATCTAAAAAAGTTATATATCTAATTATTTTTTAACGATTTTAAAGTACTCCATCGTAACTAGAATGTGACACATTATTTATCTGAAATTTCATGTATATGCATAAACCAAAAAACTTCATTTGAAGTGTAATTTGACAAGTTATATATGGAAAAAGTTCTTGTTTATATAGATTTAAAAAGTACTTCATCTTAATTAAAGTTCCACGAGTTATATATGAAATACCTTTACCGTTTTTTCAATATAATATTTATGATATAATACATTTGGAAATTAATAAGTTATTAGATTATAATTAAAATTCTTCCGAATTTATTATAATAGTTATAAATGAAGACATTAAGAAACTCTTAATATTTAAATTTATATTAAAGTTAATTTTTTATTAAATAAAATTATTTCTTAAAAAAGTTTATATTACTAAAATTGCAGTAAACTCTGTCAAGTTTAAATAATTTTGGAATAATTTAATTCTGCGAAACAATTACATTACAAATTCAAACTCCATAAAGTACTATAGATGAGAAAAAAGGTCACAGCTTTCAACCAACCCATGTCTATCTTTGCATAAGTTTAAAACAATCAAATCAAAGTAATAAAAGAAGTTTAAAACAATCAAATCAAAGTAATAAAACTAATGAATAATATAAAATTTTTAAATGGAAATACAAAACTGGATCAAGTTTAGATACTCCTTAAACAATTTAACTCTCCGAAACTATTCTATTGAAATTAAACATTCAAACTTTATAAAATAAAAATCTCAACCAAATAATCAAATCAAAGGAATGAAAATGAAAATAAACGAGGAAGTTGAAAAAAAAACACTAGTAAATATGAATTTGTCTTTCAATAGAGAACATCTTTATTTATTTCTTGGAAGACAGAAGATGCAATATATCTAACGTCAGACCTCACTTATTTGCCAGATAACACACTGCAGTAAATTTAGCGTTAGGTTTGTTATGGATGGGTAGGATAAAGACTCTGCGTGGGAAATTCACTACCATCTCATTCAGCCACGTTTACAGGGAGAAGAATAGTCAAGCCGTATTATCATAAAAAAAAGGTTTGCAGGGTAGATTCGAGGAGATGCATTACGAGCTCATTGAGGGAAATGGCAATGGATCTAGGGGATCAGTTCTTTTCTATTCACTGTCATTGATCCCTGCAGATGATTGGATAGGCCGCGGAGGGATATTTCAATTTGACTTCATTTTGCTTGTTTATTTCTTTTCGCTATATGACAACAGAACTTCTGTCGATACCAATCCTGGATATCTGTTGAAAAGGATCAGTCTGTTGATTAGACAGTTTTATTTGATTTTTGAAATACTGATTAGGAGATGTGAATGTTGTAACAGGAACTTTTTTTCCTGTCAATCTTCTGAAGGGGGATTAGTAGAAGATGTTAGTTTCTGGTCACATTAAGTTGATGGATTGGATAATGTTAGTGAATTATAAGCTAAGGCTTGTATACTTGTTTTTTTTAAGAGATGTAAGACTGAACATTTAAGCTTTTTGAGCTGGTAATTTATATAAACCAGCAGTTTTTTCGACTTGAAAAAATCTAGCGTTAGGTCTGGTCATAGCTGACAATAACATAATTCGAAATATTTGGCTCAAAGGTCCCCAAACTCTGCAATGCATAAAACTGCTAAATATGTATACACTAGAACGCAAGACAGAAAACGTTTTAAACGACTCAAACCATGGGAACCACTCGAATTAAAGGCCCTGAACATTCTTTCAATGTTTAAAGATGCGAAGCCAAATAAAATCGAAGCAAAATCTGCAAATAACTAATAAGCAGTTTCTGCTACCTCAACGACTTTAGGAGTATAAGCAGATGAGGCACCTGCCTGTGACACAAAAGGATGGCTGAGTAACTGAGACGCCGTCCAGCGCAGCCCCGCGTCCTTCTGCAAGCAACAGCGAATGAAGCTCTGGAACTCCTCAGAAGCCGAGGGCGGTGGCGTGGGTGGGTCCCCGTAGCGTATAAGGCACATGAGCGTCGGCCAGTCCGGGTGCACGCCTGGTGGCAGAAAGGGCAACCGCCCGACGTAACATTCCAGAAGGCTCAGCCCCAAGCTCCAGATATCGCCGGCGTACCCGTTGTAGCGCCCGTCATTCATATCAGGGTCGATTCGCTCGGGGCTCATGTACGCGAACGTCCCGACGCAGGAATTGCAGGGATCCAGCGACTTCGACAGAATCCGACTCACGCCGAAATCCGCAATCTTGACCTGGCAGCGGCGGTTGAGCAGAAGATTCGAAGGTTTGATATCTCTGTGCACGATCTTGTTGGCGTGGAGATACTTGAGGCCGTGCAGGACCTGCCGGGCCACGGCTGCGAGGAACGGCTCCGACATCCGGCGCCCGTACTTGTCGAGCGACCCTCCGTCCATGTATTCCAGCACGAACTGGATTTCCCCGACCCCGTCGTAGACGCCATGGCACTTGACCACGTATGGGGAATCAGTTCTCCGCAGGATCTCCATCTCGCGGAGGATGTGGTGACGATTGTGTATATCGTGGTCGTCTTGCACGATCTTGAGGGCGTAGAGGAACTGAGTTCGCCTATGTCTGACTTTGTACACTTTTCCCCCGCTGCCGTAACCCAGAATCCCTAGTTTCTCAAGCTCCGACGGGTTGAACTCGTCTACTGTTCTGGCTACTACGGGTGTCTGGGGTGGAGGTGGCAAGGGCAGTGCGACAGCAAAGCAGGCAGCAGATATTGGGGACCGGGGTGGAGGAGGCAAGGGCAACAGGACAGCAAAACCGGCAGCAGATACTGGGGACCGGGGTGGAGGTGGCAAGGGCAATGGAACAGCAAAGCGGGCAGATAGTGGGGGCCGAGGTGGAATTGGGAGCTTCAGTGCTTGGTGCTTGAAGGTCCGGGATCGTCTCTGCTGAACATTCATGGCTTCTCTTGCTGGTTTTCGATCATCTGACCTAGTGATTGTCATGTTTGCTCTTAGCTTACACCGGGCAGGATCGGGAAGAGGTTCTGAGGAGGCTGGAATTGGAAATGTAGTTGAAGGGTGTCGAGTCTTGCCTTTGATATATAGTTGTTATTCTTTCGGTCAAATTTGTGCAAACTGTATCTCATTTGACGGCAATAAATGATTTGATGGTTTGCGTGGTTTGATTTGAGTTTATGCATTATGCTTCCATGTTCTCTGTCTGTCGTGTAGATTGAGGATTGCGCTACATCGGGATAGTGCAATCTAGCCAAGACAACACTGTTCACGCTTCCATGGTATATTACATAATTGGTTTCTCCACCAAAAAACTAACAATTGGAGTTATCCATTAAAACCTTAACATCTATCAACTTAATAATATTTATTTATTTTTTAAACGGTGTAAAAGTTGTGTAATTCCGTGGTCAAATTGTGGTCAAATTAATAGACATCTATCACTCATTATTATCGGTATAGGTATTACTATAGGTAAATGTAGGTTGACTGATCACTATTATTATTCAAGAAAACAAAGCCACTTGTAATTATCCTAATAATCCATAAGAAAATAGATTTACATTCTAACCAAATACCTTTGAGTCTTAAGCCATTGACTTATATCTATACATCTAAAACAAACTTTTATTTATCTATTAACTTTTTATATTTTATTTTTTTTATATTTTAATATTAAGCAATATAACAAGAAAATATTAAAAAAATAAACTAATTATAAAAAAATATTTAAAACCTAAACAAACTCATACAAATATAGATATATTTTTTTTTTCATTTCAATGTTATAGTAGATATTTTGGCTTTTTCTATTATTTTAATGTTAGGAATTATTTTGGTTTTTTATTATTTATTATTTTTAATATTAATTATTATAATAAAAAAATATTAAATAAATTATAAAAAATATTTAAAATTTTAAAAGAGTACTACTAATATAAATTTATATTTTTTTTATTTTTTTTTATTTTAGTGTTATTGGAAAATATGTTTTCCACATTCGAACCTTAAAAAACTATACAAGTTTAAATGAAATAAATATGAATAAATAATTTTGTTTCCAACTTAGAGACGACTGAACATAAAATTTTCATATTTTATGAAAACATTAAAGGAAACCAAACACAATGATTTAGGATATAAATTAGTGTATCTATTTGATGAGAGAATGATTTTTGTCATTTTGAAATAAGAAATTAAAACTTTGGGTTAATTAACGAAGGAACTGATATCAATATAATAATTTGATTATTAATAATACCATGCAGCGAGAGGTTGGTTATATATTTATCTTTTTCTTGATTTATAATCTTAATATTAATATGATGAAAACATTAAAAAAACTATTAGGAAAACATTAAAGAAAATCAAATACACCGATCTAGATCTAAATAATATATATGTATCTTTTTGATGAGGGTAGAGAAAGTGCTCTCAATATTTAGGTCTTGAAAATAAGGGATTAAATATGAACTTTATAAGTAAATAGATTAATTATGTAATTTAAAAATTGAAATAAATTTATTTCTCTAAACAAGTGTTTAAAAGACTAAGAAATAAAAATATCCTGATTTCAACATACATTTATATATTTAGATTTAGATGGTCAAACATAATTCCACAATTTTATATTAAAAAAAAACTTGAATCCCTTTGCCTTAAACCTATATAAAATTTATTTATTTATTTATTAAATTAATTAATAAAATAATTTATAATATTAAAATATAATCAAATTCATTGCAAAGTATCACTAAAATTAACAACCCTAGTCCACCTCAAATTCCAACGCTAATAGACAGCAGTGCACTCATATATATATATATATATATATATTGATAGTCAAATACCATTCAAAACTTTTACAGATTTTTAATCAATACATAAAATATGGTCAAACATATACAATTAAAATTGACAATTTGACCACGAAAATACTCACTTTCCAACACATAAAAAATAATGCCCCCTTTCGTTATGTAAAAGTTTGAACAGATTTTCACTAGTTGTGTAAAAGTTTGAACAAATTTTCGCTAAATATAGAAAATATAGTCAAACACATTTAAATTTACAGTCAAAATTGACTATCAAAATTTTTTTCACTTTCCAACATCTGTGAAAAATAATGAATCATTCGTTATTATTGGAATAACATAAACTAGCAATTGCACCATAAAGAGATCCAATAGTTGCTAAGCAAGATATGTGTATTGAAATTGATGTCTATCTTATTCTATCTTATTCTGTGGGTAAATTTCCATACAACTTTACACCATATCAATCGATATCAACTTTGTCAGATTCACAATTCGATTTCTACCCGACAGAGATATTCATGGCAAATCAATCTAGGATTCTAAATTAGTATCCACTGTGGTTTGAGAACTGGCAATATGTTCCTGCGAATTCAATCTCTGACCTGATATGTCAATTCTCATGTTTTGAGGGGTTTCATTCACTTCTTTCAGCGTGGGAATTCCTATATGAAACTATCTTATATTCTGCTCCAGGACCCCATACTCATCTCTGTTTTTCTTAGATCCAATTCCTGGTCTTTCATCCCTTTCATTTATGTTCTGATACTCAGGCTGCAGTTTCAGCAAGTTCTCTCTCACCATATCTGAATTTGTAGTGTGATAAATATCATCTAAACTCCTGTCAAAAATACCCATGATGCTGGATTCAAAGCCATCATCAAACCTAGCCACTAGGCCTTTCTTTTTGGACTGTTCACTATCCATGCTTCCAGAAATAATGAACATTGTATCCTCAGGCATAATACTTTTAACACAAAAGGACATAGTCCCACATCCATGAATTAAAATTCATGTTACGTTTAACCCAAAGAAAGGCCCACCTAAATTTATTTGATATTGTGCAAAATATTTCATCGACATACCTACTAATGAGGAATCTACAAATAGTAGCATTTATTGACATAAGACTAGAATGAGTACCTTGAAAATTCCCTAATTGGCAGCAAATGGTTAAAATATTTTAATAATGTATATAAAAGATACGTGGAATTCATATTCTCAATATGAAATTGAAACTTAGACTATATAAAAATAAATATAAATCCTTACTAAATACAAATCAACTGAAAAAATCAGATCATTTAAAATAGATATTTTCATTTTGAGAGGGCAAATTTTCAGGAAATGGTTGCATTTCCAGAAATTTTCTCCCTCGAATGAATGAATGTATGATAGTGTTAAGTGTCTCACCTTTAAATCTTACTGAATCCTGACTCTCTGCATTTGAAGCAAGTCCAACTTCCTTGGTTTCTTGTAATATCTTAGTAACAGTGAGCAACATACAACGCTCACAGAAGACGCTGACATGGCTGCCCTGACAATCCATGGAGGAAGACAGAATCCAGTAAAGGGAAACAACAACCCAACTGCTACTGGGATAGCCATTACATTATAACCCAAAGCCCACATGTAGTTAAGTCTGATTCGCCTGAATGTGCTCCTTGAAAGATCAATGGCAGTGATGACATCTTCCAAGTTGCTTCTCATGAGGACTATGTCAGCGGCTTCGATGGATATGTCTGTATCAACACCAATTTCCATACCCACATCAGCAGTAACAAGTGCTGGTGAACCATTGATGCCATCACCCACCATTGCAACTGTCATTCCAGACTCCTGCATAGCGAAAAACACAAAGTTGAATACTCTTCTATAGTCAAAATGTTGACAGATCTAGGGTAGTTACAGTCAAAATGTTGAGAGATCAAGAAAAGCTTCTATTCGCATTGGACAGTTATGCTAAAAAATGCACACAAATAAGGTAAAAATTATTCTAGGGAGGAGCCAATTCTTAACCAGGGCCTATGGGAGAAGAAACTAAATTGAAATGTTGCTTCAAACAACTAGGTACCTGTAATTCTTTAAATTTTGTTGCTTTTCCCTCAGGCAGTGTTTCTGCCATAACAGTCTAAATTACAACCTCCTTGGCAATGGCGTTTGCAGCACCCCAATTATCCCCTGTGACCATAATACTCTTCACTTTCATCTATTTCAAAATTGACACCACTTCTTGTGCCTCTGGCTTAAGTCGATCTAATATTGCAATTATTCCAGATAATTCTCCATTGATAGACACCAAAATCCTTGTTCGAGACATCCCTTCAACCTCCTTCAAAATGTCATAAGAATCTTTAGAAATAGTAATTCCAGAATCTAGCATCAACTTGATATTTTCTATAAGAATATTATGGTTGCACACTCTAGCCCTAACACCGTGGCCTGGTACAGACACAAAATCTTGTGCCTCGGGTAGCCTGCTTGCCTCTAAACATCCTTCTCCCAAACTTTTGGCATACTCAACCACAACCTTTGCCAAAGGATGCTCATTTTTTACCTGGAGCATAACCCAATATTCATGTTAGCTAATGAGAAATATAATCCCTTAACTTTGAACATAACCAAAACTGCAGAATGTTTGTGAATATAAATTTAAGTAAAGATCGATTAGTATTATGTTTGGAATAGTTGGGTATATAGGAATAAATTAGTGTGCAACCTATCAATCCCTGTACTACAAATTCAAGACCAATCAACAAATGAGGTCAATTAGGCCACCCAAGATTCAACAGATCCAAAATTAAACATATTGAACAAATCAGGAAATCAAGAAATAAAGATGTAGGACCTACCTCTGTTGCAACAACAATTTCATAGAAGTCATGCAAGGTCATGTTTTCCATAAGCTTAGTGTCAATAACAATAGGTTTTCCAATAGTGAGTGTCCCTCTATTATCAAATATAATGCAGTCCACCTGTGGATAGTAAAACATCCATTCCTCAATGAATCTCTTGTTTTAAAAGAACAACATAACTAGATTCAGAGGAGTACTTCTCTAATTCTAGACATGCAATTCACATTAAAAGAAAAAAAAGGATCTTCTTTCTTACTGTCTCACTAGTGGGAAGATCATTTTTCCATCCAACATTAAGGCCAGCCCCAACCTCAAGTCAGCCTGGTTGAATTAAAAATAAATAAAATAAAAAAGATTTAAAAAATAAATAAAATAAAAAATAAGTAAATCTTGTACCAATATATCACTTATATCACTTACTTTATGTGCACTCTCAAGTGCCTTTCCCCCTTTGATGATAACACCTTGTGTGGCACCTACTCAGGTACCTACCATGACTGCAGTGGGTGTTGCAAGGCCCAAAGCACAGGGACAAGCTATAACCATGACAGATATGCCAAATTGAAGTGCAAGCTCAAACTCATCCATGGAAGAAGGGATCGAAGATATTGGGTATGAACCAATCTTGCCTACAACAAACCATGCTAGCCAGGTACTGAAGGAGATCACAATAACCTACAAAACATGAAGCAAATGTAACCATGTTTAGTTTCAAAAGTAAAATTCTACATGAGCTAGGTTCAGCCTACGGATACTTAATGTTGTTGTGAAGTTAAAACCACCAAAGGCTCAATTTTTTTTAACTAACTGTGGAACAGTAAGAATTTTTCAATATAAGGACATATGACTTATCAGTGAAAGAAAGAACCTTAAAATATAATTACAAATGACTACTCATGAAACTACTAAAATTGCAATTTTAGCATTACTAATGGGGCAAAGAACTTTAAAATTTTGTCTGCAAATCTCTGCAGTGGTGCTTTAGCCATTTGCGCTGCTTCAACCAGCCGGACTATTTGTGAAAGGGAACTCTTTGAGCCAACATGTGTAGCTCTTATATGTAGTACTCCATTTTCATTTATTGTCTTGACAATGACTTCTTCACCTATTCGCTTAGAAACAAGCATGGATTCACCTATTATCATGCTTTCATTGACATGACTTTGCCCCCAGAAAACCAAACCATCTACAGATATTTTCTCACCTGGTAAAATCTTGATGGTATCATTGCGTTGGATTAGGTGGTTGTTGATTGTACCTTCATATACCACATTCCCATGGCTTTCAAGATTCAGTAAAGTGGCAGTACCTGGTGCCAAATCAATAAGCTTGGCAATGGCTTCTGAAGTTTTCCCTTTGGCTAAAACTTCTAAATATTTTCCTAGAAGAATAAAGGAGATAAGCATACTTCTTGTAGCAAAAGGGTAATTTGGCCTTGCATCCAAAAAAAACTGACCAGAATTTTCTTTTCTACGGTCCTCGTTTTCCATCAATAAATTAGAGTCCCCATCTCTAAAGCCCTTCATCTCCTGTAACTTACTGGATGCTTTGAATAATAAATAAATAAAATAAAAAATAAAAAAAATTTGTACCAATATATCACTTATATCACTTACTTTATGTGCACCCTCAAGTGCCTTTCCCCCTTTGATGAGAACACATTGTGTGGCACCTACTCTGGTACCTACCATGACTGTAGTGGGTGTTGCAGGGCCCAAAGCATAGGGACAAGCTATAACCATGACAAATATGCCAAACTAAAGTGCAAGCTCAAACTCATCCATGGAAGAAGGGATCGAAGACTTCGGGTATGAACCAATCTTACCTGCAACAAACCATGCTAGCCAGGTAGTGAAGGAGATCACAATAACCTACAAAATAGGAAACAAATGTAACCATGTTTAGTTTCAAAAGAAAAATTCTACATGAGCTAGGTTCAGCCTGCGGATACTTAATGCTGTTGTGAAGTCAAAACACCAAAGGCTCAATTTTTTTAAATAAATGTGGAATAGTGAGAATTTTGCAATCTAAGGACAAATGACTTATCAGTGAAATAAATTTCCAAGGGTAATAAGAATGCATCCAATTAACGTATTAGACTTAAGGTCTAAAGAAGTCAATCGACTCAAATTTCCAAGGATAATAGGAATGCGTCCTGTTAATATATCATTCATGATTTGTAACGAAATCAATTGATGCAAATTGAGAATGGATTTAAATATGCTTCGAGTCAGCTTGTTTTTGACGAGACTTAGGCTACTCAACTTTGTTAAATTGGCAATGTCTTCACCCCTCACTCCAATTCCCTCTAGGACTAACTCAGTCAACTTGGTCAAATTGGAAATGGCTTTAGGAATGCTTTTGAGCCTGTCTTGACATCTGCTCATTTCGGGGATAAGACTGTCTTGAAGAAGAGTCAGAGTCAGAGAGGAGAGGGGAAGCTGAAATATTTCAGAAGGAACAAAATCCAAAATATTAGGCTGAGATATATAGAGGTACGTAAGTTGTGTAAAATTGCCTAACTGACTTGGTATTCTCCCGTTCAGATTTTCTAGAAGTAGAGAGGAGAGGGGAAGCCGAAATATTTTAAAAGGAATACAAGACCAAATATTATAATGACAAGATATGGATAGGTGAGTAAGTTGTGTCAGATTACCCAACTGACCTGGTATACTACTAGAGAATTTGTTGCCAACTAGACTGAGGTGCTTTAATTTCTGGAGCAGTCCTAATTCCACTGGAATAGAACCTGAGATGCCATTGTAGCTTAGGTAAAGTACTCTCAAGGCTTTAAGGTGGCCAAACTAGGGTGGAATTCTTCCAGTCAATTTATTGTAAGAAATATCCAAGGTGCGCAGCTTCTACAGGATGCCCAATTCGACTGGAATAGAACCGTTGATCATAAAATTGTAGCTAAGGTTAAGAATTTGAAATGATTTAAGGTGGCCAAACTAGGGTGGAATTATTCCTACTAAACTCTAACCAAAAATATTAAAACTGCGTGATAAAGACAGATTGCCGAGTGATGGAGAAAGGCTACCTTGCACCCTTTGGGTACCTTGCAAATCAAAAAACCAAGAGAGGTCGATGATGACCACTCTCTTGGTACCTTTTCTCTAGAGAACACCATACCATGAGGAGTATATGTTCTTGGAGTTCTCTGCCATCTAGTTGGAGAGCAAGCCATATGGATCCCATGTGATGGAGTTTCTGAACGACAAGAGAGAATGGAGGTCCCTTTTCTCATGCAGAGCATCCATTGATGATGTATTGAATTCAGATTCTTCAACCATGCATTCTATGGAATCAGAATGAGGATGGAAATATGTTGAGTGATGGATAGATGTTGCAGAATGAGAGACGGTCATGCACAAAAGCAACAATAACACAAGAAGATTCATTTCTCCCTTGTAAGACTATACATAATTTCAATGCTTTAGCCATCTGTGCTACTTCAACAAGCTGGACTATTTGTGAAAGGGCACTCTCTGAGCCAACATGTGTAGCTCTTATATGCAATACTCAATTTTAATTTAATGTCCTGGCAATGACTTCTTCACCTATTCACTTAGCAACAAGCCTAGCTTCACCTGTTATCATGCTTTCATTGACATGGCTTTGCCCCCAGACAACCAAACCATCTGCAGAAATTTTCTCACCTGATAAAATCTTGATGGTATCATTGCATTGTGTTGGGGCCCTTGTTTTGAATTTTGCAAGATAGATTTTGGGTTGCGGATCGGCATGTGGTAGGTGCAACAATGATAGGCAGCGGAGCTACTGAGATTGCGAAGGAGCAGGAGATAGGTGGCGAGGTTGGCACAGACAAGTGTACATGAAGGAAAGATGAGGCAAAGGACAGACAGTGGAACTCCTATCCAACAGGAAGAAGCTGAAAGCAGTCGAGTGAGAACAGAGGAGAAACTAACAATTGCGTTGGCTAGTGAATAAATAGGCCATCACCCAGTAGCAAAAGGTTAGAGAGGTTAGAGTAGAATGAGGCCAAGGAGAAGACGCCACAGGAGAGCTCTGTCCTGGTCTCGACATCATTACATTTCCTGTGTCTTCATAGATCTGTTATTGTTGTAGTATCTTTCTCTATCCTGCGGGACCTTTGTAATTGAATCTAGAAGTTCATTCTGTCGAGCGATGCAACACTTGATTCTGCTGAATGTTTCTTAATACATCTGAAGGTTTCTCGTATATCGTATGTCTTGAATGTGTTGCATGATTCCTGTAGTACTCTAAAATTTTAATTTCTTGTTATCTGCATGATTTTCTGAGAGATCTTCTATATACGGTGTTATGTATGCATAGGATTCTGCATTAGCTTTGAGTTGCAGATCCATCTGCTGATACTGGTATGTTCCCCTCCTTCATGTGGTCGCAACACGCCTCGAGTGAGACTCTTTGCTCTTCGGATTAGGGTGAAAATGCCAGCATGGTGCTAGACTACAGCGGACGCCCTTGTTGGCCCAATCCCTGAACCTGGGTCTTGCCTGCGAGACCTATTTCCTCGCCAACAAATGGTTCCATTGCCGGGACCATAAAATTCATCAGGGGAACTAGATAATGGTATCAAGTATCTTCGAAGGAGAAATATGGAGATGGTGGGATAACCACCTGGACCAATTTATAACTCAGCAAGCTGAGCTGAGAAGTCAAAAAGAGAAGGTGATCAGAAATCTAGTTTTGTTCTTTGATTCTGCTAGCAATACCTACGAGATCTTCTGGGGAAAGCTTCCTAGCGAACCCTATAGCTGGTTGCGGAGGTTGCAGACCGAAGTGACTAAGGAAAAATCATTGAAGATCAACCACAAGTGGGTGCACGAAGATCTGGTGGCCCTTCATTGGCTGGATACTGAGTTGACCCGAGATATATATTTCTGGGCAGAATCTACCTTGGACGGGTATATTGTGGAGTTTGCAGCAGAGTGCTACCAGTATTTCTCCAAAGCATAAGCTATATTCCGATCCAAACTAAGAGGGAAGTTGCTGAAGGAAATTCCATTATGGATTAAGGCCCTGATGGTGGACGAAGGGCTGATGGAGTTCCAGAAATCAGGAATGGAAGCATAAACCTCCAGTGCTAGGGGAAGGGCCTGAGGGACAAATGATATAAGAAATGTGAAGAGGGGGAGTAGGGGAATGGATGCTAAAACCGCAAGGAGGTTGAGGGAGCGACGTGCACATCGGAGGGCATAGATCGCCGAAAGGTGGCGAGAGAGGGTGATGAGGGAGTTGGAACAACAGGGGAGTAGTCGGAAGGATAAAGAGGAGGCGTCTCAGAAGATAGTGGACATGGAAGGCCAAGTGGGTCCCTAGGAGATGGGAAGGATCATTGAGGGAGTGTGGCAGGTGCATGGGAGCCCATCTCGGAGGAAGAGAGAGGAGATGTCTGACGAAGGAGATGCAAACGTGCGCCCTGCAGAAGATTTTGATGTCGAGTGGTACGTCGCGATGTAGCAGTTATTCCAAGAAAGGACGACATTCATATCTCCAGGTATTTCTACTCCCTAAAGTTCGAATAGCACAGGTCCCTACCGTCCCTTGGTACTTTATAAACCCCTAAGTGATATTTTTGTTAAGTTAAAAGAGTTGAGTCAATTGAATAGCAGTTAGTTGTCAGCAGCAATGCATGTTAATAGTAGCATTGCCAGTGGTATACTTACGCAACCAGGACTTGGAGGGTTCATTCTAGTTACACCTCCGCAAGCGAATATGGTGGGATCACTCACCCAGTACCCAAAATTTTCTGGGCGGGGCAACGATGATGTGAAATAGCACTGGTACCTCTATGAAGCCATATGGAGGGCTAGGAAAACACCAGATGCAGGAAATCTGATCGAATTCCAAACCACACTGAGAGAAAGGGCATTACACTGGTTCATAAAGTGGTCAGAGGCCCACCAGAATCCAGTGATTGCGGATGTCAAGCGGGACTTTGTCAGAGAGTTTAAGCTACCCCAAATGGACCAGCAAGGTTTGTCCGAACTATGGGAGATCAAGAAAATAGAAGGAGAGACTGTGTGGGATCTAATGCGCAAGTTCAAAGAGGCGATCGAGAAAATCAGCTACCCGATCAACCCGAATCATTAGAGGGACTGGTTCATCAAGGCTCTGCTTCCCTTGACGCGAACCCCCTCACTCAGCAAAAGATTGACAACTTGTAGGATGCATTGGAATAGTATATAAAGATAGAGGCAATGGCGGGCTACCTGCAAGAATATAGGGGAGGAGCAGACTCACAGGACACATCCCTACAGGGATTGCAACATCAGATTTCCAATCTGACCGAAAAACTTAAGGAGATGCAGCTCATAAGACGAGCCAGGCCAAATGTCTGGTGCACACATTGCCTGGTAGAAGGACACGTGGTGACCGAGTGTCCTCGGTTGCAAAGCCAGGGAGTGGGGACCTCAACAATGGCAGTGCAGGGGGCTTCACCTATCGGAGGAGTTGCCAAGATAAACTTGCAAGGGGTCTATCCACCGTAACAACAGTATACCGAGTTCCCAAATTAGTCGACCCAAGCCGCAACATAGTATTGCGAAATTTTCCGTACAGTGGGTCATCAACCTCAGATGTGTCTGATTTTATAGAGGTACTCCAATGTTTTGAAAAACGTGTACTGTGAGTTCTGCGCTTTGACGACTCACAACACCGAATAATGCCAAGCTCTAGATGCACTGGCAAACCGATTAGATCAGCCTTCCTACAGAGTGAATGAGGTTCCCAGAGCCAGAGGAGGCAGTATGAGGGGAGGCCGTACAGGAGGACGGGGTCTACTGAGATGCTAAAATGGTGATCAAGAGGGACATGTAGCTAGAGAATGTCCCCTACCCAGAAGACCGTGGTGTTCCCAATGCCGCGTGAACACACACGCAACAGAAGATTGTCTTGAACTTATCAAGAAATGGGAGGAAAAAGCAAGGCAGAGAGGCACAAATCTGGTGAATGTAGAACCTAGAGGGACAGCGACTCCGGAAGTTTACAACATAGCCATAGTTACACAAGGAGGAAAGAAAATGGGGGAAGATGCACATGAGAAGGATCTGATGAGGGTGATCAGGCCAGTATCCCCGAAACAACTGATCAGGCTGGAAATGTAGAATAAATATTTTCAGGAGGCTGTAGAAACTTTTGCCTAGCTAGGGGGAGACAAAAGTATTGAGTTACATGTGAAGAAATATACCGGAGAACATAGCGCTACAGGGGCTCTGATCGAGGAATGGTTCCACCTATTTCTCAAAATTGTTGACAACGCTCCAATGCAGGAATAACTCAAACATACCCTGGAGGAAGTGTTGCAGGGGAACGCAAGAGTGAGGGAACCCCCATAAACAACACCACAGTATGTACAGCGAGTAAAAAGGAACAAAAGAAGAATTGGGAAAGAGTTCCGGTTAGACACGCAGGTTGCGGGATTCTAGATCAGCGACACCATGCTCGATTTGGGATCCGACGTCAATATCCTGCCTCGGAAGACTTGGGAAGATTTAGGGTGAACACGGATGACTTTTTCGCCGATCCAACTCAGGATGGCAAACCAGTACTACATTGTGCCGATCGGCAGACTTAAAGAAGTTGAGGTAGACATCGCAGGGGTAAAGACCTAATAGACTTCGAGGGGTAAAGATCCATACCCTGCATTGCTATGGATCGACTAGACTTTTGAAAACTATGCCATCATTGATCTCAAGAAAGAGTTAATGATTTTTGAAGATGGGGAAGTTAGAGTCACTCAGCCTCTAGACCCATATCAAGGTCCGAGATATACAGAGATAGTAGACAACATGGAAGATGCTCAGCTGTTGGACAACCTCTACTAGATGAAAACAGGGAAGAGGGAGGATTACATTAACCCAACAACAACCAGCTCCGTAAGCTGGCGAAGTGTCTAGAGCTTAGAGCTGGGCTCAGAAATAGCTTGGGAGGACTGGCAGCAAGGCGGGTATGAGACCAGCACAAGGAGATGCACTAGTATTGCAAGAATCCATTAGATTGGGGCTGAGATAAGGGAATACCCCACCTTGTCCAATATGCAAGTAATAAATACCTTCATTGTAAAGGTATAATATAAGGCACCAGAGGAGCAAAGAATACCACTCATGGACGTAGCATTATAGTCCACCTCAACCAGGTGGTGGAAAAATCACCACAACTCCCTGTCGCGATGGAGTTGTGTTGCGGTGGCTTTGAGGGCACGATTTAAGGAAGACGAAGGACCTTGATGCAAGCAGAGGTACCAAGAAAATTCCAATCTGAAAGACAATCTGAAATTATTTCTGAAGCAGTGGAGAAGTGTGGGATATCCGGAGGAGATGTGGGTACATCAGTTTGTCCACTCCTTGGATACCATTCCAAAAGCCTGGTACTTAGAAGAAGAGAGGAAGAGAGGGACTAGTTCCTAGCAGGAGGTTGCAAACAATTTTTTTCAATGCTCATCATTTAAGGGGAAGATTGACCCGATATCCCAAGCATTACAGGCCATAAAAGGAATACTATTTTTCCCCAATCATAGCACAGACGGGAGGCCATTGGTGTTGAACCCCGATGGCAGGCACAAGTTGGCTTGCTAAAGGATTCACAGCGAGCTAGAAGATGACAGTCTGGAGGATCTGAGGCACCTGTACTTTGAAGAGACAGAAGGAGAGTGGAACATCAAAGAAGAGCCTACCACCAAAGGAATACATCTACTTCCACTGAGGACTAAAAAGCTAAACATTGGCACAGAGGAAAAACCCAAACTAGCTACAGTTGGGGACTACTGGGATGAGGAGACGACGAAGGAAATTTTTAGTCTCCTCAAGGAATACAAAGACCTATTCCCTTCTTCAGTTGCGGATTTGAAAGGGATCAAAGGGGATCTCAGAGAGATGAGGATTATATTGAAACCGGACGTCAGGCCAGTGAAGCATCGACCTTACCGGCTGAACCTGCGGATAAAGGAGAAAGTCAAAACAGAGATCGACAAAATGCTAAAGGCAGGCCTGATTTTCCCTATGGAAGAAGCAGAGTGGGTGAATCCCATCGTCATTCAAAATAAGAAGGACATATCAGAAATCCGCGTCTATGTGGACTACCGAAGTTTTAACAACGCATGCATCCATGACCCATTCCCCACCCCATTCAGCGATGAAGTACTAGATAATGTTGTGAGGAATGAGGCATACTCCTTCATCGATGGGTTCTCAGAATATCATCAGGTGCGCATCGCGGAAGAGGACAAGAAGAAGACAACGTTCACAACAGAGTGGGGGTCCTTTGCATATCACGTATTACCATTTGGGTTGAAGAACGCGCCTGCTCTGTTTTATAGGATTGTCTTAGCTACTCTCTGGGAATATATTCATAAGTTCCTAGAAGTCTACATGGACGACTGGACAGTCTATAGCTTGCTGAAGGATCAAGCTACCCTGCTACGCATAATGTTCGACCGGTGTCAGCAACTATAGATTTCTTTGAACCTGAAGAAATGCATCTTCGCGATTCCGTTCGAAACACTCCTAGGACATGTGGTGTGTAGGCAAGGAGTTTGTGTCAACCTTGCAAAGGTGGAAATAATTGTCAACATGGAAGCACCGAAAATCATGAAGCAGTTGAGATCACTACTGGGGCACACGGGCTATTATAAGAGATTCATCAAAAACTATGCGAAGATAACTGCTCCTTTGGAGAAGTTACTATGGAAGTTAGAGGTGTTCCAGTGGACGGATGGCTATAGATTAGCTCTCGACGCTTTAAAGGAGAAGTTGGCAACTGTGCCCATTCTAGTTCACCCAGATTGGGATAAGCAGTTCCATGTGCATATCGATGCTTTCGGTATTGCACTTGGGGCTGTCTTAGTGCAATCAGGGGAGATGATAGTCGACCACCTAGTGTACTTTTCCAGCCATAATCTATCTAATGCGGAGTGGAATTACACCACCATGGAGAGGGAGGCACTAGCAATGGTGTACTCGCTCCAGAAGTTCCACCACTACCTCTTAGGAGGTAAGTTCAAATTATTCACTGATCACTCTGCATTGAAATACCTAGTCAACAAGCCAATTTTGGAAGGACAGATATGCTGATGGCTCCTACTTTTTCAAGAGTTCACCTTCGAAGTGATTGTCAAGACTAGGAGGCTGAATGTTGGGCCCAATCATTTATCTTGGTTGGAGACTGGATCAAATGAGGGCTCTCTAGATGATCAGTTGCCTGATGCTGATCTTTTCTGGGTAGAAGCCATACCAGATTATTTGGCCGAAATCGCAACATACCTCAGCACAGGGTAGTGTCCACAACACTATACCCCGGTTCGGAAACGACACCTGGTCTTCTGAGCTGCTGAATACAAACTGATTGCGGGGCAGTTGTATAAGTTGGGGCTTAAAGAGATTCTGCAAAGGTGTTTCCTCGACCATGAACGTAAAGCCGTTCTGTGGGAATGCCATAGTGGCATCGCGGGAGGACACGTGGGGCCAAAACCCACAGCTAGGAAAGTGTTGTAAGCTAGACTATGGTGGCCAACTGTCCATGCTGACAGTAAATCTTTTGTCAATAAATGCGATGTTTGTCAGAGGACAGGGAATACCTCTCACAGAGACGAACTCCCACTGCACCTGGTGAATGTATTACAACCATTCGAGAAGTGGGCTGTCGACTTTGTAGGCCCCATAGCACTTGTAGCCAGACATTCAAAGGCTCGGTACATCATCACTGCCACAAAATACCTAACCAAATGGGCCGAAGCAACGACGGTGAGGGATTTTATGGCAGAAACTACAGCCCAGTTTATCTTTGACAACATCATCAGCAGATTTGGCTTCCTAAGGAGCTTAACCAGTGATCAAGGTACACACTTCATTAATGAAATGATCAAATCGCTGCTGAACACCTTTATGATACAACATCACAAAAGTAGCCCGTACCACCCACAGGCCAATGGCACTGTCGAAGTGTTTAACAAAATCCTCGAAAAAGGCTTGACAAAGATCTGCAATGCAAAAAGGGATGATTCGGATGAATGTCTGCCAGCCGCAATGTGGGCCTACCGAACAATAGTGAAGCGCTTGACGAATCAAACACCTTTCTAGCTGGTGTATGGCCATGAAGCTGTTATTCCAGCCGATTTCACCATACCGAGCCTCCTGATCACCACATCCCTAAAGTTCTTGGAGGAGGAATCACTACAGGAACACCTGCATGAATTACAGGAACTTAACGAGGCAAGGTTCCTTGTCGAGTTTCATCAAAAGGTTCAGAAATATAGGCAGAAGGCATGGCATGATCAACACATTAAGAGCAAAACGTTACAGGTTGGTGGCAAGGTTTTTCTATATGATAGCAGGTCTCAAAAATTCCCAGGGAAACTACAGATGCACTAGTTGGGACCATACTATGTCGTCGAAATCAAGGATTCCGGAGAAATTCAGTTGTCTCAACTGGATGGTACTTTTTTACCTGGATGGGTGAATGGTGCACACTTGAAGCCCTACCATGAGTAGGTCTCTTTAGATTTCTTTCAATAACTCTCATAATCGAGAGAAGTCAGTAGAATAGAGTAGTTTAATAACTCTCTCGCACCCGAGATGAGCGTAGGTAGTGTCACTTGTCCATGCATAGGTTGTCAATAACAGTTGGGTTGCGGGGACTGCAACGCAACTGATTATGGTCGGGGAGGGTCGCATCCAGCATTCCATCCATGTAGGATAAGAAAACGTGTCAAGTGTCAGTCCCCATAATTTTGTCCAGTACTTGTGTCAGTCTGTAGGATCGCCAGGATTTGCAAAATAAATTACCATAATTAGAAGCAACCTTACAGTAATAAATTTTCCTTAATTAGAAGTAACCTCAGCCATTACATCTGCCCATTTCCCCACATCACCGTCAGTAGATGTCAAAACACAACACCTCAACAGAAAACTAATCACACGATTATCGCCGCGGAGGAAGCCTGCAAGAATTAATTAGTTATGGGGTCTCATCAACCTCACTCGTGCTGGTTAATTACATAGCCTGCATGCAGAAAAGAGCGAGAATGCCAGAGATTTTCGAGTTAGAAACATCTCAACGAGCAAGGAAGGTCGTGAGCACATAAGAACAGGGAAGGTCACAGGAGGTAGAGATCTAGGAACGTAGCGGTGAAGCAGTGATACAGGTGTACCGACGCAGAATGAAGACGGCTAGAACAATCCCATCAGTTGTCGAGCCTGAGATAGATGAAAGAATTGCAAAAACAAATTCACTAGTCAGGAAATATGATAGTGCAACTTTGATAGACTCAGACCTCACAGACTTGTTCGAATTCCTAGCCATGAAGCGGCAAATGTATATGGAGGATTATCTGACAGAAGCTAGGAATCCCTCATCAAGAACACGGTCAGACTTCCGGGGCCTCCGACAATCAACACTACTGAATCTAAGAGACTTGCTAGTATTTGGCACCACGAGTGCTGCCATGCAGTGTACAAAACTCTTACTTAGCGAGATTCAGAACGGCTCATTGTGGTTGGGGAAGGAGATCCCCATACGCGCAGAGGATATTCACCGATTGACAGGATTATCACAAGAAGGTTGGGAAGTCTTGACCGCGTTCCAAATAGTATCAAAGTGGGCTAGGAAGGATGGAGAGCAGAACCTATACACCAAGTATGGTACACGGCACGGAGGCAAGGGAGCTAGGATAGACTTGATTGATCAGCCCAATGTTAAAGTTACATGATACCTCATCGCTAGCAAAACAATGAGGCACTATACGAAGGGAGAGTGCACCCTAGACACCATATTGGTGGCAGAGCACTTTATCCAGGGAACACAGCCCAATTGGTGTTCATTCATTCTCCACGAGTTGTTCAAGGCATGGGAGGACAACTATTGGAGAGTGACGAGCTTCATATACGGGTACTTGATCATGGCCTTCGCCATGTGGAAATGGTCCTTCCCCGGCAGGTGGACACCAGCTGAGATACTAGACAGCCAGCCACTAGCAATGAAATACACTCCCTGGAGGGTATCCAGCGACCCAAGTTCGAAGGAGGCCAATGAGGAGGGATTCCAGGTTTGGTATGGTATGATGGTAGACGTGGTCATGAGCCAGCAGCGAATACCAAGGGTTATGCTGGACAAATACAGTGAACAGGTCTAGTTCGGGGTCACACACAACCACACTCTCCTCAGGCCAAAAGGTGTGCCAGCGATGACTTTTGAAATGACGCCCCTAAAGCTGCACATTGATGAAAACACTTTCCACTCGGAAGTCTGCAGATGGCCAGGAGTACAGATGGAGGTTCAGGTGGGGGAATATGTCTATGACTTCACAGGAATGATGGCTACGCCTCTACCAAGAGAGACACCAAAGAAAACAATAGCCAAGGTGACGGGACTGCTACTGAATCGAGTCGTCGATCGGCTAAATGACAAGGTACACAATTTCAATCATACTGTTCAAAAGATAGCCAATGAGTCTCCTGAATTCCCTACCTTTTAATAATTCCAAGCCTCCCAGTCTGCCTCACTCCCCATCACGACTCCTATTTTCACCCTATTCCCTAATATTGTGTTTACTACACCACCCCCAGCACCCACAACGCTGTTGTGAAAGTCAAAAGCTACAAAGCCAGACACAGCACCAAAAGCAAAGAAACGTAGGGTGGAAGTCTCTAGCTCTGTGGTTGACCTCACTAGTGAATATCATCTGCGACAGAGCAGCCGGGGAGTCCTGATCAGAGAATAACCTCTCGTGGAGACCCCGGTCACTAGCGAGCTTCCACCCCCCAACCCACTTTTTCCACTTAAATTTCTGAATATTCGTACTTCCACCACATGCAATTACCAATTGCCACAATTCACCTCGTTCCAGGAACCTAACACCTCCGCCCCATCCACTTCATTCGCCATTGTGTCCGACCCCATCATTAGAGAGAGAACTAGTGGGGACCTCGAGACTGAAGTTAACTCGGGTACTGCAGAAGTACCCATGGTTAGCCAAACCCTAGCCCCCCATGTCACATTTACTGAACTTATCAGCCAGGTAGAGCAAGCTATAAAGACAGAGCTGACCAACTTCCAGTACAGAATCCAGAACAGCCAGCTCACTCGACCCCCCCAGACACAGTGGAAGCACCCGAAGCATGGCTCGACGTCAACATGGGCGATTCTAGCAACCAAGCCAAGAATCCAACCCCACCGCCGTCACCAAAAGAACATTCGGCCAAGTCAGTAGCCAGCGGGCAACCCTTATAGGCGAGGCTGCCAGAGCAGGGTACGTTAGGAGCAGAAAGCATGGAAACATGGGGGACGTCCCAACTGTTCCACTTCATACAGTGGGCAGCACAGCTGGCCGATGGGCTCCACACCGAACTTCAACAGAGATGTGAGCAACATCATCAACAAATCATTGCGCTTACTGAAGAGCGGGATCAACTACGAACTGAGAAGGGGGCCCTGCAGCAAGAAGTTATGCTGGTGACTCGAATCTTTTGGGACATCTGGCCCATTGTAGCGGCCTACGACACCCAGGTACCACCATTGGAATTCCACGCTGATGCTGTGGGTGAACGAGCTATCCATGTCAAGGTAGCATGGGACAACCTTCGGAATGAGAACACTGAGCTCTGCCAGACCCCTAGGTCATTTATGCCAACCAGATAATAGCAAGACAAGAACAGGTTGAGAGAGTGCAGGAAGCCTTGAGTACTGCAGCCCAGGAAGCATATGACCTACTAAAGGGTCTACAAGAACATACGATGACCCTGACTCTCAAGACCCAACCCTTGTCTCTATAGCTTCAAAAAATCAACCAAGAGATTCAGAATGCAAAGGACCCAGTCGGCCTTGGCCCACTATATGCCGCAACAGACAGCCTGGAAGTCCAGATTCAGCAGTCAGAGGCCAGTTCAGCAACGGCCAAGCAGGCCCTATGAGAGCTCAAGTAGTCTGTCATGGAAATTGCTAAGAAGATGTAGCAAATAGTCACTCAGGCCAGTACACAGGTCTCAATCATCTTTGGCAAGATCTCGACTAAAGGAGGAGAGGAAGTCGTCACTCGAATCGCAGCCGCAACTGAACCAATTATGTAGGAGTGCTGGAAGGTTGTAGCTTCCTTCCAAGAACTCAAGGTCACGGCCCTTGCAAAGGTCCCTGAGTTGGGGCCCTTGTTTGAGAAAACAGAGGAGGGACGGCCAGCGGAACAGGATACAGGAACAAGCAGAGCCATGGAGGTGGAGATGGTGATCTGTGATTGACTCGAGACGAGTCAAGAGACTATGGTCAGGGCTTGTTGGGCCCCTTGTTTTGAATTTTGCATGAAGACTGCTGATTGTACCTTCAGATATCACATTCCCATGGCTGTCAAGAGTCAGTAAAGTAGCAGTATCTGGTTCCAAATCCACAAGCTTGGAAATAGCTTCTAAAGTTTTCCCTTTAGCTAAAAGTTCCAAATATTTTCGTAGAAGAATAAAGGAGATAACCATGACAGATATGCCAAACTGAAGTGCAAGCTCAAACTCATTCATGGAAGAAAGGATCAAAGACTTTGGGTATGAACCAATCTTTCTTGCAACAAACCATGCTAGCCAGGTAGTGAAGGAGATCACAATAACCTACAAAACAGGAAACAAATGTAACCATGTTTAGTTTCGAAAGAAAAATTCTACATGAACTAGGTCCAGCCTGCAGATACTTAATGTTGTTGTGAATTCAAAACCACCAAAGGCTCAATTTGTTTTACCTGACTGTGGAATAGTAAGAATTTTGCAAACTAAGTATAGATGACTTATCAGTGAAAGAAAGAACCTGAAAATCTAATTGCAAATGACTACTCTGGAAACTACTAAAATTTCAATTTTAGCATTACCAATGGGGCAAAGAACTTTGAAATTTTTTCTGAAAATATTTGCAATGGTGCTTTAACCATCTGTGCTGCTTTAACAAGCTGGATTATTTGTGAAAGGGACTCTCTAAGCCAACATGTGTAGCTCTTACATGCAGTACTCCATTTTCATTTACTGTCCCGGCAATGACTTCTTCACTTATTCGCTTAGCAACATGCCTGGCTTCGCCAGTTATCAGGCTTTCATTGACATGAATTTTCCCCCAGACAACCAAACCATCTGCAGAGATTTTCTCACCTGGTAAAATCTTTATGGTATCATTTCGTTGGATCAGATTACTGCTGAAGGTACCACATTCCCATAGTTGTCAAGATTCAGTAAAGTAGCAGTATCTGGTGCCAAATCCATAAGCTTAGCAATAGCTTCTGAAGTTTTCCCTTTGGCTAAAACTTCCAAATATTTTCCTAGAAGAATAAAGGAGATAAGCATACTTCCTATAGAAAAAGGGTAATTTTTCCTTGCATCCAAACAAAATTTCCAGAATTTTCTTTCGTACAGTCCTGTTAACATATTATTCATGATTTGTAATGAAATAAATTAACGCAAATTGAGAACTAGTTTAAATATGCTTCAAGTGAGTTCATTTTTTACGAGACTTAGGCTACTCAACTTTGTTAAATTGGCAATGTCTTTACCCCTCACTCCAATTCCCTCTAGGAATAACTCAATCAACTTGGTCAAATTGGCAATGGCCTTAGGAATGCTTTTGAGCCTGCCTTGATGTCTGCTCATTTCAGGGCTAAGAATATCTTGAAGAAGATTCAGAGTTAGAGAGGAGAGGGGAAGCTGAAATATTTCTAAAGGAATAGAATCCAAAATATTAGGCCGATATATATAGAGGTACGTAAGTCGTGTCAAATTTCCCAACTGACTTGGTATTCTCCTGTTCAGAATTTCAAGAAGAAGAGAGGAGAGGGGAAGCTAAAATATTTCAAAAGGAATACAAGCCAAAATATTAGAAGGAAAAGATATGGATAGGTGAGTAAGTTGTGTCAAATTACCCAACTGACCTGATATACTTCCAGAGAATTTGTTTCCAACTAGACCGAGGTCCTTTAGTTTCTGCAGCAAACCCAATTCCACTGGAATAGAACCTGAGATGCCATTGTAGCTCAGGTAAAGTACTCGCAAGGCTTTAAGGTGGCCAAAATCGGGTGGAATTATTCTAGACAATTTATTGTAAGAAATATCCAAGGTGTGCATCTTCTATAGGAGGCCCAATTCGACTGGAATAGAACCATTGATAATAAAATTGTAGCTAAGGTCAAGTATTTGAAATGATTTAAGGTGAAAAAACTGGGGTGGAATTCTTCCCGCTAAGCTCTGACCAGAAATATTGAAACTGCGTAATAAAGATAGATTTCCAAGGGATGAAGAAAGGCTACCTTTCAACCTTTGGGTACCTTGCAATTCAGAAAACCAAGAGAGGTCGATGTCGTCCACTCTCTTGGTGCCATTTCTGCAGTGAACACCATACCATGAGGAGCATATGTTCTCAGAGTTCTCTGCCGTCCAGTTGGAGAGCAAGCCATATGGATCCCATGTGATGGAGTTTCTGAAGGACAAGAGAGCATGGAGGTCAATTTTATCGTGCAGAGCGTCCATTGATGACTACTCAGGAAACTACTAAAGTTGCAATTTTAGCATTAGCAATGGGGCAAAGAACTTTGAAATTTTGTCTGCAAATCTCTGTATTGGTGCTTTAGCCATCTGTGCTGCTTCAACAAGCTGGACTATTTGTGAAAAGGCACTCTCTGAGCCAAAATGTGTAGCTATTATATCTAGTACTCCATTTTAATTTACTGTCTTGACAATGACTTCTTCACCTATTTGGTTAGAAACAGTCATGGCTTCACCTGTTATCATGCTTTCATTGACATGACTTTACCCCTAGACAACCAAACCATCTGCAGATATTTTCTCACCTACTAAAACCTTGATGAAATCATTTCCGCCTTCAAACCCTACATTGCTCGCTTGGGGATTTCCCAAACCCTACCCCTACCGGTGAAATTCGATTTTCAACTTGAATCTTAATGCAGGCACCGATTTCTGGGACTGATTGAACATCCACCAATGCCGGATTCATGATTTATCGGTTCTGGACTGTGAATAACATAGATGCCACGGTCATAGATGCTGGCCTTCTTGAATTAATGCCTCTACTTGCTGAGATTTCTGGTTATCAATGTCTCAGAACTAACCACCTCGAGAATAAGTAACGACTTCAAATCAATGGCTAAGGAGAAGTTAATCATCTAAAAAAAATCGAACAATGCAAACGAAGGACCGCAAGGCAACATATATGTTGTTTTCAAATACTGATGCCTTATGGCATAATTATGCATATATTTCTCGTTCCTAGCCTAGGTTTGATTTTGGACATCCTATTGCTTGCAATCTCTCTCATATATGAATCACAAAGTAAACTTAATCCATATTACATAAGAGGGTTTTGTTAAATAAAATGTTTTCCAATGTTTTTCTCTTATTTTGTTTACATTACTGTTTTATCAACGAATTATGAATAATTTAATATAAATTTATTATTAATTTTAATTAAATTATTAATTAAAATAAAAATAAAAATAAAAATCGTAATAATATTTTAATATATCATATTTATATTTTTTAATTATATATAAATTAATAAATGTGTGGGATTTTTTCATTGATATTTGATAAATATAAAATAAATCAAACAATTATTTTGTGAGCTCTTTTAAATTTAACATATATTTAGTTTTAGAGTTTTTATTTTTCTCATTCAATTGTAAATACATGCTAACATGTTTCTTACTCATAAACTATTTGTTAGCTCATATAGGCCTCAAGCAAGATATTAGTAGATATTAGTTGTATAGAAAAAAAGATCCATTGAAAATGCTAGTTATTTGTTAAACATAAACACTTTGGATAACTATTTTTTTATGCATATTTCTTTATGAATTTCCAATAAGAGTAAACATATGTTGTTTGTAAATGTCATTATTTTATAATTATTGAGTGAATTTATCCATTATAATCAGATGTTTGACTTTACATGTTAATGAAATTATCGATTATGTTATGCAATTTATTTAATTTCAGGGAATGATATGACAATGTCTATGCTTGGTACAATTTACTACATGCAAATGGTATTTTGGAGAATTTGCAATCTATTTGGATTCAAGCCATTTTTGCAATCCAAAGATTTTCTGATGTCCCTATTATTTAATTTCAGGGAATGATATCACAATGTCTATGCTTGGTACATTTTATTACATGCAAATAATATTTCAGAGAATTTGCAATCTAGTTGGATTTAAGTCATTTTTGCAATCCCAAGGTTTTCTGATGTCCCTATTTTTTTTGGTAAGATCAATTCATTCATTCAACCACTTGGGAAACTACACTAGTAGCATAGAATCAAAATATTTGTATTGTCAAGTTTGCTCTCTATCTAAGAGTCTAATAAAAACTATATCAAAAAACAAACTAACAACATTAAAATAAAAGTATTGTTGCAAATTTTTGGCCCACTTAGGCTTTATTCTGTAAGAGTGTCATATTCGCCTATTGGCTATGGATCTTTGTCAATGAAAGAGGATGAAAAATATAGTTTTGTTAGGTTCTTGGCAAGAATTGTGACTTTTCTGTTGAACCTGTCAAATTTCTCAAGTAATTTAGCCATGCATTTGATCAACTCTTGTTGTGTATCTACCTTGTTAGTGAGGACCCTAATTATTAAGGTTCTTATGTGCTAGTAGATATTTAAATTTTGCATGTAGGATGTAGTTATAGCCCTTGTGGAATTCCTTACCTCAGTAATCCATTCCCTAATTTCTTGTTCTATATGTTTGTCTGGGAAAAAGCATCACGATTGTCAATGTTAGACTAAGGATTACACTGAGAGGGGGTTGAATTGGTTTAATGGCCAATTTTCATCAATTTAAGCAATTTTGTAATCAATCAATACCACAAACATAATCTTGCATCATTAAAGAACATCATCACATCATTATAAGAGAACATTGAATGTACGTTGAAACCCTTGAGGGAGAAAACCACAAATTCTTTCTGTCTTCTTCAATTTTTATTACATAGATTTGCAGGAACCAACTTGTTAGAGGCATCGACCCCCCAAAATAAGTTTTCATGCATTAACCTTCTAGAGGCACCAATGCCAAAAATGTGCAAGCATCAACTTTTTGTAGGGTACAACCTTATTGAGGCACCAACTTCGATGATATGCAAGCAATGACTTGCAGTAGGCTTCAACCATATTGAGGAAACAAACTCAGTGGAGGAACCCACCTCCTTATTCAAACTGTTGTGGACCACTTTTCTCAATATTTCAGACTGCATCCACAAGCCCATTATGCAACTCTATCAACTTGTACTTTACTTATCAAACTTCAATACCTTCTTCATGTCAAAAAAATGATTATAAGTTATAAACCATACTGACAATAACTATGACCTATTGATCTACAAAACTATTTGTAGCTCCCCTCTTTTAATTCATAAAATAATTCCAACCAAAACCCCTTTTTCAAAATTCAATTTCTCATCAAATCAACCCAGAAAAAAATTATTTTTTCTACAAATTGCACCTTTTTGATCCACTTCCTACTAATCACACTTTTTCGGTGGTTGTTCTACAAAATGAGCACCTCCGTTCTACCTAACTATTTAACAAAGTTTCACTTTGTGGGAAAAAATAATGATAGAAATATCGGCCTACCTGACTGAGCTCGAACCTTCGACCTCTCGTGGTGTGTCAACGTGCTTTACCATCTACACAGTTGTAGACTTCAATCAACTCAATAATGGTTATTTATATCAGGGAAAATTTTAAGGACAAAATTTTATCTTAAAATTTAAAAACTTTTGCAAATATTACTAGTCATTAATATGCAAACTGTACAATTTTAGGTGATATTTTTGTAAAATTATTGGAATTTCTAATGATTTTGTATTGTCTCTATAACATATTGGTGATTCTTAGGGTAAAACACTTTTTTACTATAAAATTTGGGTGAATCATTTCTGAAAAACATGGAAATTAGTGAATCTTTTTTTCTCAAAAGACATGGAAGATTATCCCACTTGAGAATATTAACCCCTAAATTTTTTCCTGATTTATATCAACAGAGGGAATCATCACATATCTTGGAGCATTGATCCAACTAGGTCATACTCTTGCGTCACTACTAGGTCATGTTTTTGGGTCAATCAAAAGGCACCAATTAATTTATGAAGATTGAAGTTAGAAACTCTGCCAATCACAAGGATCCAAATTATAAACTAGGAGCCAATCAAACCATAGAGTTCCACATCAAACTATTTTCTCTCAGTAAACCAGAGATACACATCAAAATGTTTGTGCTTGTAAGGAGCCAAATAATAAACCAGTATCCAATCAAACCATATAAATATATGTTAAATGGTTCGAACTAGCCAAAACAAAGATCCATGTCAAAATGTTTATGCTTTCCAGGAGCCAGATCCTCATAAATAATTTTGCGCTCAATCAAATCCTAAATATGCATGTCAAAATGTTTGCAATCACTAATCCATAGATCTGTGTCAAAATGTTTTTACTCGAAAAGATCGAAGTCATTTGTTGAAGTCCAACAAGAAATTGCAGTATAAAAATTAGTGTGGGACCAATAGGTCCTAGCGACACATTAGTGTGAAGTCCAAATCAATTAATTAATTTGGTGCAGTGTCTAATTTAATTTTCCCTTAATTAAATTAGACAATAAAATTTAATCTTATCTCATGATCACTTGTAATAGTTAACTGAGTGTGATAAAATTAATTAGCTCATGTATTTTGAGTTGAGGGTGGCTGGTGAGGCATGCAGAGTAATTCTATTAGTTATGAAGTTCGAATTGAAGTTCGTGCATTAGTTTAATGCATGAGTAATCAGTTAACTCAATTAGGTGAGTTAGAGTCAGTTGAACTAGTTGTAACTGTTTGTTGCACTAGTGAGAGATCAAGTGAATTAAATATTATTTAATTCAAAATCAGTGATCTGCCATGCAACTGATGATTTACTATTAATAGCTGCATGCATGTCAGTTCCTATGGAGACCCAGTTGAGACAAAGTTTAAAGGGATGTTAACTATTAGTTGTGTGATTAGTAGGTTGCCTGCATGCAACCAGAAATCCATTGGATTACCCATGATCCTTGTATAGTTTTGGAAGGCCAAAATTCCTAAAGAATAGGGAATGCATTAATTAGGAATTGTGCAAGAAAGGCAGCCTGTTTAGAGGCTGAGAATTGGTTAAGTGCTAGTTAGTTTTGTTCAGGACAGTGTGAGACAGTTGTGAGAGTGCAAGAGACTCTTGTGAGAAGAGTGCGTTGTAATTGTTTCATGATTCCATGGTGAATATACAATATAAGATAGAGGGGTTTTGAGTAGTAATATTTCCCTGGGAAATTATCTATTTTGTGGTTTGATTTGATTCTTTCTTTGCTTCATGTGATTGGCAATTGTGTTTAATTTCCGCAATTGGTTTGTAAAAGGATTCAGTATCCAGCTTTAGTATATTGTTACATCAGATTGAATCCATTGATATACATATGGTGTTGGAAATGTTGTCATTGATGGAAAAGGAGATGGCAAAGGAAGAACACCTGAGGCAGCAACAAGGCAAAGGAGATGGCAAAGGAAGAACACCTGAGGCAGCAAAAGGAGAATTAAGGAGTAGCATCAGTCAAGGAGCAGATGAAACAAAGAGAGCATAAGACAAGTAGCTGAGGAATGAGACAGAGTGATGAGGAACAATTATTCTAGTGGGAAGACTGTGAAGCACTGTTGGGGAGAATACATCAATTCATTTTGCAGAATTAAATCAAGATGAGAAACAGAACTCTGGTAACGTAGTGGAGTTCGAAGTTGAGGAAAAGAACTGTTGAATTGAAGGCGTAGAAGATCGGAGCCTCATAGGATGTGCTACAAGTATAACAGGTGGAGTGGATTCTATATATGCAATAGAGAAAGGAGCACAAAGAAACTAAGACAACAGATATAGCAGAAAGGAAGAGACAAAGAAGTAACAAAGGCAGCAAAGGAGGCAGTGTTGAAGCAGAAACAGGGAGAGGCACAACGAAGAACAGAGGCAGGGCAGCAAAAAGAAGCAGAGGCAGAGGCAGAGCGACAGGAGCAGCAGAGGCAGAGGAAGAGCCGTTATCAAATTTCGAGAATCGCCCAAGCCGGCAGATACATTCATATGCATGATTCCGGGAATCGCACACTCCAACCGACGTTATACATATAATATAACACAAACTTATTCCGGGAATCGCTTAACTCCAGCGGCAATACAATGCATATAATACAGAACCATATTCCGGGAATCGCACACTCCAACCGGCGTTATACATATAATATAACACAAACTTATTCTGGGAATCGCTTCACTCCAACGGAAAAAATATATATAAACATATATATGCAGTGCATCACATAAAAAAAGGTCCAAGGCATTTATATTATGGAGCGCATAAAACAAAGTTTGATAAGGTGGGACCCCTCCCCAATCGCAATCGGAGATCGCAAGGGCAGCGGAACATGCAACCAACTGAGAGTTGTGATTGCGATTGAAGCCCGGACTCGATGGGTGTATAAACGGGGGATAATACATATTTGAGTTACGGTCAAATCGCATCGGCACTGGTCAATCGCATCCGGGGTCCTAATCGCAATCAAAACTTTCCGATTGATCGCACGACTTGTGTAATATGTTGCGATTGAAGTGGCGGACCCGATGGCATTATACGATGGATTTAATAGGTTCAATCGCATCCGGGATCTTAATCGCAATCGGAACTTTCCGATTGATCGCACGACTTGTGTAATATGTTGCGATTGAAGTGGCGGACCCGATCCTGTTATATGTGGGAGTTTATATGTGCAAATCGCATCCGTGTTCGATCGTTAACGGAATCCTTTTATACTGTGCCCCGAGTAAAATTCAGGAGTTACTTAGCAGCCATAAAACAAAAAGGAATACAAGAGAAGAGAAAGGGACAAAGAGACAAGCAGGGGAGAAAGACAAATGCGCAGCAAGCCAAGAGACAAAATGAGTGAGCTGGAGTTCACATTGTAATTCAAATGAAATGTTTTAATTGTTTTTATTGTTTGTGATCCATTGGCATGTCTCCGGAAGAGAGAAAATATCCCACTGTAATATTAAAATAAGCACCTACAGTTACATTTTTCTGAGTAAGCTGAAAAGAGATGAGAATGCAGAAGGCAAAGAGACATGACTGTCCATTTCGAATTCCCAATAGAATACAAATAGTCATGAAGCTATCTTGTATAAAAGGGGGTAATATCCAAGAGGAGAGATTGATGAAAACAGAATGAGAAGAGGAGAGAGGGTGCAGCAGAATGGAAGATAGTTGAAGAAATCGTAAGAGAAGAAGGAAGGGTCAAGGTAGACATGAGGCATAGTCTATATAAGAGTTGATGAACAAAGAAGAGAAAGTACGTAATAGAGCTGATATCCAAGGTAAATTAGCAAGTGTTTTTCTTTTGAAAGAGTAAGGAAGTTGTAGCTTCTCTATCAAGTTGTAGCTTGATAGATGTCAGTTGTAGCTGATTGAGGTAGGAGCCTCCTGTAGGGTGGTGCCTGCAGAAAACAAATGGGAGTTGGTGCTTCCACATCAAGTTGTAGCTTGATAAAATTTCAGTTATAGCTGACTGAGGTTGGAGCCTCCTGTAGGTTGGTGCCTGTAGAAAATTGATGGGAGTTGGAGCTTCCTTGCAAGTTGTAGCTTGCAGAATTGAGGTTGGAGCATCCTGTGGGTTGGAGCCTGCAGAGAAACAGTGGTGAGAGGGAGTTGGAGCTTGACTTTGCATCAAAACAATAATAAGATGTGGTTTTCTCCCTTTATGGGTTTCCACTTATATCTGTTGTCTCTGTGCATGATGTTTATGTGTTGATGTGATTTATCTCATCTGCTTAATACTTGCTGCTCTCATATTCAATCTGCTATTACATTAACAAATCTGTTTGATAGTAATACTTGTTTCTCACATATTAAGTTTAAATGAAGGTGTAAATAAGATTTAAAAGAAAAGTTTTAAAAGTCCATGTATGTGTTAAACTGATTCACCCCCCCCTCTCAGTTTAACTAAGGGTTCAACAATTGGTATTAGAGCCGGTTCCTTTGGTGCAAGCCTAATAGCTTGAAGGAGATCTAGTTAAGTCATGGACTATCAAAATGTACCTGTGTTAAGTACGACAAACTTTCTTCAATGGAGATATAGGGTTAAAACATGATTATTGACTTATGAACCTGAGGTATGGAAGCTTGTTTGTCATGGTTACTGCACAGACTCCCCCATGGTGAAAGAACAACAGAGGAATGCCAAGGAGAAATGTGTGATATATAACATTCTTCATAACAAGGACCTTGATTTGATAATGGACTTAACCTCTGAAAAAGGAATCTGGGATAGATTGCACTTCATGCATGGAGTAAACACTAAGGACTGCACTGACAAGAAGGATAAGAGAATTAAGAAGAAGAAAAATTCATGTCAACGGGAAAATATTCAATCAAATGAAGTACCTACTAGTGTGAATGGAGATAAGAACCATGAAGAAATTACAGCTGAAGAAAAAGCCAAGCTTGACACTACTTTGACTGAAATAGAAAAATAGAAAAATGAAAACAAAGACCTTAAGACAGTGGTGCAAATATGTGATGAGAGAGAATCTGAAGATAAGAAAGAAATTGTTGTCATGAAGACACACCTTGAAGAAGCAAGGAAAATAGAAGACACTCTACTGCAACAAATGAGAGAGAAAAGTAAGGAATGTGAAAGGTTGGAAGAAGAAGTAGTGAGCCTAAGAAAGAACTTAGAAACGGCCCAAAGAGATTTATTAATGAATACTCCTCAAATGAAAAGCTCTGAATAGTTGGACCAGATTCTAAATGCACAAAGGTCACCTCTCATAAAGACTGGGATAGGATATGAAGGTGAAACCAGTAATTCCAAGGTTGAAGATAACAAGAATGTCATTTTTGTGAAAGATGTAAAAGACAGTGAAGCAGCTCAACAAATTCCCACAGAAGAAGAAGCCTGCAAGAGCAAGATTTGTAAGGAAACAAATAGAATCAAGCAGCAACATGAAAAAATAGAGAATGAGAGGGTGAAACAATCAGATGCTAAAGGCTCACATGCTCCTAAAGATGAAGTGAATCAATTTGTAAGTTGTCAAAGGAGGTTCTTTCCTCCTATGAAAAATAGCACATGTTTCTCTTGTCATAAACCAGGACATAATGCAGCACAATGTAAGAGAAGGCTTATCAACTCCAACCAGCAAAAGATGCAGCAAAAGAGAAGAACCCCTCAAGCAAGCAAATGGAAAGGAAAATCTTCCACCTGGTACAGAAATCATTTCCATGGCCACTGTTGTGCATGCAATAATTTTGGACATAAATATGTTGAATGTAAAATGTATTCAAGAAGGGGAACAAATTATTATACATCAGCTCAAATGTACTTTGAAAAAATAAGATGTTATGTATGCCTCAAGCTTGGCCACAAAGCAAAGGACTGTAAACTTCCATATATACTAAAGAACTCTAGACAGATGATGGAAACAAATAAAATCAAACAAAAATATGAATTTAAAAGAAGTGCAGACATTATGAAGAACCCCAATAAAGTATGGAAAGAAAAGAGAAAGGGGGAGCCTATTATCTCAATAACATAATGAATCCTCCATAGTCTCAGGGGGAGCTACTATAGAAAACAAAAGCAAAAGTCCATCCAGTGACAAATATGAAGCAACATCCCAGGGGGAGAGCAGTTCATATATTTACCCCATGAAAGTAGTCTAAGAAGATCTCCTAGGAATGATAACAGCTATGAGATCAGTAAGAGAAAGGAAGTTTCTCTAACAGAGATCTATGGAAGAAGAAGACCATCTGAAGCTCACAATAGCCAGCAAAATTGTTAGAAGGAGAACAGAGGCAGCCAAGGCATTTGACTAGTTAAATCCTGTGACGAGAATTCCGTATGAATGAGACCCTGTAGAAGAATATTGATAAGAAATGCATAAGAAACCTCTGCATAAGAATAATCGAAACCGTGTTATGTATGGTGGAAATCGGCAAAGGTTATGTAAGGTGCAAAGGTTGTGAATGGAGGAGCGGAACCATAGTCAAATGCGCAATGTCAATAGTGGAGCGAAACATTCATGAGCGGGTTCGAATCATTATAATATATTGAAAAATGACTATTTAATAAAGAAGACCGGAACCTTGGTGAAACACTGTAGAAAAACCACTTGTGTTTTTCGGATTATTTCGCACCACTTTTGGTACGGAGATGGTATTATCTAGAGGGCTAGCGATTCCATAAGATTGTTTACACGTGGCATAGGTGGTATTGGAAGCCACCGTTTAACCTGCGATTTTGCAAGTTAACGTGCGTACCGGGACACCGAGCAGAATTTCTCAGGACCATTGATTTGAAAAAGGGACATCCAGCGGTGACTATTCAATGAAGATACATGAAGTTTAATAAAAGTGCGCAGAAGATAGAGGAAGTACGGTGCATAGGTGGGCCAGTCCGAAAGTCTTATTATAAAGTCTGTTTTCAAAGCATGGAGTATTAATACAAGGTCGGGCGGCGAACTATAAAGCAAGCGGTATATTCAAATCTTCAAAGGTTTGTTATGAGGTCTGGTTGTGATTGTTAAAAAGGCGACAAGAAGCCATGGTAACAGTTGAATTGGTATATAAAGCAATGTATAAAGCAACAGTGATTCTGGAACTGTCATAGAAAATAAAATGCAGTGACATTCTTTCAAATCAGGATGACAAAATAAGTAGTAGGTTAATGATGCCAAGATCAGATTTAGTATATTGATGATTGTTGGTGTGAACAGTGGGAAGATCAATAGTAGAAACTATGGGTTCATGTGCAAGCTAAAATGAAATATTTTCATGCTTTATCAAGGTAATATCAATTGGTACTAGGTACAGGTCACATATCTATCAATAGAATATCAAGAGTTATCATGGAACAGCAATATGATACAGGTCCTCAAGATCAAAGTATTATGGCAAACGTACCTCAAGCACAAAGGAGTTGCAGGGGTTGTTTTGGAAGAGTGTGTAAGCAGTGAAAGTCATTAGTCTCTTATATTGAAAGATATTGCCTATCCTCACAATAAGCTAGGAAGACATATTCCATCTACAATCTTCCTCAACAGAAATATATTGGCACACTACGTCAGATATAGACCAAAGTATAGTTGAAGCAAGCCTGATATGTCACTCGGAGCATCCAGAATCTTTAAGTCTTGATCCAATGATGCATCTCTTATTATACAAGCTAATTATAGCTGTCATTACTTTGGAATGAGATCGACTTAATGTGTATATACAAGTTAAGATATTCTCAAAAGTGTTCTCTCAACAAATATTGTACACCATTATAGAGCAGCATGGTACAAAGTCAAAAGAAGAATGCCTAAAAACATCTTAGAGAGAGAAAATGAAAAGATAGAATCTACACTAAGAAATGTGCAACCCTTTGCCATTGATGTCAAAGGGGGAGGAAAAGCAGGTAATAGAAGAAAGGGTCATCTAAAAGAAGCTAGACAGAGGAAGACTTGGAGGAAGCATTGGATTATTGGTGGATGTGTTGCCATCAATGCCAAAGGGGGAGACTGTTGGAAATGTTGTCATTGATGGCAAAGGAGATGGCAAAGGAGGAACACCTGAGGCAGCAACAAGGCAAAGGAGATGGCAAAGGAAGAACACCTGAGGCAGCAAAAGGAGAATTAAGAAGTAGCATCAGTCAAGGAGCAGATGAAACAAAGAGAGCATAAGACAAGTAGCTGAGGAATGAGACAGAGTGAAGAGGAACAATTATTCTAGTGGGAAGACTGTGAAGCACTGTTGGGGAGAATACATCAATTCATTCTGCAGAATTAAATCAAGATGAGGAACAGAACTCTGGTAACGTAGCGGAGTTCGAAGTTGAGGAAAAGAACTGTTGAATTGAAGGCGTAGAAGATCGGAGCCTAATAGGATGTGCTACAAGTATAACAGGTGGAGTGGATTCTATATACGCAATAGAGAAAGGAGCACAAAGAAACTAAGACAACAGATATAGCAGAAAGGAAGAGACAAAGAAGTAACAAAGGCAGCAAAGGAGGTAGTGTTGAAGCAGAAACAGGCAGAGGCACAGCGAAGAACAGAGGCAGGGAAGCAAAAAGAATCAGAGGCAGAGGCAGAGCGATAGGAGAAGCAGAGGTAGAGGCAGAGCCGTTATAAAATTCTGAGAATCGCCCAAGCCGGTAGATACATTCATATGCATAATTCCGGGAATCGTACACTCCAACCGGCGTTATACATATAATATAACACACTTATTCCAGGAATCGCTTAACTCTAGCGGCAATACAATGCATATAATATAGAACCATATTCCGGGAATCGCACACTCCAACCGGCGTTATACATATAATATAACACAAACTTATTCCAGGAATCGCTTCACTCCAGCGGAAAAAATATATATAAACATATATGTGCAGTTCATCACATAAAAAAAGGTCCAAGGCATTTATATTATGGAGCGCATAAAACAAAGTTTGATAAGGTGGGACCCCTCCCCAATTGCAATCGGAGATCGCAAGGGCAGCGGAACATGCAACCAACTGAGAGTTGCGATTGCGATTGAAGCCTGGACCAGATGGGTGTATAAACGGGGGATAATACATATTTGAGTTACTAGCCAAATCGCATCGGCACCGGTCAATCGCATCTGGTATCTTAATCGCAATCAGAACTTTCCGATTGATCGCACGACTTGTGTAATATGTTGCGAATGAAGTGGCGGACCCGATGGCATTATACGATGGATTTAATAGGTTCAATCGCATCCGGGATCTTAATCGCAATCGGAACTTTCCGATTGATCGCACGACTTGTGTAATATGTTGCGATTGAAGTGGTGGACTCGATCCTGTTACATGTGGGAGTTAATATGTGCAAATCGCATCCGTGTTATGATCACAATCGAAACTTTTATATTGTGTGCCCCGATTGCATTTGTTCAAAGTTCGGACCCGATTGCGCTATGAGCCATGTTTTATGTGGTCATAGCGTCCATTTGATCAATCGCAATCGCAAGTTTTGTTTGACACCACCGATCCGCTGACGGAGATGTGGGGCCGGACCCCTTCATATATTAGAGGCTGTGATTTGATTTATTGGATTGTAATATAAGACCAAAGGCTTAAGGTGGAGGGCAATTGTTTATATAAAATAATTGCTGTGAGATATATAAAACATGGTTGCAGTTGTATTAAAACATGCCGCATGGTCTGTAGACCCACGGGCCTCAGCTTAGTGGGAGGGTGATTATTAATGTAATACAATTGTAATATATGTATGTTCCGGCCTGCGGAACTCGCCACGTCAAAAAGACACTTGCTGCGTGTAAAGGATTGAATTACATTCAGCAGATTCATTTATATATAAACCGCTGGTATAAAAATAAAATAAAAATGTAGTTCATAAATTCAGGAGTTACGCAGTAGCCATAAACAGAAAGGCATATAGAGAAGAGAAAGGGACAAAGAGACAGTTAGAGAAAAGACAAATGCGCAGCAAGCCAAGAGGCAAAATGAGTGAGCTGGAGTTCATATTGTAGTTCAAATGTAAATGTTTTAATTTTTTTTATTGTTTGTGATGCATTGGCAAGTCTCCGGAAGAGAGAAAATATCCCACTGTAATATTAAAATAAGCACCTACAGTTACATTTTTCTGAGTAAGCTGAAAAGAGATGAGAAGGTAGAAGGCAAAGAGACATGATCGTCCATTTTGAATTCCCAGTAGAATACAAATAGCCATGAAGCTATCTTGTATAAAAGGGGGTAATATCCAAGAGGAGAGATTGATGAAAACAGAATGAGAAGAGGAGAGAGTGTGCAACAGAATTGAAGATAGTTGAAGAATAGAAGAGAAGAAAGAAGGGCTGAGCAGATATGATGCAGGTCTGATATAAGAGTTGATGAACAGCAGAAGAGAAAGTACAGAACAAAGCTGATATCCAAGGTAAATCAACAAGTGTTTTTCTTTTGAAAGAATAAGGAAGTTGGAGCTTCCCTATCAAGTTGTAGCTTGATAGATGTCAGTTGTAGTTGACTGAGGTAGGAGCCTCCTGTAGGTTGGTGCCTGCAGAAAATAGATGGGAGTTGGTGCTTCCACATCAAGTTGTAGCTTGATAAAATGTCAGTTGTAGCTGACTGAGGTTGGAGCCTCCTGTAGGTTGGTGCCTGCAGAAAATTGATGTGAGTTGGAGCTTCCTTGCAAGTTGTAGCTTGCAGAATTGAGGTTGGAGCCTCCTGTAGGTTGGTGCCTACAGAAAATTAGTGGTGAGAGGGAGTTGGAGCTTGCCTTTGCATCACAACAATAATAAGATGTGTTTTTCTCCCTTTATGGGTTTCCACTTATATCTGGTGTCTCTGTGCATGATGTTTATGTGTTGATGTGATTTATCTCATCTGCTTAATACTTGCTGCTCTCATATTCAATCTGCTATTACATTAACAAATCTGTTTGATAGTAATACTTGTTGCTCACATATTAATTTGACCATGAAATGAAGGTGTAAATAAGATTTAAAAGAAAAGTTTTAAAAGTCCATGTATGTGTTAAACTGATTCACCCCCCCCTCTCAGTTTAACTAAGGGTTCAACATATGGTTGTATGATTTCTACATGGTATTAGAGCACATGAAATCACTATAGTGAAGGAGAAGCTAAGTTTGTGATTGAATAGAATTTGAATTTTCAAAATCTATTCTTGGTGTGATTGGAGATTCATGATCGAAATGGCTTTCAATGACTTGATATTGGAGTATGCACTCGAGGGAAGCTCCAACTATATTGCGTGGAAAGACAAGATGGAAGCAGTACGGGAGGACAATGGGTTGAAATAATTCATTGACAATGATGTTCCCAAACTCGTTTTAGAAGATAATGCAAATCTCAATGCTTGGAAAAAGAAGGTTGCAAAGGCGAGGAGGATCTTATTGGAGGGAGTAGGAGACCACATTATCTCAAGTATCCATGGAAAATTGACACCATATGAAATGTGGAAAGCTTTGACAGATCTATTTCATAGCAGCAGTGATCATAGAAAATTGGCACTGTAGGAAAAGCTTAGAAAAATCAAAATGGATAAAAGCGACACCATGCCAAAATATTTAACAAAGTTTTTCCAATGTCGGGATGAGCTTGGGAGCATCAGAATTACTATCGCTGATGATGACTTGGTGAGCCTAGCTCTTCCAGGACTTCCCAAGAGTTGCCATAGTTATCAAGACTCTGTCAATGGAAGGGAAAATCTACCAAATTGGGAACGACTTTGGTCAGATTTGGTGTAGGAAGAATTTAGGCGGAATACCAGGGATGAATTATCATCTAAGAATGATGATGAAGAAGATTGTGCTTTTGATAACAAGGTGAAGAAGGGGAAAGGAAGGAAATTTCATTCCACATCTGAGTCTGGTAAAGATGGCAAGAAGCACGACATGTCCAGAGTGAATTTGTTTTCACTATCATGAGCATGGACATTATGCCAATAATTGTCCACAAAAGAAGAAGAAAAATAAGGCTTTAGGATCTGCAGTTGGTGAGGCTTTGGCCTCGCAATTTGAGCTTCACTTCTCTCTCAATACATGCATTACGTTAAGTGCAATGGGATCAATGTGGTACTTGGATAGTGGTGCATTCTTTCACATGATGGGAGACAAAGAAATTTTTAGTAGCTTGGAGGATAAGGACCTCCAAATGCATATCAAAATGGGTGATTACGGATGGTAAAGTGCTACCAGGATTGGTAAAGTTACCTTCCAAAGACAGTCAGGTAAGCCCTTTCAATTAAAATATGTAATAAATGTACCAGACTTGAAGAAAAATTTAGTCTTAGTAGAAATGTTGGAGAATAGAGGCTATGATGTTGTTTTCAATGAGGGAAAAGATTTCCTGTGACAAAAACAATAGGACAAGCCAAGAAGATTGTGATCTATGTGAATAATGTATATAAACTTGATGTAGATGGCTACGCGGCATTGATGGGTAAGGCAGACAAAGTGGTGAGCCGGGATGAGGGTGAGTTATGGCACAGGAGATTGGGCCATCTACACCATGGAGTCTTGAAGGTCATGCAACAGATTTCTACAGGTCTTCCCAAGGGTACTCTTGCGCAATTAGACACATGCAAGGGATGTACTATGGGGAAGTATGCGAAGGCCACTTTCACGAGAAGGAGAACCAAGCTTCAAAAATCTATGAGAGAGTTCACCCAAACGTGTGTGGACCATTATCTACTACTTCGACAACAAAGCATAAGTACTATGTGATAATTTTTTTATGAATTTTCTAGAAAGTGTTGTATCTACTTCATGCAGAAGAAAGATCAAATGTTCTCAAAATTTCTTGAGTTCAAAACACTGGTGGAGAGAGACACGAGGAAGCATGTGAAGGCTCTTAGGAGGAACGATGGTGGTGCGTACATCTCCAATGAGTTCAATAATTTATGCAGCAAATAAGGAATTCAGAGGGAGTTAATTGCGCCTCATAACCCATAACAGAATGGGGTCGTAGAAAGAAAGAACATAACAATTGTGGGTGCAGCATAAGCGATGTTGCATGATCAAGGCCTATCGTTGCATATGTGGGCGGAGGCATGCAACACAATGGTATTTGTGAAAAACTGTTGTCCTCATCGGATACTTGGCATGAGTACACCAGAAGAGGCTTTTACTGGTAAGAAACTTGATGTTTCATATGGCTCATTTGTTTATGTGCATGTGAGAAAAGACGCTAGGAAGAAGCTAGAACCAACACCTAAGATTGGGATATTTGTGGGGTACACTGAAACTCCCCTCAACTATTAGGTGTATTTTCCAAACAACAGAATGACTGTTATGCGACGGGATATAAAATTTGATGAGGAGAAATCCATGCGATTGTCCCTTGAGAGGGAGATGGATTTTATCGTAGAGGAGGAACTATTGGTTCCAAAGAATGAACCTCAAGATGTGGAGAAGCCACATGTGGAGGATCATGGAGCGAAAAAAAACACTCATGCAGAGCCATCCACTAGAAATGGTAGAAGACGCACCACATAAACTGATAGATTGAGACTTGATGCAACAGCTAATGTAAGAGCCCCTACTTCACTGCACAGACAGAGAAAATCTCCAAACAGGTTTTCTAGATACATGGCTCTTATGATAAAGTGTATTGTGAAAGAACCGTCTTCCTTTCAGGAAGCAGTGCAACAACCAATTTGGGTTGATGCTATGGTAGAGGAGTATGACTCCATCGTCAAGAACAGTGCATAGAAGGTTATCCCAAGATTGGTCAGAAAATTAGTGGTTGGATCTAGATAGATCTATAAGGTAAAGAAAGCAGTGGATGGGGGTGTGGAGAAGTAGAAGGCCAAATTTGTGGCCCGAGGATTCTCACAAGTTGAGGGGATCGAATATGAAGATAATTTCGCACCAGTCGTGAGGTACTCTTCCATTAGATCTATCCTTGCACTCTCAACGCATATGGGGTGGCACATTCATTAGATGGATGTGAAAACTGTGTTTCTCAATGGAGTCATTGAGGAGGAAGTGTAAATAGAGTAGCCAGGAGGTTTCGATATCTTTTACAGTGAGTCGCATGTGTGTCAAATAAAGAGAGCGTTGTATGGGCTGAAGCAAGCACCTCGTGCTTGGTACACTCAGATTGATATCTATTTCACAGGGTTGGGCTTCACCAAAAGTGAAGTGGCTACAAACATGTACCATATTGTGGTTGATGGTAAGCTCTTGATTATCGTACTATATGTTGATGATCTAATTTTGACAGGCAATGAGAATCTGATAAATTCATGAAAGGAGGATCTTTCAAGGGAGTTAGAAATGAAGGACATGGGACTCCTTCACTATTTCCTTGGTTTGGAAATATGGCAGCGAAATAGTGAACTATTTTTTTCTCAAGGCAAGTATGCAAAAGAGATAATGGGTAAGCTTCAAATGGAGAGTTGTAAACCCATGGACACTCCTCTTCCAGGAAATTGGAGGAAAGAGGATGCTAAGTCAAGAGAAGTAGTGGGTGCTACTTTCTACAGGTAGTTAGTGGGTTCACTGATGTACTTGGTGAACACTAGACTAGTCATTTGATATGCAGTTAACCAGCTGATTCAAGCTATGGTTAAGCTGACCAATCTCTTTTGGAAGGCAGAGAAGCATGTCTTGAGATATTTCAGGGGCACTACAGAGTATGGATTATGGTATAGGCAGACAGAGAGAGTGAAGCTTCAAGGCTTATGGATTATGGACTTCCTACCCAATCTGTGTAGTTTTGGAAGGCCAAAATTCCTAAATAATAGGAATTTCATTCATCAGGAATTGCATAAGCAAGGCAGGTTGTTTAGAGGTTGAGAATTGGCTAAGTGTTGGTCAGTTTTGTCCAGGACAGTGTGAGACAGTTGTGAGAGTGTAGGAGACTCTTGTGAGAAGAGTGCATTGTAATTGTTTCATGATTCCATGGTGAATATACAATATAAGATAGAGGAGCTTTGAGAAGCAAGCTGTCCCCGGGAAATTATCTGTGTTGTGGTTTGATTTGATTCTTTCTTTGCTTCATGTGATTGGCGATTGTGTTTAATTTCCACAATTTATTTGTAGAAGGATTCAATATCTAGATTTAGTGTGTTGTTAGATCGGATTGAATTCATTGATATACATATGGTTTTGTAATTTCTACACATATACCCATAGCTAAAAAAACCACAGACATCTTCGTCTAAATGTTTGTGCTCATAGATCCAAGTCATAAACTAGGAACCAATCAAACCACATTTATCCTCATTAAAATGTTTGCGCTCATGGAGCTAAGTCATATATCGGGAACCAATAAACCATAGACATCCACATCCAGATTTTTGTGCTCACCAGAAGCCAATCAAACCACAAATATCCTCATCAAATGTATATGCTCATGAAGCCAATTCATAAACCAAGAACCAATCAAACCACAAATATCCTTGTCAAAATGTTTACGCTCGTGGAGCCAATTCATATACCAAGAGCCAATAAAATCTTAGACATCCTCATTAAAATGTTTGAAATCACAAATATTTGTCATAAAATAGGAACCAAAACCATAGAGAGACTTGAACTTGCGACTATTGAAAACGTATTGCCTTAGAAAAACCTCAAAAGCAAAGCCTTCACATATTACTCTACACTCATCCTTATTGCTTATCACCACAAACCATGTGACTATGAATTTATACACATGGGAAAGAGCCAATTTGGGTAAATGGCAACCTTCGAGAAACATCATGGGACCACACCATGTGACTCAGACCTATATGTCACTAGTCACCCTCATACTAATGTGACCATGCAATCATACCTACCACGTGGCACTCTCTGAGTGGTCCCATGTGTCACCAAAAATCAACCCCATTGATCAACAAAAAATTCCATTTCATCATGCCACATGTCATCATGTCAGTCTTCCATGTCATTGTTCCTATGTCATCATCTTTAATCTAGTCTTGAGCTACCATGTGTCACTATAAGCCATCATTCCATTCGATATCCTCCATCTCAGCATCCATGTCAAGGGTTCCACATTACAATCACCTCCGCTACGAGGTCCATGTGGCATACAAATGTGGGGTCTAGTTGACACCTTCAATGTGTCACTACTATAGTGGATGATGTGGGGGGTGTGGCCTTTATTACCCTTTGCACATATTGACACTTCATCCATCGGCCACCTATTTTCCAACGGTCAGATCAACCCGCAGATGCTCGAATACTAACCTGCTTAACCAATGAGCATGTTTACATGCCATCCATAATTAATTTCCCTAAAAGTGATGGTTGCAATCCAAATATGCATGCCATTTAACAATTTGTTTTTTTATTTATTTACAAATTCGTTTTCCCCCTTATTGATGCTACCAACTTCAAACTGACATATCTTATCATATGGGAATAGTTTTCCCAAGTATTATGTACCATTGGAAAGGTCTTGGAGAGAGCTATCCAACCATTCCATACATAAATTCATTTAAGAATAATAAATTAAAAAAAAAAACAATAAAATTCAAGCCACTTTGACATTATTTGATGTGAGATTGTCAAGGCATTGGACTATCATGCTGCTTCCTTTGACTAACATCAATGACACTATTTCTTCATTTAAATTACCCTTCTACATCAATGACATTGGTTATCATCAATGAAAACACTATGTCCAATAGTTGGATCTATTATTCCATGTCTAAAATGGTCTTTTGAACAATTATAGGGATTGTATCCCTTTAATGATCCATGGATTGTATCCCTTGAGCGAATGTATGGTGTACCAAAGAGGTATTGAACTCAGAAGGAGGGGAGATATTAGGACACCCATGTTTTCCACTATACTAAGGAGCTGATAACAAATGCTTAGCCATAGTGAATGGAAGGAAACAAAAGGAATAAACCAAGCTATCGGCTAACTTAAGAAAGCTAAGTGAGGTACTTATAAAACATAGAAGGTGGAATAATCATAGGGAAAGGCATAGAGTATAAAGAAAATGCGAGTAAATTAAATTATGTGGAAGGGTGAGTGAAGAAAACGGGAGAATGGGAGGGTCAATCACTAATTAATGGAACTGAAGAAACATGAGAGAGAATATAAAAGTAGAGACAAAGTTAACGAATAAAAAGTGACAAGGGAAGAGAAAGGGAATTCACCTCAAAGATAAGACGAAACCCCCTATAATGATTAAGCCTAGGGAGAGGACAAAAAAAAATCGCACAAAGCTAAAATCCAAAATCAATGTGTTGAGGAGGACTTATAAAATTCAAATAGAATTCAAAATTGGGATAAAAATAAGATTGAACCTACAGTCACTAAAATTGCTACAATGTTTTCTAGCAATTGAGTTTCTCCACTTAAAGAGGTTCCACCTAAGGAATATAACCAGTCCCTTGTTCCTCAACAGTTCAATGGAGCAACCTTTCTGTTATAGGTAAATTTGGGCATCATTCCCAATGACCTGGTCAAACTGGACATCATCCCCAGCACCAATGAAATAGGGTCTATCATCCCCTATCATTTCAATTGCTACATGCCTTAAGACAAGAACAAACTATTCATGACTTCTATTGCAAGGTTTCCAAGGTTTGAATTATATGTTATATCACCTATGAGCTCACCAACACAACTTCTCAAGAGACTAACTGCTTTTCATATGAAGTTACCTCCATTCAAGGGTGATTTTCAAAGCACTTCCTGACATTCAAGAGTGCTTTGGTCAAATGGGAGAAAAATTCTCATTGTTCTGGAATCTCCACATGGCTAGTGCCTTCTAGAAGAGTCCATATGTATCAAACTTTGAATCCATGTGTCCATCTGACACCCCTGAGCTTGGGAACATGTCTTGCCTATTATTAGAAAGTCATTGATTGAGAAACTACCTTCAGTTGCCCTATAGATTGAGCACAGATCCTGGTGATAGGGAAGGAAGAAATTTGGTAAAGAAATGTTGTTGGATTCTCAATTGAGAGGGTGATAGGAATGATATGATGTTGGTGAGATGTTGATTGTGATGAGGCTAGGATGAAGCTAGAGCTGGTGACATCAAATTGATCATTGGTTGTAACCTCCCCCTTATACTCATTAATAAAAATTGTTGTTCATTTTCCCATATATGTATCTGTTTATGTTTCTATTTCTCATATGATGGATTCTTAACTGATATATATGTTTCATGTTCAATCGATTTAACTGATTAAGATAAATAGACATTTGTATATTGCAATCTCTTTGATGTTTAGTGTTTATACTTGCAGGAACTATTCTGGTGATCTAAGTTGGATTGGAAGCTACAAAAAAGTGATAGAAGGAGAATATGAAGCGCTTGGATCACAAGTAGGTTCCTCTATCTTTTTCTGTGTCTATTTAATCTTAGATAAAGTGTCTGCAAATTATTTGATCTATTGTTCTAAATGCATAGCACCACATTTAGGGATTTTTTAATCTGTAATTCATTATTTTGCATAAAAAATCAGCGACTCCACTGGGGAGTTTCCTTATCATCCTGGTGTTTTTTCCTCTTCTTATCCACCCAGTAGCATCTACTTTAAATTTTTTGACTTTTGAATCAAACAATTTCATTAGAAGTGTGTTCTATAGCTTTAATTTTGAATCTCTATTGTGCCTAACGCACTGTTGGTAAATACACAGTGGTTTGAATAGAATTGTCTCCCACTCAGGGGTGCTTTGCAATGCATTGTCTCCCTTTAGAGACTGCGTTGCCCCCTTATCCAACCAAATTCCCTTTGAATTTTTCATTGCCATCATACTGAACCTTTTGTTTGATGTGTTTTCAATCGTTTGATACCTCTTAGAGACCAGTGAATTTTCCTGATTCTTACTCCTTTTAAAAGTAAGTTTTTTCAATGTCTCTTTGAGTGTTTTTCTTTATCATTGAAAAATCAAATTCAAAGTATTTTATTTCTGCATTGGATCCATTTGTTTTCATAAAGGAAATTGTCGTTAAATTCTTCGTTTCTTATAGGAAAAATTGTAGTTCCATTCTTCATTTTTCCTAAAAGAGAAATTGTTGTTAAATTCATAGTTTCTCAAAGAAAAAAGCATTTGTTTTTTGTTGATTTTATGCATATAGTTTCCTTTTTTCATTCAAATTAAGGGAAACAAAAAGAAAAACCTACATTTGAATATAGTGAGTTGTGTGTTTTCCATAGGAACAAGTTCGGAAAGTTGCATATTAGTTTGGTCGCTTTGTTTTTTGCTTTCAAAACTGATTGCTCTTTCACTTAGTAGCTAGGATTTTCATTGAACAAACTAAAATTGAAATGTTTGCTTATCATTTTAGTTTGCATTTTAGGAATTCCCATCACATCATCACAGTTAACCTTGAAAGGAAAATTGATAAACAAGATGAACTTAAAATTTACATCAATTTACCCAAAAAAGCATTAGAACCATAACGATAACATTTAGAAGGTCTAGGCTAGAGACGTGTTCTGGCGTCGTTAAACATAGAAGCTATCGTTAATTATCTGTGATACATTTCGAGTGTGATACCTCACTCCACGTACGTAAGTACATAATAGCTCATTCACGTACCTTCGGGTATGTCGAGCGGTGTTATAGTACGAAAAATATAAAGGGGTGCTCTCACTGTGTGGTTTCACATTAGACAACGCTAATATGGACTTGGGCCTCCACGTACCTTTCGGTATATTTGGGAGGAAAAATTTAGGTTTCTATCCATCCATAGTGAACCGAGTCACCTGCCTTGTAAATTGTGATACATCAAACACAACATTCGGGGAGATTGCATGCCCGTACTTCTTGGTTTGCTAGGAGGTATTCTGCAGTTCACAGTTTCTTGGTAAACCTTTTGCCTAGAATTACCCTTTTATTTTGTTTATTTGTTTTTGGTCATAAAATAAATCGTTCATCATGGAATAATAACATCCCTTTCCCCATCGTTCGCGTATACTAGCATTGAAACTTCCTTTACCACCGGAAGCTACTTCTGGTCGTCGAAGGCGACATTGCTCTACTTAAACCAGTACCATTAGTACCTCTGGTGAAGCATCATCTTCACATATACTAGAGTCAGCACAATTTTTTTCTAAAATTATTGGTTCATTTACTATTTTTGAGACAGAGTCCTGATAGCTACCTGTGGTCACGATCCATCCAATCAGTGAGACCATACCTCTCGAACCCAACGTTGTTCAACTAGAAGTTGATTGAGACCCTATCTCTTTTTTCCCAGAAGATATGCATCATGAAGTTGAACGACTGGAAGTTGTTCCTGTATCAGTCACCCCACAATCTATTGTAGCCATTGAGTCTCCCATACCACGCAGTCAAGATCCTGTAATATACTTTGGGCCTAACGGCGAAATCCTTCCACTTGGTTTAATTTCAATTAAAGAAATACCACAAGATGAAACACCTTTAACTCTAACTCATTTTGGGGCGGAGCTTTACCTGTATGAGACTTTTCCTCAATCACCTGCCTCTGATTTTTTTGATCCTACACCTATTCGAGTTGCCATCGATCTAGTAGGGTATGCATTTGGTCAAGTAACCATGCTTGAACTAACATCTTCAGCTAGACCATCTATTCGAATTGTGACGGCACCTGCTCTCGGTACTCCGTCGATGTTCACAACTTCACCAAAGTCATATTTACACAGTTGCCCTATGGTCCCATTCGGTTATAAATCTTTATCTAGAATTTTATCTGGTGCATCTTCAAACCCATGGACTTCACCCATGTCATCGTCTGGTATTCTAGCTAGTAAACCTATAATGAGTACTAAATGGCTTGATCCTTTATATCCATCATCAGGGAAATATCAAGATGGTCCATCTGGGTATATTCCATCCAGTACAATCTCAACTAGACTCCCTGCATTTGGAGAACAATATTTTTTGTCTTATTATACTCCTCATCTTGGGGGGTAACCTATGGTCACCCACTTCTATAGTAATTCGTCATTATTTGGTCATCCTAATGTAGAAATGAATGTTTGTTAATGGAAACCCACTCTACCTATCCAACCACAAATGGTTGTAAACTCGTATCAACCGGTTCAACCTATTGCACGCACATCAAATCCAATTTTAATACATATTTACCCCTATTATAGACTCAAAATGTTGTTCCTCAACCATCTCAGGTGGGTCCTTAAACTCAATACTATCAAGTATTGGTCCCTCAGACTCCAACTACTTGGGATGGTTTACAATAACCACCTGTATCCAGAATCACTTATTCACAAGCTGGATTACCATATTATGGGATGTCACAACCAAAAACAGGTTATACCTATCCTCAACCAAATCCAAGTTATCCTAATTTTGGTTATAACATTTGTGGACAGACCCCTTGGTAGCCATAGGCACAAATGCCACAACCTTCATTTCAACAAGTATCGTACCTAGGTTTTGGTCAATAGAATCCTCAAGCGTTTGCTTATCAAAACAACCCCTATCTGGGTTACCAACAACAGATTCCTTATGCTGGTGCTCAAAGTCTTGTTTCCCAAGCAATTCCATCATACCCTAGCTATGATCAACCCGATCTCAATCGACAGTTGCCCTTTGTTGAATTTTTAGAGTTACTAGATTTAAACTGACTCACTAATGATCCAGTCAAATATTCTCCTTAGTGGCCGATGATACCTCATAAATTACCCTAGGATATTCCTATGTTCAATGAAAACCCTAGGGAAGACCTGTCGACTCATGTTATTACTTATCATTTGTGGTGTTCATCTAACTCCTTGAATGATGACTTTGTTCAACTACATATTTTACAGCATATGTTCACTGGTCCGGTTGGAAAATGGTATATTGAGTTACCAAGAGCTTCCTTTGATAATTTCACTACCCTAGCTATTATATTTTTGACCCACTTCCAGTTACCCATACAATATTAAACTGGAACAGAACCCTTGACTAATTTTAAATAGATTAATGCTACTCACATTTCTGATCATATTCATGAGTGGCATCGTTGTCGTAGACTGGTTAAGACATTTGTTCCTGATCAGCTCCTTGCAGAGTGGTTCATTAAGTCCCTGTTACCATCTATAACCGAGGATGTGGATAGGGGTGGTTTTTTCACTGAAGATCAGGTCATTTATCGTGCCCAACATTTGGACTTGATTTATACTCAGTCTAGCATGCTCTACGAGAAAATTTCCAATGTGCCGCAGTCTAATTTTAATGTTCCTCCTCCATCAAAGGAATCTCATGATAGAGACAGTATGATCGATACTGCAAGTACACATCACACTATTGCATCTGATCCTACACCTTCTTTCGAAATCCATGTCGTGTCATCTGACAAGGAAAAAGTGACAAGCAACCCAGAAGTAAGCAAAAAGGGAGATATAAGAAAAAACAAACTTCTACCCTGCACGATAGATCATCTGATCAATCGTCCGGAAATCGGAAACATCGTCACCCTTGCATTATCTGTAATGAGGAACACTTTGTTAGAGATTTTCCTCACTGTGTTGAAGTCTCAAAAATGGTTAATACCTTGCATGCATCAATTTTTTTGACAAATCCATTTCCGAATCCAGACACTAATTTGGTTGCTATGGATCCAGCTTCTAGTTCCCATGTGCTTATGATCTCTATCATGAAGCCATCGACTGATGTTTTGGTATCAACGCAAAATAAACATTACGATAGTCAGGCTACTGATCAACCTGCTACCTCGACCATGAATTCGTCTATGGAATTGGTACTACCTACTGCTATTCCAGAATTGACAATAAAGCCGCTTAAGGGAGTCATTCATAAATCAACATATAACCCTCAATCTCGAGTTGCTAAAAATTATAATATAGTAGAATATTTGGCTCAATCCCCTTCAGCTATGTCAGTGCTTTAGGTGTTACAAAATTTTCCCTCCTAGAAACAGGCTTTATTGCTAGAAATTGGTGGAATTGATTCGACTGATTCTAATCTCGTAGTCTTTAATCATACGGGTTATGTGCTGCAATTACCAACATAATTGGTATTCCCCATCCAATTAAATGTTCTCAATAACTTTGTTCATCGTACGATTATTGATGAGGGAGCATCTATGTGCATTATGTCTCTAAACTGTTGGAAGTCACTTGGTTCGCCACGCTTGTCTCAATCATCAACGACATTGAAAGCTTTTGACAGATGTACATATAAGTCTTGTGGTATTATCAATAGCCTACACGTTGAGCTAGGGGAAAAAAATGAATGTTTAAGTTGAGGTCATTGACGGACCCCTTGACTACAATATTTTACTCGAAAGGCCATGGGTATATGCTATGACTATGATCATTTATACATATTTTAGAATGATCACCTTTCCACATAAAGGTGTTATCACAATCATCAATCAACTATCCTTCTTTGCATCCACTTCCCAGGTAACTGGAAGTATTCTGTTAGTTAATGCACCCCAATGTCCACTTCATAACATTGGTGTAGGAATATTAAAGGATTCCACTCTTATGGGAACCTTTTCATTACCACCGCATGTGACATCGACAAAAATTATAAGTATAGAGACCTACTACATGATCTCTTCCACTCCATCTGGATTAAGGAAGAGTAAGGGTGATTATGAAGTTGTTAAGTTGGATGATTTTATACCACCCAGCCCCATTGAGCTGGCATAAAAATCAATCTATTTCATTTGGGCAGAGAATTTGAAATCATCGTCGCCGGTCGTTTAGGTTGATCATTCATTATATTATTGTACTCCATCTGATCCTTTTTCCTCAACTTTCTTGACAGATGAGAATATTCTGGAAACCATGATGTCAAAAGGAGAACCATGGGAAGATTATCATCATCGTTCCCATCTTCCTGATTATGAAGAAGATAACCTTAATGAAATATATTACCCATCGATCAAAAAATTATTTTCAAATTCTTTTCCTATTAATGCAATCGATTCCAAGTGAAATTTATCAAAAATTGAAGAAACCATTTCTATCGATATTTCGACCAAACTTGGTGTGGTACAAAATATTCATGTCAGCGTGTCTTTCTCTCCATCAGAAATTGAAACATATTGCTTTCTCTTTCGTGAATTCCGAGATATATTTTCCTATTCTTACGAGGAAATTCCAGGTATTGAAACTAGTATCGTTGAACACACTATCAATATGTACCCTGATGTAAAGCTGGTACGTCAACGCCTTCGTCCTGTTCATCCAAAGAAGGCTACTGCCATTACATCATAAGTTGAAAAAAAATTTCATGCTGGTTTCATTTACCTTGTTCCGCTAACTGAGTGGGTTTCCAACATCGTTACTGTTATGAAAAAAATAAGGAACCATCAGAGTGTGTGTTGATTATCGGGATGTCAATATTTATTTTCCAAAAGATAACTATCCTACTCCGCTTATCGACGAGATTATTGACGATTGTGCTGGATGTGAAATATTTTCATTCATGGATGGATTTTCCAGCTACAATCAAATCAATATCTGCCTAGAGGAACAATATAAGATAACATTAATCTATCCCTGGGGCACATTTGCTTATGAGAAACTACCGTTTTGTTTAAAGAATGTTCATGCAACTTTTCAGAGAGCAATGGATTATGATTTCGTACATAGAAAATATTGCCTCGGCGGCTATTCAAGTTGTCCAAATATTTCACCACTATATGCTATTCTGGAAGACCATTGAAATTTCAGATTGCGACCCCATGACTTATATCTTATCATGTCAATTGTTGGGGGCAAGTATTCAAAATGGATTTTCATTTTGTGGGAATTTGATTTGGAATTCATCAAATCGAAGTCAAATAAGTCTTTAGTTTTGGTTGAGCTTCTCTGTGACCTTCCCTATGATATTAATGCTACTACGTTAGAACCATCTATTCCTGAAGAGTCTCTATTTCCGATCAGATCATCTGATCCTTGGTATGGGGATTTTATCATTTATCTCTAGACCCATAATTTTCATCCTGATACCTCTCGCTCTGATCAAAAACGTATTCGATACCAAGCGAGAGATTATATGATTGTCAGCGATACACTTTATTTTCGTGGTGTCGATACCATTTTAAGAAGATGCCTCACTCATGAGGAGGCTGAAACAATTTTAAATGATTGTCATGCTGGGGTTTGTGGTGGAAATTTGTCTGGATATGCTACTGTGCAGAAGATACTTTGCGCTGGTTACTTTTGGCCTACCATATGTCACAACTATATCCTCACGGTCAGAAGTTGTCATGCATGTCGGCTATTTGATCGTAAAATCCGCAAACCGCCAGGCCAATGCATCTTGTTCTCTCTGTAGGACCATTTCCGAAATGGGGCATTGACTTCATGATCTGTAACCCTTGTTAATCCTAGGGGCATGGTTATATTATTGTCATAGTAGACTACTTTACCAAGTGGGCCAAAGTAATGCCTACATTTAACAACATAGGACCAACAGATGCATTGTTTTTCTTTAATCATGTCATTGCACGGTTTGGGGTCCCACAGGCTATAGTCACAAATAATCTTAAGCATTTTCAAAATCACATGATGACTGAATTGATTGCCAATTTAGGATTGTCACATGATAATTATACTCCTTATTATCCACAATAAAATGGACAAGTTGAAGCTATCAACAAGATTCTTAAGCAAATGCTTCAACAAATGATAGGAGTTCGTAAACAAAACTGGAATTTAATCTTGTACTCATCCTTATGGGTGTACTGAACCTCGGTAAGAAACACAACTGAACTTATCCCCTTTCAATTGGTGTATGGTCTGGAAGCTATCTTGAAAATCCAATGTGAAATACCGTCATTAAAACTTTCAATCGACTTGTTACCTGAAACCTCAGATGAAGAAGCGCGTCTTTTTAACCTCATCAATCTTGATGAAATGCGTCGTGAAGCCCAATTGTCCAACAAAGAGCATAAGTTTTGTATAAAGGCGCAATACAACAAAAATGTCCAGCCTCACATTTTCTCAGAGGGCGAATTAGACCTTATTTATGATCAAGAAGCTGATGTAATAGGTACAGGGAAATTTGAGCCATTATGCCATGGCCCCTATATTTTCAAAAGAGTTCTTGCTAAGGGTGCCTACCAGTTGGTAGATTATGATGGAATTTTGTTGGTGCAACCCTGAAATGGGTTGTATCTAAAACATTACTATGATTAATCATGAGCGTATTAATTTTTTGTATTATATTTTATATATATGTTGTTGATTTGAATTCATTATCTGAGTTTGTTTTAAGAGTTTTCTTGTCGTTATTAATCCGCTTTACATTTCATCTTAGATTTTTGAATCTTTGGAACCATTTTTTGGGTATAATAATGGTGCTAGTCGTAGTACGTAGAAGCTATCCTCTGTAGCGTGGGCCATTTTCACTTCGAACGGTGAGTTAGTGGACTTTCAAGGGATTTTTATCAGTAGATTGACAAACAATATTGCTGAGTATAACGCGTTGATCAAAATTCTCTTTGATGAAATTTCATTTGGTATTAACTGCATCATCATAAGGTTAGACTCACAACTTGTGGTATTACAACTTACTAGTGTTTATCATTAGGGGAATTTTGAGGTCTAAAATGGGCCTCCTAAGGAAAATGTACACCCAAAATAAACTTTATAAGAACCAATAGGATTCAATATGATGATTTCAACCATGGGGGATGATTCACCATTTTTGGAGTAAAAAAGTAAAAATAATAAAATAATAAAAATACTTTTTCAACTCATATTTTCATATTATCTCTCTAATTTTTTACTCAAATTTCGAGCAGGAGTACTCGTTGGATGCAACATTTAATTCCTCATCCAAGGAGTAGCCATGTTTCATACTTTCGATGGCCTTTGCTACGTGAAAAACTTGATTATGATCACATGTTTCATGTATTTCTCATTTTTCATGTAGCAGGGTCCATCGAAAGTATGCAACATGGGTACTCCTTGGATACGGGATCAAATTTTGCATCCAATGAGTGTTTTCACTCAAAATTTGACTAATCCCATAGGGAGATAAGTTGAAAATACAAGTTGAAAAAATAGTTTTTTCTTTTTTTCCATCTAAAATATGATGATGTAATCAAATATTATTTTATTATTCCACTATTATTTTATAATTTCTTTAGGAGGCCCATTTTAGACCTCGAAATTCCCCTAATAACTGTTAGAAATCCAACACTGCATCATTTGTTCCTAAGATTTTGACTTTTGGAAAGACACTTTGATTTTATTCAATAGCAACATATTTCCAGAAATTGAACACATTAATTGATTCTTTAGCAAATCATGTTATAGATAGACATTTGCAACACATGTTCATATACATTCACATAATTGAATAGGATTGTGCAATAAACATAGGAAAAAACTAAAATAAAATAGGTAGATAGCTATAGGTTTTTACAAAATTTGTGCCCAAGGCACATTGGTCATCTGACCTCAAAATGTATGCAACATGTCAAAAGTAAACTAGTGATTCTCATGGTAACATGCTATCGATCTAGCTATCCTATGCAGTAACCACATCCAATGGTTAGGATCGCCAATAGTACGGCGTTGTGGTCGCATGGGTAACTCTTCGAACCAAAAATTTGGAATTCCAAAGGTCTACCCCTCCATGTGATTATGAAGATCAGCAAGAGTTTCAGCCATGTCTAAATCCTGAAGGAATTCTCCCCCGACAACCTTCTCTACTGGCTCATCCGCCCCATGCTCTAGTTCCTCCACTGGTTGAACTCGACCCACATCTGCATTACATTAAAACTTTAGTTTAGTCTTGGGAAAATATGAAAATACAAAAATAGGTATAAACCTTAGAAAAATAAAAAAACATGGTTAAAGCATTCTTACTGATTGCACCCCACTGAGCGCCTTCTGGTAAAGCTAAGTTTGGATCTCCTCGGAAATCAATGCCTCCATATGAATACTCATCAATGGTGATAATATGTCGCCAGAACCAGGTGAAGAATGCAGTTGAGAACACGATGTACGATTGGCCTGCATGTCTAGACATTAGTTCTACCCATCTTTACATCCTTGGATATCTAGGGGTAGATACACCTAGTGTTACATGCGGAGGCTGCATCAGTGGAATCCGCTCTAAAGAAAAAGAAATGAGGATACAACCACAATTGAAGTTTTTCTTCCTTCCTCCCTTTTCCTTGCTCAGTTGTTCTTTTATTTGAGAAAGTACAGCTTCAGACCAGTTGAAAACTGTTGGTTCCATGCACTCTAGCACATACTGCATATAAGATATTTTCGCTGCATGTAGCATAACGGTACTAGCAAGCTCTGCGATTGTGAGTAAGATGGTTCTCAAAGGAAAATCACAAACGTCACAGATTTTTATTTCCTAATCCTTGCTAGGCTGTGTCCCTTGGTAGAAATACTCCAAAATATAGTCTCTCACCGTCTCTCCGCCAAGAGAAGACCCAGAGAGAAAAATGGGCAGCCTCTCCTTGACAAGCCTGTCAGAAAATATATATCCTCCAATGTAATAGGAATCACTTTGTTCCTAATGTGAAATGCCTCAATTTCTGGATCCCATGCATGAGAAAGGAATTCCAAAAGCTCTATTTGTTGCCTCATACCTGATAAGCGAAAGTACTTTAATAACCCACAATCTCTTAGGGCTCTTATAGTACCTGGATCATTAAGGGAAATCATATTTTTTTCTTCATGCTCTCTTTCTCTACAATTAATTATCATTATAGTCCTATGAATCCCTGAAACATAACCATAAGACTCATTAGACTCCTTTTCATGCAAAAAATTAGGCAAAATTTGGGTACAATGCAAGAATAAAAAATGTGAATTGTGCCCAACGCAGTATTGGTCAATAGATAGTGTGTTTCATATGCACCTAGCCTTCATTTTGAGTGTGTTCTAATGCAGTTTTTGATGCCCAAGTGTGCGTTGCCCTCTTTTGAAAAATAATTTACCCTAAGAGGCAAAAATTCCTAAAAATTTGCAATGAAATGAAATGACTACTGGAATAAAAAGGAGTATTATGGCACCAACCTAGATCAAATGGTGATGAAAACCATCCACAGAATTGATTGCAATCAACAGTTAAAGTTCAGGGGCAAAAACAGGTTCAGAGCTCCAAAATGCAAATGGTAACTTTCAAATCGTAAAAATGAATAGTAAAACTATTTTAATTAGTCATTTGATTATTTGCAAATCATATTTATTGTTGTGACTATGGTTTTATTCAATTTTTATCATGAAACAAGTATTTTTAATCCATTTGATGTTGTTCTGAAACATTTATTTGCACAATTTTTATCATGAAACATTTATTTGCACAATTATTTGACCACAAAGCATAATTTTATCCTTATTTTTCGAGCTTTGATAAAAACGAAAAGGGACTTGAAGTGCACTTTCTCTCTTTTTTGAGCTTCGATAAAAATGAAAAAGGAACCCTCAGAGTCTTCTTTCAGCTCTTTTCAAACTTCGATAATGTGAAAATATTTCCGAGCACTTGTCTTTTCAAGCTCGTAAAAGTAAATGAAATGATATCTAATAATTATAAGTTTAACCCTTTTCTAGACTGTGATAGATTATTTACGAAAAAGGAATGCCTTATTTGAACATGGCTAAGAGGTTCTCTCAGTTATTATTTTACACCTTTTTGCATCTGAGTGACATCTTTAAGAAAAAGTACCTATGGAGTTTTATTTTGTCCTCTTTTTCAAACTCTCTAAATATCAAAAAGGATTGAGTTGTCACTGCTGTTAGGCTCGTTAAAACATAAAATAGTGACGGGCTTGTTGATCATGGAAAGAATCGAGCTTCATTCATCGCTAGACTTGTTAAATTATTAAATAGAGATACATTATTCACCCAAAGGGTTGAGTTATAGATCAAGCATATGTTATCCTCCTCAATCTTGTTAAAAAATAAAGAGGTACTAGTCGAAAAATGACCAGGGAAAATTTTGGAAAGTGAACAAAAATTTTATGGTAGCAGATTGCTCTTGAACATGAAACTTCACACCATCATCGTGACTGTTTGGGTTGGCTAATCTTCTTGATGGTTCATTCATACCTATGGTTCATCATACCATCACTTGAGTTTTGGGTCAATGCTTCCAACTCATCTCAGTGTCGCCAATATGTTCAAGAGAAGTCATCCAGTGAATACTTATGCTTCTGAAATACTCATAGACCTTCATTCTCATGACAATCATTCCTGAAAATTGCTATATCAAGTCGCATTTTGTCTCTGAAATTGGTAACTCTTGTTTCACGATAAATTGGCTTCCTCTCGACATCAAATCATCATCCAATAAGTTCACTTAGAAACATCATCTTCTAGTACCATGAGACTTGTTACAATATTATCAAGGTCCTCGCTTCCAGACTTTTGACCGAAATATTTTTTTTGGTGTTCGCTATGAAATCATCTATTCACACCTTACGAAATGTACTGCAGTACCTTGAGAGCCATTAACATCAATGGTGGTTCTCTCAAATTTTTTAACAAATTACATCATTGGCTGGTAATCAAATGATGTCTTACCATGTTCGACTACAAATCATAAATTCGCATGGCTAGACTTGTACTCGAACGATCAAGTGAACGAAATAAGAAGGCCCCAAATCTAGTTACAGCCATATGGACTGCAATTTCAGGACTATTGTACACATCATCTGTATAGTGACCTTACATACATATCGTCATCCGAACATGGGCCTATATCTATAGGCATGTCTGTATTGGCCAACATTCCAATATAGACGAAATTTTGCACTATGTACATGTTATTAGATAGTTTATGTGCTGAGCATGGGAATTCCTTCGCTCAACAATTCGTGATAAAGAGAATATACTATGATGTAATGTATTGTAAGATTGATGCAGTTCACCAATCTGCTTCAATATCAGCCCATCACATCATAAAAAATTTCATTCAAAAAATATTGTTATTATTCTGACTTCATGCTTTAGGGGGCACCTATTATAGATAAATTTGGGCATCATTCCCAATGACCTGGTCAAACTGGACATCATCCCCAGGACCAATGAAATAGGGTCTATCATCCCCTATCATTTAAGTTTCTACATGCCTTAAGACAAGAACAAACTATTCACGAATTATATTGCAAGGTTTCCAAGGTTTGAAGTATATGTTATATCACCTATGAGATTACCAACACAACCTCTCAAGGGACTGACTACTTTGCATATGCAGTTACCTCCATTCAAGGGTGCTTTGAAAATCACTTCTCGACATTCAAAAGTGTGTTGATCAAATGGAAGCGAAATTCTCATTGTTCCGGAATCTCCACATGGCCAGTGCCTTCTAGAAGAGTCCATATGTGTCAAACTTCGAATCCATGTGTCCATATAACACCTCTAAGATTGGGAACATGTATTTCCTATTATTTGAAATTCATTTATTGAGAAACTACCTTTAGTTGCCCTATATTTTGAGCACAGATCCTGGTGCTAGGGAAGGAAGAAATTTGGTAAATAAATGATGTTGGATTCTCAATTGAGAGAGTGATAGGAATGATATGTTGCTGATGAGAGTTTTATTTTGATGAGGCTAGGATGAAGCTAGAGTTGGTGACATCAAAATGATCATTGGTTGTAACCTCCCCTTCTACTCGTTAATAAAGATTTTTGTTCATTTTCCCATATATGTATTTGTTTATGTTTTTATTTCTCATATGATGGATTCTTAACTGATATATATGTTTCATTTTCAATAAATTTAATTGATTAAGATAAATAGGCATTTGTATATTTCAATCTCTTTGTTTTTTAGTGTTTATACTTGTAGGAACTAGTTTGGAAATCTAAGTTGGATTGGAAGCTACAGCAAAAGCGACAGAAGGAGAATAGGAAGCACTTGGATCACAAGTAGGTTCCTCTATCTTTTTGTGTGTCTATTTACTCTTAGAGAAAGTGTCCGCAAAGTCTTTGATCTATTGTTCTAAATGCATATCACCACATTTAGGGAATTTTTTTTATCTGTAATTCATAATTCCGCATAACACTTTCCATACTAGCAAAACCATCCCTAATCTTTGTAGTCCATGGCAGGTAGGTTATATTCATGCAGTGATCATTAAACCTTATGAACTCTTCCTTGTATAGCAACCCCTCAACATTAAGCTTTTTCCCTTCACCATTAGTTTCCATAATGAGTTCCAAAGTTCCTTTGTAGGTCAAGATCCAGGCCAAGTGTATAATTCTTAGAATTTGCATGCTCGAACATAGGAGCACTACAATTTTCCTTAAACATTTTTTCTTGAATTCCATAATGTGGAGTATGGGCAACCATGTAGGCTTCGAGATGCAAGGAAACATTCCTCCTCCTTTTGTTCCCATAGCACTCATCCCAAGGTAGGGAGAGTTTCCATCCTTGAGCACGCTATGTGGAGAGCCTTCTAATGTCCCTAATATGTACTATTTTTTCTATTTATAATATTAGTATCGTAATGAACATCTATTTTCCCATTTTTTTGGCATTTAGGTGTCATTAGACAACTAAAATTTGATCATTTGGCCTACCTTTTTCCATATTTTGTGTGTAGCCCCACAAAAAAATGTTCTCCCTAGATCGTGTGTTTATGCTAGTCTAATGTGTAACAAATATTCTTTACTAATTGGATTGTTCACTTCCCATGCATTAATCATTATATCCCTTCCAAACATAAATTAATGGGTATAATTTTATTTTGAGATCCATTTTTTATGTAAACTAAGAAATTAATTTTTTCATGTACAATTTGAAAAAATTGCACATTATTTTTCCTTATTTTTGTTCTTCCCTTCATGTTCATATGCATAAAGAATTGTACTAGTGAGAATTCTTGTTGGATCTAGGAGTTGATATCAAACTCGTGAACAAAAATAGAAAAAAAGAACATTGTGTTGTGTTGAATCTAAAATGATGTAGGTATAAAATAAAAACATAAGCTAACAAAAGAGAGTTGGTACATAAGTATGATAAGGTAAGATATTGTTGTTATGTACACATATGGCACACCATTCTTTGTATTATGCAAATATAGAAGTACAATTTGTTGAAGAGTGATCAAATTTACGTGTCCTAGATTTTTTCTAAAATATGCATACTTAAGTGGATGATCAAGTGTGGCCAAACAACCTATGAACTCTATACAATTGAGATAAGAAACGAAAAATGTAAACTATAATAATAATAATATAGCTTAACTAAAACCACTAGATACTTGAGAACTACACCTCATCAATTTCTCTCCATTGAGAGGAAACTATCCTTTATTATTTTGAGGGTATTTGTAATCAAGAAAAAGATGACATAAGCTACATGGTCTATGTGTTAGTTAGAATATGTTGGTGCATTACTTGGAGGAAAATATTTATTGAAATGTAACCTAGTGGAATTGATGATGTTTGCAAAGAGGAAATATCATCCCTCCTCGAGAGTTCTTATCTTAGGTTATTAAATGTTAATTGAAATAGTTAAAATAGCTATAACATATAAATTTCATATAAATTAGTGTGGGAGGGAACCATAAATAAGGGACTTGTGATCGGGTTGGAGAACATTCTCTCAGTATTTAGGTCTTGAAAATAAGCACAAATGTTTGTGAGAATTAAATATGAACTTTATATGTAAATAGATTAATATTGTAATTTAAGGGTCAATTTTATTTTATTTTTATATAACCAAGTGTTCAAAAGTCCAAGAAATAAAAGATGCCCTTACCTCCACACATTTACTATATTTAGATTTAGATGGTCAAACATAATTTAGTAAACTTATATTGAAAAAAAAACTTGAATACTTTTACCTTAAATATATATGAAATTTATCTATTTATTAAATTAATTAATAAAATAATTTATAATATTAAAATATAATCAAATTCATTGAAAAAAATCAGATATCTTTACCTTAAATATATATGAAATTTTAGTTTATTTATTTATTAAATTAATTAATAATTTAATTTATAATATTAAAATATAATCAAATTCATTAAAAAGTATCACTAAAATTAATAAAAAATAAAATAAAATAAAATAATAATCATAGTCAACCTCAAATTACAACGCAAATAGACAACCGTGAACTCAAACATATATATGTATTTTGACAGTCAAATACCATTCAAAACTTTTACATATTTTTCATCAATATAGAAAACATGATCAAACATATACAATTAGAATTGACAACCAAAATACTCACTTTCCAACACTCATAAAAAATAGTGCCCCCTTTCGTTATAATTGTAATAATGTTTGTCCATAAAGTTATAGTTATGTAAAAGTTTGAATAAATTTTCGCTAAACATAGAAAATATACTCAAACACATTTAAGCTTATAATCAAAATTGACCACCAAAATCCTCTTCACTTTCCAACACTCTTCGTTATAATTGGAATAATGTAAATTATGCATATATTTCTCGTTCCTAGCCTAGGTTTGGTTTGGGCATACAAGTGCTTGCAATCTCTCTCAAATACTTAAAATCACAAAGTAAACTTAATCCATATTACATAGGAGGGTTTTGTTAAAGAAAATGTTGTCTAATGTTTTTCTCTTATTTTGTTTACATTACTCTTTTATCAAAGAACTATTTCAATATAAATTTATTATAAATTTTAATTATTAATTAAAATTAAAATTAGTTAATTAAAATTAAAATTTTAATATATTACATTTAAATTTTTTAATTAAAAATATATTCAATATATTATAAGTAAATTAATAATTTTTTTTGGATTTTTCATTGATATTTACAAATATAAATAAAATCAAATAATTATTTTATGAGTTTTTTTCAATTCAATATATATTAAGTGGTTTTAGAATTGTTACCCTTTCTATTCAATTGTAGTATTAGGGTTTTTCATTGATATTTATAAATATAAATAAAATCAAATAATTATTTTATGAGTTTTTTTTTCAATTCAATATATATTAAGTGGTTTTAGAGTTGTACTCTTTTTATTCCATTGTAATACATGTGAGTCATGAATTATTTGTTAACTTACTTAGGAGGGAAACAAGATATTAGTTGTATAGAAAAAAAAGTTTATTGAAAATGCTAGTTATTTGTTAAACATAAACATTTTGAATAACTCATTTTTTTTATGTATATTTCTTTATGATTTTCAAATAAGAGTAAATACATTTTTTTTTAAAATTCATTATTTTAGAATTTTTGAGTGAAGTTGTTCATCATAAACGTCTATTTAAATTTACATCTTAATGACATTATGGATTATGTCATGCAATTTATTTAATTTTAGGGAATGATATGAGAATGTTTATGATTGGTACAATTTATTACATGCAATTAGTATTTTTGGAGAGTTTTAAATCTAGTTGGATCTAAGTCATTTTTTTAATTCCAAGGTTTTCCGATGTACCTATTTCTTTTGTAAAATCAAGTCATTCATATTACATTCAAAATGATTGATATACAAAGATATTTTCTTGGGAACTAGACCAGTAGCATAGACCCAAAAATTTTATATTGTCAAGATTTTTCTCTGTCTAAGAGTTTGATAAATAGGAAAAAAAAACTATATTCACAATTATAATAGCAACATTAAAATAAAAGAATTTTTGAAAATTTTTGGCCCACTTGGGCTTTATCCTGTAAGAGCGTCTTGTTGGCCTATTGGCTACGAATCTCTATCAATGTCAGAGGATGAACAATATAGGTTTGTTAGGTTCTTGGCATGAATTGTGACTTTTCTGTTGAACCTGTCAACTTTCTCAAGTAATTTAGCCAAGCATATGATCAGCTCTTTTTGTGTACCTACCTTTTCAGTGAGGACCTTGCCAATTAAGGTTCTTATGTGGTAGTATATCTTTATAGTTTTCATGTAGGAAGTACTCATAGCCCTAGTGGAATTCCTTACCTTAGTAATCCATTCCCTAATTTCTTGTTCTATATGGTTTTCTGGGACAAAGCATTATGATTTTCGATGTTAGATTAAGGATTACACTAAGAGGGGGGTGAATCAATGTAATGGCCAATTTTCAACAATTTAAAAATTTTAGTAATAAATCAAAACCACAAACATAATAATGCATCATTAAATAAGATCATCACGTCATCATAAGAGAACATTGAATGTACGTGGAAACCTTTGTGGGAGAAAACTAAAAATTATTTTTGTCTTCTTCAATTTTGATTACACAGATTTGCAGGAGAAAACTTGTTAGAGGCACCGACCCCCAAAAATAAGTTTGTAGACACTAATCTATTAGAGGCATCAATGCCCAAAATATGCAAGCACCAAATTTTTGTAGGATAAAACCTGATTGAGGCACCAAATCCTATCATATGCAAGCATTGAATTGCAGTAGGCATCAACCTCGGTGGAGGAACCCACCTCCTTATTCAAACTATTGTGGACCACTTTTCAAAATATTTCAAACTCGATCCACAAGCCCATTATGCAACTAAATGAACCTATACTTCACTTATCAAACTCCAATACCTTATTCATCTCAAAAATTGATCATAAGTTATAAATATAATGACAATAACCATGACCTATTGATCTCAAAAACTATTTGAATCTCCCCTCATTTAATTCATAAAAGAATTCCAACCAAAACCCCTTTTTAAAAATTAAATTTGCCATCAAATTAACCCACAAAAATGATTTAAAACTTAAATTTTATACAAATTTCAGCTTTTATATCCACTACCTACAAATTACACTTTTCTGGTGGTTGTTCTGCAAAATGAACACGTTCGTTCTACTTAACTATTTGACAAAGTTTCACTTTGTGGGAAAAAAAATGATAAAAATATTGGCCTACCTTACTGAGTGCGGACCTTCAACCTCCCATGGTTCGTCAAAGTGCTTCATCAAGTGCACTGTTGTAGACTTCGATCGACTCTATAATGGTTATTCATATAAACATAGGGAATCATCACATATCTTGGAGTTTCGATCCACCTAGATCGTAATCTTGCGTTAGGTGATACTTATTTTACACCAGGTCATGTTTTTGGGTTAACCATGAGGTGTCAATTAATCTATGAAGATTGAGGTTAGACACTTTTCCAATCACACAGATCCAAATTATAAACCGTGATTCAATTAAAGGATAGAGATCCACATCAAACTATTTTCGCTCACTAAACCAAAGATCCACATCAAAACATGTGTGCTCATAATGATACAAATCATAAAATAGGATCTAATCAAACCATGGAAAGCTACATTAAATGGTTTTCACTAACAAAAACAAATATCCATATAAAAATGTTTATTCTTGCTAGGAACTAGATCCACATCAAAAAAATTTCGCTCAATCAGATCATAAATATCCATGTCAAAATGTTTGTACTCACTAATCCATAGATTCATGTCAAATTTTTTTTTTTTGAAAGGATCCAAGTCAAAATGTTTTTTTCGACAGGATCCAAGTCGATAGATAATAAAACAAAAAAATTCTCTTCTAAATGTTTGTGCTCACAGAGCTAAGACATAAACTAGGAACCAATCAAACCACATATATCCTCATTAAAATGTTTGCACTCATGGAGCTAATTCATATGCCAAGAACCAATAAATCGTAGACATCCACATCAAAATGTTTGCACTCACCTGGAGCTAAGTCATATACCAGGAGCCAATAAAACAACAAATATCCTTGTCAAAATGTTTTTTCTCACGAATCCAATTCATAAACCAAGAAACAATCAAACCACAAATATCCTTGTCAAAATGTTTGTGGTCATAGAGCCAAGTCATATACCAGGAGCCAATCAAATCATATACATCATCATGAAAATGTTTTCACTCGTGAAGCTAAGTCATAAACTAGGAACCAAAACCATAAAGAGACTTGAACCTAGAATTATCGAAACTATGTTACCTTAGAAAAACCACAAAAGAAAAGCCTTCACATAATACTCTACTCTCATCCTTATTTCTTATCAGCACAGGCCATGTGACTATTATTTTAATACATGAGAAATATGCAATTTGGGTAAAGGGAAAAACTTCGAGAAACATCATGGGACCACACCATGTGACTCAAACCTATGGGCCACTAGTCACCCTGATGTTGATATCACCATGGCTTCATGCCTACCACATCGCACACTCTGGGTGGTGACACGTGTCACCAAAAATCACCGCCATTGATAAAAAAAAATCCATTTCAGCATGCCACGTGTCATCATTTTAGTGTTCCATGTCATTGTTTCTATGTCATCATATTTAAGCTAGTCTCTAACTTCCATGTGTCACTATAATCCATTAGTCCAATCCAAATCCTCCATCTCAACGTCCACGTCAAGGGTGCCACATTTAAATCACCTGTGTTAGGGGGTCCATGTGGCATCCAAATATGGGGTATAACTGACACCTCACATGTGTCACTACTACATTGGATGATTTGGGGTTGTGGCTTATATGAACCTTTGCACATGTTGACACTTGATTCACCGATTGCATATTTTGCAACTGTTAGATCAACTTGAAGATGCTCGAATGTTAACCTGATTAACCAATGAGCATGTTTACATACCATCTGTCATTGATTTCCATAAAAGTTATGGATCCAATCCAAAGATGAATTCCCCCTTATTGACGCACTACCAACTTCAAACTGATATATCTTCTCATCTGGGAAGATTTTTACCAAGTTTTATATACCATTTAAAAAGTCTCGGAGAGAGATATCCAACCATTCCATACATAAATTCATTTATGAATCATAAATTTAAAAAAATCAATAAAATTCAAGCCACTTTGACATTATTTGATGTGATATTTTCAAGACATTGGACTATCTGCTGCTTCCTTTGACCGACGTCAATGACACTATTGCTTCCTTTAACTTACCCTTCAACATCAATGACATTGGTAAATATCAATGACAACACTATGTCTAATAGTTGAATCAATTCTTCCATGTCTAAAATGGTGTTTTAAACAACTATAGGAATTGTATCCATGTAATGTCCCGTGGGTTCCCCCGTAGTTTCTCTAGCGCATTTATGGTATATGAAAGAGGGATTGAACTTAGAAGGAGGGGAGAGAGCAAGACATCCATTTTTTCCACTGTACTTAGGAGCTGATAACTTGTTATGAAACGAGCTCACTTTTATAGCATAATTTATCACCTTTATATACTTGGGGCAGCCCTTTCCATTCAGACTTTTTCATTTTCTTTAAAAACATTATTTTGAATTCCATACTGACTCTACCCTGTCTTACATGCATGCAGATGCAGGTCCACTCATATATGACCTGTGTATACAATTTAAAATATTAAAAAATATATAATCTCCCTATTAATTGGGCGGGGTTTATGGGTTTTACCTGAAGCCCACCTACACCAGCCCGTGGCCAAACTATTTCCCAACTGAAAAACTAATTTGAGGAAGTATAAATACACCTCATGGAGAAGGCCCAAGGGAGGAGAGAGAAAGGCATTGATATTATAGCCTCTTATAGCCTAGATCAAGTCTGATTATCGTTGTGCCTCTTGCACTTCCCAAGTTCAGGAAACCCTTGTTTCCTTCTTTGAGATGTTCACCTCCTTTATGTGGCATCCTTGTGCACCTTTAATGGAATAAGATTGTTGAGGCTTGGGCTGGACATAGTAGGAGGACAGTTTCACTTGGAGCCATGGCTTATTTCAGGTGATATCTCAAGATTTATTTTACATACATCAATAAAAGAATTCGTCCCATTCCTGATGTCATGATCTTATATGTTTCTTATACATGTTAATGATCTTATAGATGTTTATTTCATGTTATCTTTTATGAGTTTATATGATCTAACATACTGACATTTAGGATATATATGTTGTACAACTAGTGTATGTGCTTGTTCTTAAGTGAGTTGTAGGTATTGAAGCACGTTGAGAAGCAGAGGGTTTGCATCATGCAGGAACGACCTCAAACATAATACATATGGGTAAGGTCACCTCTCCCTAGTTTACTAGTTTAAGCATTAAGACCTTTGATTTGATTGCTCCTTTTTGTTGTATGCCTTTTGCTCTGTTAGGTCCCACAACCGAGACCTTAGGGTAGTTTTTCCCACAAGATAATTGGCGAATCCACTGGGGATTACATCCATGTAATTCCCTTTTTGGGTTTCTTGACTAATCTAATCACTTTCCCAGCCTTCTTGGTTCTGCGTCCATCTACGAAAAAACCTTGATCTTCTGGATCAGGCTTGGATTTTTTATTTTTCCTTGTTGTCTTTTCTATACATTTCTTCTAGTGCACACAGATGGGTATACACTTGTTTTTTTCCAAAGGAACCCGCGTATACGCAATTTTCCTTTGACACAGACACGTATATATGTAGGTTGCACACAACCTACCCACGTTTGGCTAGTTAAAATGAAAGATTGATTTATGGGATCCGGTAAGTCCTTTCTGTCTGATTTTGGTCACTCTTGTAGACCACTTATATGTCTGGATAGTTTTTCTCCTTGTTTTGTATCAGTTTCTCTCATTCTTGCTTGAAAACCTAGTCAACCTAGGGTTTTCATTGCTTGTTGAAATTGTTGTTGTGGCTGTTGCACCGAGACTTCTTTATGAGGTTCTTAGTTGTTCTGACATTTTAGAAAAGTGAATTTGTGTTGGTACATTCATGCTTGGCCTTTTTTTTACTTCAATTTTTGGTTTTGGGCTTGTTGGATTGTTTGGTTTTCTTGATTCTTGAGATCAAATTTCTGGTAAATCTTGAAGTTGACTTCTTGGTTTCTTGAAGTTTTATGTTTGCTAGATATTTATGTTGTTGTTTCAAATCATTTTCTTGAGTTAATTACGTCATTCCACTTATTTGAGTCTCGTCATAAAAATGACATGGTTGGATTAAGAAATTTGGAGTTGCTTGTTGGCTTAATTTGTTGATTTGAAGCCTTTGGTAGTTTGTGATTTTATAAAATACTTTTTTTTGTCTCCTTAAAAATCTAAAGGCTAAAAAAACATCTTTGTTTTCCGTTTCTTTTGATTTTAGTTTTCATTTCATGGTTTTCATCATTTTTGGAGAATTTTTGTAGTTTTTCATCTTCGTTCGATTGATTGGTTTTGAGAGAAGTTTGGTATTGGGCTTGTATCTTTTGTATCAAGTTGCATTTGGCATTTTTTGTGCAAAGAAGTTCTTATTTGGGATTGTCTTTATTTTTGTGTCAAAATGATCAGATTAGTCTTATTGAAAAACTCATTTTCTTCCCTTTGTGAGTAGTCCTAGGATCTGCATTTGTGATTGGTAGTTTGCATTAGTTTAGTTCCACCGTTAAGCATATTTAGTCTTTTGATAAATTTTTAAGTGTGTGAGCATGATATTGAAAAGAAAAGAAAAATTTATTTCTTTTTATTTGTTTTGTAGAACTCAAGTATAAATCTCTTTCATCGAAGAAAAGGTTGCATATGTATGTAGTAGGTTTCTATTGATTTTAATTTTGCGTCAAAACATCACAAGTTGCATTCTGCGTTTACCCCTGACTTAAAAAACATCCATTAAAATCAAGCACTTAATTAAAATGAACTAGAATTTTTTCAGTTATCATTAATATACACCAACTAGTATAGGTCATAGGGCCTTGGAATGGGTGAATGGAGAGTTCAATCTCCAAGGCCACTCAAAATTTCAAACATAGAAGTTGATTAATGAGTGAAATTCAGACTCGTTAAGTGGATTACGAAAGCTATACCTCCATATATTTAAGTGTGAGGGCTAGTGAAGGTAGATAAGAGATATACCCCCTCTCCTATTTGCTGGATCCTGACCTAAGACCATTCCACCCAGCTACCGATACGAACTGGTGTCGATAGTTGCTTTTTCTAGGTATCACATAGGTGACTATGGGGGGGAATACCCATGGTACTCGAGGTAGAAGTTGCATCACTCTCATTAGTACTTCTGGAGGGTGCCCTTGAGAAGCTCAGGTACTTGCACCAGCAAAGGCTTTTGTTAGGAGTTCAACGTAACTATTTATGTTAGCTTCGTTGGTAGGCCTAGGGCATAATTACCCAGACTATTTTTGGAAGGTCCTTTTATATGATTTCTTGTATTTTTGTGTCCCCTCCTAATAACCCGGAGTGGAAATACCTAAAGGCTGCTTGATTACTGTATCTTAGGGACATTTTTGTAGATAGTGCTCTTTGCTCCTAGATTTCCATAGCTTTATAATTTTTTGAGTCTATCCTAAAATCTCATAATTATTAAAATTGGTTGACCGATTAATTAGTCGATCGAGGAGGCTTCATGGGCTTTCTCTTGTGAGTGTTGAAACTTCTTAAAGAAGGCATAGGAGAAATTATGTGGGTGATTTTCATCCAGTAGTTGCAAATGCATCAGAGAGTGATCCTCCACTCGGGGCTGTTGTTTTTGTGGGTGGTCCTAGTAATAGTGGTGATATAGAGAGGAGTACTCCACTCATCTCTTGAGTCCTTTTTCCGGTAGAAGAAGTTGAGGTGGAAGATATTCCTGAACCTCCAGTTACTCCTTCCTCTCCTCTTCCTGCTAGTTTTCTGGATGTTCTTTTGTATCTTGGGCCTTAGTCTTAGAGACCGGATAGCTGTCATATTTGTCGTTCTTTTATTTCGATGGCCACATCAAGGAACACAACTTCGTCTATGAGAACTTCAAGTGTGCATACTCCTCTTTCGGTTAAGGGAGGAGGTACTATTGATATTTCCACTATTACTCCCAGTGCTGAAAATTTTGGATCTACCTCCATTTTTTCTATGAGTGGGGGCACCCAAGCTTTTGCTTCTCATTCTGGTCCCTTTTCTCTTTGAATTCCTTCTAGTACTCTTCCTTCAGTTCCTCTCACTACCGTTGTAGCTATCTCCACACCCATTTCTTCTATGGCTAGTGGTTCAGCTTTTTTCAAGGGTTTCCCCTTTGGAAGTGGTCATATCCCTCATTCAAACCCTTCTTTAGGTTATCTTCCTTTCTCTGCTCGAGGTAAAGGTTTTAATCCTTTTCTTGGAGGCCAAATCTCTAATGCTTTTCAAGGTTGGAACCCTAATTTTACAGGTTTGGGAACTGAGAATCAATTTTTGTATGGTTAACAGGAGAATGTTCCCTTTTCCTCTGTAGGTGCTTCTTAGGGTTTCTCTCCATTCGTTAATTATTGGAAACCTTACCAAGGGGTTTCATCTTCATTTAACACTTTGATTGGGGGAAATATCCCTATTTATGGTAACCCTGCAATAGGAGGGGGTCCTACTCTGAATGCCTCTGGGCCACAAGGCTTCTCTTATGGCTCAGCTTTTCCTACAAACAATTCATGGAAACCTAGTGCCTCAGCAAATCCAGGGTATTATTTTGAGAATGTTGGGAATCCTTCCATCGGTGGATGAAATTCTCAAGCTCCTCAGTTCTTACTGTTCCTGGAAACAGTAAATTTTCCAGATTTGTCAAAATTGACTAATGATCCCAATTGATACAGCTAGGGTTGGCCTTCGGTCCCTACTAAACTTTCGTCAGATATTATGAAATTTGAAGGGAAGACTGGTGAGGATCTAGCCGACCATGATACCACTTTCCATTTATGGTGTTTGTTGAACTCCCTCATCGATGATTCGATTAGGTTGAGACTATTTCAATGCACCCTAACTGGAAACACTGCTAAATGGGACATTGAGCTTACTCAGGGCACTTTTGTTTCATTTGGTGAGTTGGCTACCATGTTTTTGAACCTTTTTTAGTTTCCTATTCGATATGATGGTAGAAATGAGCTTCTGGCCAATTTCCAGTAGGATAAGGAAATGCACATTTCTGACCATATTCAGGAATGGAGGAGAAGGAAGAGGCTCATTAATTCCTAGATTCCTAATGAATTCCTTGTTGAATGGTTCCTTAAATCCTTACAGCCAGAAATATCGAAGGATGTATCTCTTTCTGGGGTATTTTCTGAGGAGCGGACTATATTTAGAGCCCAACAATTGGAACTGATCTATTCTTAGTCTATATTATTAATAAGATTTTTCCAGATGCTATGTTAAGTCTGAAATTTACCCATTTTTGACACCTATCCTAGGCCTTGCCTCCCCTATTTTTGAACCCTTTTCTCTCTTTAATTATACCTAGTTCTACTATATTATCTAGATTTGCCTAAAAATAGTACCATAAGCCTACGGTATGTAAAATTATCATAAGAAGTGTCATTTTATCTAAATTCAAGTATTATTTGATCTAGCTATGTCTTTATTGCATTACTACTTTAACTATTCTAGAAATCGTGTGCAGATGCTAGATTCGAACAGTTCCAGAAATTCTACAGACAACTCATGCGACCGAGATTCCTGAAAATGCTCTGGATTTATTAAAGATACGCCAATTTCCTACAACTGTATTGATTTCCTACAGCGAGATCGATGGCTAAAAATGTTCCACTCATCTCCATATCGAGTAAAGACATGGGTTTTGAAGGGAATTTTCTACATATGGAAGCTGTCCTATTCACTATTCTGAATCCTCTTTTGTAACCACCCAAACCTCTAGATGTTCTATCGTGCCCACATGGAGAAACAACTTTAGCCGCACAACGGAAATAATCTAATCGATGCTTCCAATCATGTATTAGACTTGATAGAATTTTACTTTGTCAATTTGTATCTTGTTAGCTCCCCATAATTTGCTAGATTGATTGAGATACAAATTGACAAGCGTAACATCAAACCAAGCTTTAGAGCTCTAGGATATGGCCCTCCTAGTCTTAGAGAGGGATTTCTCAATATGTTTGTAAGGATATAGCTTGATGCTTTTAATAGGTTGATTTTAGGCTAGTTATTAAGTGCAAGTTGTTTGTTTGGGTTTGGTTGGGCATGATACTTTGATAGATTTTAGATAGGAAACATGGAAGATTGTTAAGTCATTGGGCAATGGAGTCTAACAAGGTCCAGATGAGCTCATCAATGGTTTTAGGAGCATGTGCAAGGCAAGTTTACTTGGTTGGTGGATCTTTTAAGGTTATGATGGATTTATGAAATGGACATAAAGATTGAGAACAAAAAACTAATAAAGGGCTGAAACAGAATCCTTTATATACTTGTAAACTGAAGGAGTTGGAAAATTGATAAGAACAGCAAGAGAATCAAAGGCATAAGCCGAGCCTAATCTATTTGATTTTAGACTGAAAATAGATAATTAACCAAGACAAACATTCAGATAAAAACATAGAAAGGTAAGAAACTTATCCAAATTTCAGAGCTTTTATCATCTAGAGTAGAAAAACATTTAAGATATACAAGTAAATATAACCATAGAAAGAGAGAAAACTCTAACATCCAAAATTACAGCTATAAGGTTTCCTTAAAAAAAATTCAGCTAAGTAAAGGCAAAGAGCATGATTTTAAACAAAATTCTTTGAAAAACCTAGACAAAGCTACTTTAAAGAGATGATTCCAAGAATAGAATGTTTCAGTGGCAACACTATGCAGGGCTAGCCATAAATCATAATTGATGCTAACTGATCTAAATTATTCAAGAAATGGACAAGCTAAGAACTTGTTAGAGAGCAATAAATGATTTCTCTAACGTATCTAAGTAGAAGAAAACATTAAGGAAGTGAAGGACAAACAAATTTAAGGTGCCATTAGAAACATTTCTTAATCTAAATTATTTGTCCTACTGCAACATAGCAATATGGAAAACATAATTGAAAACTAGAAAACATAAATAAAAGAAAACTTCACCATCAACCAAGTCTATGGATCCTGCAACAATCCTTCTCCATCAATAAGAAAATCAGATCATGCATGAGTTCCAAGACATCAATTTCTCTTCAAGAGCTTCAAAGGACTATGTATTATTCCAGCATCAGTCATCAAAATCCAAAATTTACAATGAGTTCCAATGTAGTATTTATGCTACAAATGAGGAGGTGGAACTCTTCTAGGGTTCAAAATGTTATTAATGATAGAGTAAATACATTCTTGACCTTGATAACCATGCAAGGCATAAGGTAGGAACATCGGTAGATACCTTTCTGTTTTAATAACTCAGTCTTTACTTTCTAAGGATAAAACAGGTGAAAATATTGACTTTAAGGCTTTATCATTATCTTTTACAATAACTGTCCTGATAGTTTAAACTATATTCTTTTGTGTAATAACTGCTAATTTTCCTTTTCAAATAAATAATAGCCAAAGGAGTCAGTTGATATTTCTAAGGGAATACCTACTCTTTGTCGATGTTTTCAAGGCTTTTTAGCCTAATCTTTCCTTTAACTTTATCATTTTAGACAGTACTTTTGGCCTAATTATGCTTTAGGCCTTCTTTAATCATCATTCGGGCTTTTTCACTGTGTTGAATGATTTAACTTTTAAACTAATTTTGTCCTCAAACTGTGCTTTATCCTTTAATCCTTTATCTTTTGTCCTCACTGTTCTTTCTTCTATTTTATTTTCAGTGTACAGGTGCCTTTAGTGTGCTGAAGGGTTTGATTGAGTAACCAATGCCCATGACACATCGATCAATTTGGAGTTTAACCCCTTTTGTTCGTTTTCTGCAATCTCTGGCCATAAAGGATCGTCACCTTGGCCATGTCCATTTACTGGATGGTGGGATGACTTTAATATCTTCAGCACCATTAAACCTGCATAGAACAACAAACTTGTCATAAAAACCTGTGTTTACTTGGTTAAACTACTTCAGAGGGTTTGGGATGGGTGTTGGAGCAGTGTAGAGGAGGAAAATTGCGTGGAGGAAGGGTTTCATGGAGAAAATCCAAGAACCAGGGTTTCAAATTTGAATTATGGCACAGAATGGTGATGAGTTGTTTTGCAAAAAACCGGAGTGGTATTTGCATGAGGGATGGGTAGTAAATGGTTTTTCCTCCAGGGAATGCGATACAGGTCCCTGGGCGACGTGTGTCCAAAAAAAACCACCATTTTCACGTTGAAAACACGCGATCAATTATTTTGGTGAAATGAACATGAAATCAGTTTTAGACTGTCCGATCTGGGGGGGTCAAACCTACAGCTGTAAGTGAGTGCGAAAAATGGAAAAGATGTGGGAAGGAAATATATGGTGGGGTCGGTGTGACATGGGGTAATGTTTGGTGGATAAAAAGTGGGAAGTGATGTGAGGATCGTTGATTAGGAAAGATCAACGACTAAGATTTGATGCGGGACTTGACAGATATGGAGGGGAAACACAAAGGGAAATTCCTTTTGCAAGGGGCACGGGGGTAGAACATGATTTTGGAAGGAAAAGTGGGAGATGCAACGATAGCCATCAGATCTAGGAGATCTACGTCTGAGATCTTCTCGCGGGGTGAAAGGATAAGAGATGGAGGGCCCACCTTTATATAAAGGGTGGAAAGGTTTTTATATGGAAAAAAGAGGTTTATAAGAGAGGCGGAGGAAATCAAGGGGAACTGTTGGATCGGGGAAATGAACGGTCCAAATGAAATAAGAGAATGGAAGGCGGAAGAGGCTTGGACAGGAGGAAAGTGAAATTGCGATGGCTCATGAGCCGATGGGAGAAGGAGGGGTGATGGAAGGAGGATCGTTAGATCTGGGAGAGATCAATGGTTAGGATCTAATCAGCGGAGGATTCATCGGTGGAAAGGGAATGGGAACGAGAAAACAAAGATTTTTGATGGAGCAAGAACCGTCCGATTTGGATTAAATCAATGGTGGAGATTCACTCGGGGGATCGCATCGACAGGGGAAAAAGGTTCAGGGGATAAGGAAAAGGTGATGTCTGACATGATGGAGCGATGTGATGAAGTGATGCGATGCAATGGAGCACTGGCCGTTAGATCTTGGGGATTGGACAGTCCTGATCTCATCGGAGGATCGACATATCGGTGGAGTAGGGGTCTGGGAACAAAAACACTAGGATCGTCGATGTGCTATGGCCGATGGACTTAGCACTCAGTCACGGAGCGCAGTCTTACGGAGGAAAATGGGGCTTGGGCTTAAGCAAAAGGGGCTTAAAGCCTTAATATAAAAATGAAGGTTTTTGGACTAAAAACGAAGGTTTTTTGAGGATTTTGCAGTTTCCGATAAGGGGGAAAAAGGGTTTTAAACCAAAATAAAGGGATTTTATCAAGTTCAAAGGGGTTTTTGAAGAAAATAAAGTGTAGGAAATGGGAAAAATGGGTGAAATGAAGGGGTTTTTCAGAGGGATTTTTCAAAGGAAAAATGATGAAAAATGGGTCTGAAAAACAGTCTTTGTTGGGTGTGGAGCCTGATTTTAATCTTGATTCAGATTTCCTTGTTTTAGTTGGATGTATACCCTAGGAAAACTGTACACCCTTACAGTGGGGGGGGGGGGGGTACGGGGAGGACTTCTCCCCCCCGCAGGGTCTGGGGGGGCTGACTTCCCGGCTGGGGGGTCTAGGGGCCAGCGGTCCCCCGGTGGGGGTTTCGGGGGCAGCACCCCCGAAGCTAAAAACATATGTAAAATTTCCTTGTAAAAGTATAGTAATTTCTAATCAATCTGGGCCGTTCATTAGGCGGATGATCTGACGGTAGAAGTTATGTTTAGTTTAGGGTTTTTTTCCCTAGAAGGAAACCCCTCTCTTTGTATGAGGGTATTGTATTGTGGCTGTGTATTACATGTGTATTCTCTAAGCAGGAAATAGATAGGGAGACTATGAGAGAGAACAGAGGATATTACAATGGATCTACTGTAGGTTTTGTCTATTCATTTTGCTGGATAATAGAAAGGAAGGACTGGCTGTTCAGGGTGGTCGTAGCCCAAACTGGGTGAACCACGTATATATTTTTCTCTCTGGTTTTATGTGTTTTGTGTGCTTGTATTTTCCACATATTTTATGTGTTGCATTGCTCTATAATATATAATTTTCTAACAGTCTTTTTGTAATAGTAGGGCTTTTCTTTGAAGATTTTTAAGTGAAGACAATTAAATGGAATGGATTTCTTTGAGGATAAAGAACACAGAGAGGCTTCAAGAAGTCATAGATTTCACATGAAATTTGTTTCTTGAAGACTAAAATAGATTTATTTTATACATCATCAGTTATGAAATTTTTTTATTGATGGATAATAGTGGCTCCATTTGGGGATGGCATCTCCTTGGAGGTGTCAAGAACTTCAGAATTTTATCTCTGGAATGTAGACCTGTGCTTTGCACTTTGACAACCTCTTTTTCCTTGATCATGCTGCTTAAAAAATATGACCAGTATTACATCATAACCAATCAGTTTCTCCCAAACAACTACCTACACAGCCTACTTCCTAACATTCTTTCTTCATAAGGTGCAGTTGGACATGCAAACCTTTTGAAATATACATTTTATTCTTTTATTGAAAGCAGGAAACTAATCTAAATCTACCCTTATTTCTTCCATGAGTTTAGATTAAATAGTTGAACTCATAAATTCTCTACCTAAGCTATTATCTGCCAAGATTAATTTATTTGATAGATCTGCATTCTCTATATTCTAAAATAGAAATTTAAAACATAGCTAAATCAGGATTAAGCAGTCTGATTTGCTATGGTGTCTATGGCTTTATATACAAGCTGCACATAGACTTTATTTGCAGAAAAATAAAACAAAATTGTGAAGGCTTTAAGATCTAAAAATTATAAACATCCTTCTATTCTTTTTCCAGCTCTGGTTTTGATCTATTTAGAGCTATCTTTTTCCTATTCTTGGTTGAGATTTTGGGCATGTTTGAACCATTCCTTTCTATCCTAATCTATTCCACTGATAAATCAAGTTTATATAGTTTGGAAAATCTTCTTCACTAACCTATCAACATGAAATTCAAATTTACCCAATCATGTTTAGGCTGTATGATTGAATAATTACAAGTAGTTGCATTTGAGCTTGCACACAAACATTATTTTGCATAAAAGTAAATAAAAAAGATAAGGCCATGATTTTTTCTTTTGTGAGGCATCTTTATCTGTCTCTTTGGTTATGTTTTAAGCATGTGGAACCAGTATCTTTTCAATCTCCTATTCTATCTTTCTTTGCATAAGTTAAGTTTGAAATAATGTTTCATCGATCAAAGTTTCTACTAACTTATCAACATAAATTTAAAGCATATTCGACTATGATTAGGCTAGATGACTGAACAATACATCATTTTGGATCAGCAGTGGCATTTAGACTTGCACACTTTCAGAACTTCTCTTTTTTTTGGGTATGGGGCTATACCTTTTCTTCTAACTGCCCTCTTTTCTTTTTTATTATTTTTATTGTTTTTTCATTTTGTATAATTTCCTTTTAACTGCGTTATGTACAATGAATAAAACTTTGAAACTAAGACTCTTAACAGAAATAGTATTTAAGAATCCTGCCATTGACAAGGCCTCCAAACATTTCAATTCCATCAAGTTCCTTAAAAAATAAAGCATTGTTTCCTGTCACTGAATCAATGATATAGGGGCCTTTCCACAGATTTTCAAAATTTCCATGTTTTCCTTTCTCTTCCTTTCTAGAATCCCACTTTAGAACTATATTTCCAACTTGGAAATCATTTGCTTTAGTCCTTTTGTCAAATAGTTTCTTGATGTTCTCTTGGACTATTTGTGTTCTTTTGTACACTTCCTCTCTTGACTATTGTAAATGAATGGTTTGATTGATCCTTCTATGCAAATAATTCTCTTCAGCTTGTACTTCTTGAAGAATTTTCATGACTGGAACTCCTAAGGATGTTGGGAAGACTGCATCCATACCATAAAATAACTGATAGGGAGACATATTTATTGACTTTTTGGTGGTTAATTATCAGCCCATAAAGCATAATAAGCTTACTATGCCATGATTTCTGATTCTGCTCCAATAGTTTTTTGATAATATTGACTAGGATTTTGTTGGAGGATTCAATGAATACATTCCCTTCGTCATAGTAGGCAGTAGAGTGACCCAATGTGATATGATATTTATAGCAGAAGTCAACCATTTTTTTAGACTTGAAAGCAGCAGCATTATCTATGATAATTTTTCTAGGACAACCAAATCTAGATAGCATGTTAGTTTCAAGGAACTTAATAATGACAGAGTCAGTAGCATTCCTAGAAGGTATGGCTTCTATCCACTTGGTAAAATAATCAGTGGTAGTGAGGATCCACTAATGTTGGGCCGAATAATATGGGTGAATTTCCCCAATGAAGTCCAAACCCCATTGTTGAAAGGGAGCCTCAACACTGATAGGCTACAAAGGTAGTGGTAAGAGTTTTCTCCTCCCATCAAAGATTTGGCACTTGTGGCAGGACATGACTAATTTATGGGTGTCTGGGAAAAGGGTGGGACAATAGTATCCAGACCTCATGATCTTGTTTTTTGTGGTCTTCTAATTAAGATGTCCTCCACATTCTCCCTCATGTAGCTCATGCATGATTTTTCCTGCATCAACCTCAAGTAAACATTTAAGTAAAATCCCCACAACATTTTTCCAATACAAAGATCCATCTATTATACAAAAATTTAAAGCCTTCTGTTTGACAAATATAGCTTTTGTTTTTGACAAAGAAGGAGGAGCATTCAAATAAAGCAAAAAATATATGATGTCAACATACCAAGGAGAGTTCATGAATGTTTCTTCAATGAATGGTGTTGTGCATTCTTCTATCTCTTCCAAAATATCAACCATGTTCATATCTAAAGCTTGGAAGTTTGACTCAGCCATGAGTTTTGTTAATCCCTGCCCTTTGATGAGCTTGGTGGGCCTGATCTCTAAGTCATATTCTAAAATGGTAGCAATCCACTTGCCTCTTTTACCACCAGGGTCTTGATTAAGTATATCTTTGACAACCATGTTTGGGAAAAAGGCTATGATATGTGAATGCAAAATATAAACTCTAAAATCCTTCAAAGCTTTGATTAAGGCAAAGTCTTGTTTCTCCATAATGTTATACTTTAGAGGGGCATCTCTTAAGGCTTTGCTGAAGAAAGCTATGGACTGCTTTTGCCCCATGATGTTCTTTTGCAACAATATTGCTGCCATAGTATGTTCAGAGGAAAAGGAGAAAATGTAAAAGTTATTGGTGAAGTCAGGGTTGATTAAGACTGGTGTTTGTGTGAGTGCTTGTTTTACCAGCTCAAAAGATTGTTTTTCTTCCATATTCCACTTCAATCCTACTTCCTTTTTCAACATATTCATGATATTTCTTAGGAGCTCAGCAAGGTTAGGGATGAATCTTCTTAGGAAGTTAATCTTTCCAATGAAAGATTTCAGCTCTTTAATGTTCCTAGGATGGTTGATTTGTAAGATGCCTTCTATTCTTTTGGGATCTATCTTGATTCCTTCCTCAGAGATGATGTGACCTAAGAGTTTTCCTTCCTGAAGGCCAAACAAAGTTTTCTTAGGATTCAGGGACAAGCCATACTTTCTACATTTTTCAAAGACTCTTCTTAAGTGGACTAAGTGCTCCTCATCAGTCTTAGAGTAGACAATGATGTCATCAAGGTATATGACTATGAGGTAACCTATGTCTTCTGAAAAATCTATGTCCATTGCTCTTTGGAAAGTAGCCCCTGCATTCATTAAACTGAATGGAATTTTAACATACATGAACATACCCCAAGGTGTAGTGAAATCAATTTTAAGTTGGTCACTTAGAAAGACTAGAACTTGGTTATCAACTAAGAAGCCATCTAGTAATGATATTCTTTATGAACCAACTACCTTTTGGAGTATGTGATCCATTTTAGGCAAGGGGTAATTTTCTTTCAAGGAGGCTTTGTTCAAATTCCTGAAGTCAATACAAAGCCTAATTTCCCTGGTCTTCTTCCTAACTGACACAAGGTTGGACACCCATTCTGAGTATTGGACAAGAAATATGATCCCAGCATCATACATCTTTTTTATTTCTTTCTCAACTGAGGGTAATAGGAGGGGGTTTGTTCTTCTCAAATTTTGTTTAAATGACATCTGATTTTCTTTGAGAGGAATTTTATGTTGGATGATTTTGGTGTCATAGGATTTCAAGTCTTCATAACCCCAAGCAAACACATCTTTAAATTCTCTAAAAAGCTCAATGTATTTATGTTTTGTGTGAGATGGGAGAGTTTTGGACAACTTGATTATTTTGGGCTCTTTCATCCCTCCAATGTTACACTCTTCTACATTTGTTTCTATGGGTTCCATCTTGGGATTTTTAGCTACATCATTAAAATCAAACAACTCTTCTAGTGGTGTAAGGCCTCTTGGCAAGGTGTCATCTTTGTATTGCAGAATTTCAAGTTATCTTTGATATGATTTATCAAATACTTCTGCAACACAAGGGTTTTGAAGGTGGTTTATATTATCATCAAAGGACAACTCTGTTTTGGGAGTTTCTTTTTCAGCAAAATTATTTATTTCAAATCTCAAACTCTGTTTTGTGCTTGAAAAGTCATTTCTAGATTGTAGAAAATCATATATTTGGTCATCATTGTCAAACACTTGCCAATGGTTCAAGTTGTCCGGTACAGTAGGCCTGTTCTTTATTTTGATGAGGCATTGATTGTTTTCATAAGGTAAAGAGAAATTCCTGGCAGCAAAGGCAAGCTCATTGGTAAGGCAGTTTTGGGCCCTAGGGATGAAAGTAATCTCATATTTCTTAAAGGTTTTGAGAAGGTCTAGGGTAGAATTTCTATATTCCCTTAACCTAGGGTTCTTGGCTGAATATTCTCCCGTAATTTGATTGACGATTAGTTCAGAATCTCCTTGGATCAAGATTTTCTTGGCTTTGAGATTTTTAAGTAAGTATAGACCAATAAGGAGAGCCTCATACTTTGCAACATTATTGGTGCATTGAAAATCTAACCTATAGGAATGACCTTCATTTGTGTTGTGGATCCAAACACCAACCCTTGATCTGGCCTTACCATAAGAACCATCAAAGCTCATATGCCAAAGGGTGTCAACTTCAGTTTTGTCAATGTTTTGTACTTCGGGGCTGCTAGATTTTTGGGAGTCATTTTCTTGATTAGAGAACTGGTTTTATTTTTCTGGGGGACTTAGTTCTCTCTCATTTTCATTCATTTGTTCACTTATGTCATTCTCATTGTACAGGATGAAGGAATCGAGGTCTGAGTGAATGGAATAAACTGGTGTATTATTTGGCCTATCTATGTTACTCACCATGTATTTCATGTGGGATTCTCGGTATAATATTCTTGTTTGATTGAAGACTAGGATGGTGGCATAGGTCATATCCATTTGAAGGCTACCCTAGAGTTTGGTCCCCCATGATCTAGATAAAAGCATTCCATACTTTGCAGGGATGTCAGCCACAACTATATCCATGACTAGACTCTTATCAGGGATTTGTACCAAATTGACACACAGATCCTTGATTAGGCCCAGACACTTAACCCTACTGGAATCAAAAGAATACAATTCTTTGTAGGACTTTGTGATTTCTAGGCCCAATCTCTCCATCACAACCTTTGGCATGAGATTGTGTGAGGCACCAGAGTCTAGCATAGCATTATGCATAATTTTATCATGTATGTTTAGACTGACATAGAAAGGAGGGAATGCTCCTTCTTGATATCTTCCTTCTACTTCAAGACAAACAACAGTTCTGGTTTATCATCAGTTAAGTTTAAGGTATCAGTATCCATGCCTATGTTTAACACTTTGAAAATATTGGATCTGTATATCTCTTGGGTTACCAATTTAGTGAGGGGTATGGTGATCTTCATTTTGGCAATCTCCCCCTCAAAACTGAAAGGTGCAGGTGTCTTTATTGCATTTACATCAGTTTTATTAGCCATGAACTTTTCTACATTTTTAATTTGCTGAATCTGATTTGATGGTTTGGACAACAAGGTTTTTTCAGGGCCACTATTTGAAGTACTAGGGTAGCTTGAATCATTACTAGGCTGGCTAGCCTTTTTCTTGTTTAGTTCAGTCTTTTTAGCCATAGTATTTATGTTTTCTATTGTCTTTTTAGGGATAGGTTTAGAGGTTTTTCTAACAGCAGTGTTTGGCTGATCTGTTTTAGGAACATCTTGACCCTTCTTGCTCCTAAGGTTATACTGCCTATGGACTTCCATTATGGCACTCTCAAATCCTAATCTATAGTCTTCAGAATCTTCATATTATTTCTCATTTGGTTTTGAAGAAAACATCCTTTGTTATTCTTCAGTAAGGAATGTGTTATCATCATCATCCGAACCTATGACATTTACATGGTCATCTTCCAACTGCTCAGGCTCTCTTTCTTCTTCATCTATATCGTTATCTTGGAAAGGGGGTCTGATTTGTTGGTCACTCTCTCTTTGTCTTATTTGAGGTTGATTTCTGCTAAAGTTTTGATTTTGATTCTGGGATTGGTTTCTATTTTGAGGAGGTGTTAGGTTTTCTCTAGATTTAGTTCTTTCATACATGCTCATCCTCTTCTCATCTCTTCGATCATCCTTTCCATTTTTGAGTCAGATGTGGAAGGTGAAACTTCATCCCTAAATGATACCCTCTTCTCAGTCTTCATTCTAGCTCTCTTCTCAATCATATTTGCTTCTACACTAAGAGCTCCCTTCTGCATGTCTTTTAAGGTTAAGGGGTCCCTTTCTCTTAGCTGATAGGCCATTTCGGGATCAAATCCTTCAGGTAATTTGACCAAAGCTAAGCCTTGTGGAGGTTTCAAATCTGGGGGTAGTGCGTTATAAACACTATTAAATCTAGTTCAATAATTTTGAACACTTTCCCCAATGTTTCTCTTGAGGTTGTTGTAATTTGAAATTATTTGGAGAGGGTTCTTCCTAATTTCCCATTTGTTTATGAATGTTTGAAGTAAAGAAGGGAGATAATTTATAATATTAGGATTTAAGTTCTTGAACCATTTTCTTTCTTCTCCCCCAAAACTTTGAGCAAACAATCTAAGTTTAATGGTTTCAGCATCTAACTCATTTCTATTAAAATAGTCATTCATCTTGTCCACATGTTGTAAAGCAGTAGTAGAACTTTTAGCATCATATAATGGAATCTTGGACTGATAGTCCCGTGGAAAATTTGCTAAAGGTAAAGGAAGGACTAGAGGAGCATAGCATGTCGCCATGATAGGAGATTGTGGAAAAAATGGGGGGTTTACAAGTGGAGGATTTATGAAAGGATGGGGAGGATGGAATGGAGTAGTTTGAATAGTGGGTGTATGGATAACAGGAGTACTTGGACCAGTAGGAGATTGTTGAACAGATATAGGATGAGGAAAACCAAAGTTATGAATGAAATTCAGATCAGGTGCGGTGGTTTCTCTGTTATCAGTATGTTCACCACTATGTTGGGGTGATTGTGGGGGCCCAAATTCTATTTGATCTATATCACTAAGTGACTTAGTTCTGGATGGGTTTCTTATGAATGGTAAGTCGACTTGTGTATCTTGCAGAGCTGAGAGATTTTCAGGGATAGAATTAGCTCTATGGATTGGTCTGAAAACAATTGAAGTCTTGGATTTAGGAGATTTACTAAGGATACTTTCTGGATTATCAACTATCTCAGGAGGATTTGGGTTCGGGTGTGATCTAGTATAGATTGTTCGTGAAGCTAGATCTCTTTATTCACACGAGGTATAACTAGGACTAAAAAATTGTTTTGGACTGATTTGACACAATCCTACAACAACCTATGGGACTAGTGGGATGAAGAAGGCCTACTAGAGGCTAGTGGAGGCCTAAAATTTTTTATGGTCCACCACCAAATTCTTGATAAAAAATCATTCTAGGGAGTACTTTTGGGTTTTTAGTTTCTTTATGCAACCTCAAGGTTAATGAGTATCCCTTAACTAAGTCATTATCTTGTTAGGATGATGAAGTAATTAGGTTCTACTCTGGCTATGGGTTGGTTTTTTAGTCAGACTAGGGATGTATATGAGTTTATGAGAGTTTTTCAGACTACTATGAACTCAAGGGTCCCACCATGATCGCCAATATGTTAGCTCCCCGTAATTTGCCAGATTTATTGAGATACAAATTGACAAGGGTAACATCAAACCAAGCTTTAGAGCTCTAGGATATAGCCCTCCTAGTCTCAGAGAGGGATCTCTCAATATGTTTGTAAGGATATAGCTTGATGCTTTTAAGAGGTTGATTTTAGGCTAGTTATTAAGTGCAAGTTGTTTGTTTGGGTTTGGTTGGGCATGATACTTTGATATATTTTAGATAGGAAACATGGAAGATTGTTAAGTCATTGGGAAATGGAGTCTAACAAGGTCCAGATGAGTTCATCAATGGTTTTAGGAGCATGTGCAGGGCAAGTTTACTTGACTGGTAGATCTTTTAAGGTATGATGGATTTATGAAATTGACATAAATATTGAGAACAAAAAACTAATAAAGGGCTAAAACAGAATCCTTTATATACTTGTAAACTGAGGGAGTTGGAAAATTTATAACAACAGCAAGACAATCAAAGGCATAAGCCGAGCCTAATCCATTTGATTTCAAACTGAAAACAGATAATTAACTAAGAAAAACATTCATATAAAAACATAGAAAGGTAAGAAACTTATCCAACTTTCAGAGCTTTTATCATCTAGAGTAGAAAAACAATTAAGATATACAAGTAACTATAACCATAGAAAGAGAGAAAACTCTAACATCCAAAATTATAGCTATAAGGTTTCCTTAAAACAATTTCAGCTAAGTAAAGGCAAAGAGCATGTTTTTAAACATAATTCTTGGACAAACCTAGACAAAGCTACTTTAAAGAGATGATTCCAAGAACACAATATTTCAGTGGCAACACTATGCAGGGCTAGCCATAAATCGTAATTGATGCTAAATGATATAAATTATTCAAGAAATGGACAAGCTAAGAACTTGTTAGAGAGCAATAAATGATTTCTCTAATGTATCTAAGCAGAAGAAAACATAAAGTCAGTGAAGGACAAACATATTTAAGGTGCCATTAGAAACATTTCTTAATCTAAATTCTTTGTCCTACTACAACATAGCAAGATGGAAAACATAATTGAAAACTAGAAAAAATAAACAAAAGAAAACTTCACCATCAACTAAGCCTATGGATCCTACAAACAATCCTTCTCCATCAACAAGAAAATTAGATCATTCATGAGTTCCAAGATATCAATTTCTCTTCAAGAGCTTCAAAGGACTATGTATTATTCAAACATCAGTCATCAAAATCCAACATTTACAATGAGTTCCAACGCAATATTTATGCTGCAAATGAGGAGGTGGAACTCTTCTAGGGTTCAAAATGTTATTAATGAAGAGTAAATACGTTCCTGACCTTGATAACCATGCAAGGAATAAGGTAGGAACATCTGTAGATACCTTTCTGTTTTAATAACTCAGTCTTTACTTTCTAAGGATAAAACAGGTGAAAATATTGACTTGAAGGCTTTATCATTATCTTTTACAATAACCATCCTAACAATTTAATCTATATTCTTTTGTGCAATAACTGTTGATTTTCCTTTTTAGATAAAGAATAGCCAAAGGAGTCAGTTGATATTTCTAAGGGAATAACTGCTCTTTGTTGATGTTTTCAAGGCTTTTTAGCCTAATATTTCCTTTAACTTTATCATTTTAAACAATACTTTTGGCCTAATTATGCTTTAGGCCTTCTTTAGTCATCATTCGGGCTTTTTCATTATGTTGACTGATTTAAATTTTAAACTAATTTTGTCCTCAAACTGTGCTTTATCCTTTAATCTTGTATCTTCTCTCTTCACTATTATTTCTTCTATTTTCTTTTCAGTGTATAGGTGGCTTTAGCATGCTGGAGGGTTTGATTGAGTAACCAATGCCCATGATGCATCGATAAATTTGGAGTTTAACCCCTTTTGTTCCCTTTCTGCAATCTCTGGCCATAGAGGATTGTCACCTCAACGATGTCCCTTTACTAGACGGTGGAATGACTTTAATATCTTCAACACCATTAAACCTGCACAAAACAACAAACTTGTCATAAAAACCTACGTTTACTTGGTTAAACTGCTTTAGAGGGTTCGGGATGGGTGTTGGAGCAGTGCAGAGGAGGAAAAATGCATAGAGGAAGGGTTTCATAGAGAAAATCCAAGAACCAGGGTTTCAAATTTGAATTATGGCACAGAATGGTGATGAGCGGTTTTGTAGAAAACTGGAGTGGTATTCGCGTGAGGGATGGGCAGTAAATGGTTTTGCCCCGAGGGAACGCGATACAAGTCCCTGGGTGACGCGTGTCCAACAAAAACCACCATTTTCCCATTGAAAATGCACGATCAATTCTTTTGGTGAAATGAACGCGAAATCAGTTTTAGACCATACGATCTGGGGGGGTCCAGATCTACGGCTGTAAGCGAGCGTGACAAATGGAAAATATGTGCGAAGGAAATATATGGTGGGGCCGGGGTGACGTGGGGTAATGTTTGGTGGATAAAAAGCGGGAATTGATGCAAGGGTCATTGATCGGGAAATATCAAAGGCTCAGATTTGATGCGGGACTTGACAGATATGGAGGGGAAATACAAAGGGAAATGCCTTTTGCAAGGTATGCGAGGGTAGAACATGTTTTGGGAAGGAAAAGTGCGAGATGCAGCGATAGCCGTCAGATCTAGGAGATCTACGGTTGAGAACTGCTCGCTGGGTGAAAGGATAAGAAATGGAGGGCCCACCTTTATACAAAGGGCAGAAAGGTTTTTATATGGAAAAAAGAGGTTTATAAGAGGGGCTGAGGAAATACAGGGGAACCATTGGATTGGGGAAATGAATGGTCTAGATGAAATCGGAGAATGGAAGGCAAAAGAGGCTTGGACGGGAGGAAAGCCAAATTGTGATGGCCAATGAGCTGATGGGAGAAGCAAGGGCGATGGAAGGAGGACTGTTAGATCTAGGAGAGATCAATGGTTGGGATCTAATCGACAGAGGATTCAGCAGCGGAAAGGGAATGGGAACGAGAAAACAAAGATTGCCGATGGAGTAAGAACCGTTTGATCTGGATTAGATCAAGTGCGGAGATTCACTCATGGGATCGCATTGGTGGGGGGAAAATATTTAAGGGATAAGGAAAAGGTGAAGTCTGACATGATGGAGCGATGCGATGGAGCACTGGCTGTCAGTTCTTGGGGATTGGACGGTCCCGATCTCATCAGAGGATCGACATATCGGTGGAGTAGGGGTCTGGGAACAAAAGAACTGGGATCACTGATGTGCAATTGCCGATGGACTTAGTGCTCAGTCACGGAGTGCGGTCTTATGGCGGAAAAAGGGGCTTGGGCTTAAGCGAAAGGGGCTTAAAGCCTTAATATAAAAAATGAAGGTTTTTGGACTAAAAACGAAGGTTTTTTAGGGATTTTTGAGTTTCCGATAAGGGGGAAAAGGGTTTTAGACCAAAATGAAGGGATTTTATCAGGTTCAAAGCGGTTTTTGAAGAAAATAAATGGTAAGAAATGGGAAAAATGGGTGAAATGAAGGGGTTTTTTAGAGGTATTTTTCAAAGGAAAAATGATGAAAAATGGGTCTGAAAAACAACCTTTTTGTAACAGCAGGGCTTTTCTTTGAAGATTTTTAAGTGAAGACTATTAAATTGAATGGATTTATTTGAGGATAAAGAACATAGAGAGGCTTCAAGAAGTCACAGATTTCACATGAAATTTGTTTCTTAAAGACTAAAATAGATTTTTTTTTGTCGTCATCAGTTATGACAAAATTTTATTCATGGATAACATATTTGTATCATTGGCTGTAGGCTTAGATTGGTGATCTACATTGTTCAAGCCAAATATGGGCTTTTAGGAATGTATAAATCTAACATATTTCACTTTGTAAAGGAGGTTGGGTTGGGATTTTTGTTGATAGAAAGATATCAGACTGTACTTGACTATGATTTCCAGATTAATAAAATAGACTATGTTATGTTTACCTTTCTGAGCAACTTCTTCGATTTTTGAAGGAGGTGTGAGTGAGGGAGGGCCCCCTTCGCTTACAACTCCTGCAACATAGTGTGTGTTTTATTTCTGTTTCATTTATGCATTAATAATTCTTGTACACAACTAGTGCTTTCTTTTTTCATTTCCTACAACAAACTATTAATTGGTTAAGTGATTTAATTCCTTATGCTGATGAGTTATTTTCATTTGATCAATGTTTGGATTCATGCTCTTTAAGTTTGATTTTTGATTGTGGTTGATATTTTATCTTTTACTACATCAACATACCCAAGTGCTGTAGAGGGGTGTTATAAGCCACTCCATAGCCATTATTGCTAATGTATTGATACAGGAAAGAAGCATGAGTTGTTGACTGTTGTTTGATCTTTATATTTTCATGGTCAATATCAGCAATCCTAAGTGTTTTAGATGGATGATATATGCCACTCCTTAACCATTTCTACCAAGTATTAACATAGGAAATAAGAATTAGTTCATGTGTGTATAATTTATTAACACTTGAAGTAATCAGCTTGCATATACTTTGCACTGCATCTCATCAATTTACCTTCCTGGGTTGAAAATTTATGATTGGAAAATTATAAGCATATAATTTGACTCAACATTTTGGCGCCATTGCTAGGGAGGTGCTAAGGGATGATACTGAAATTGTTTTAGTTTGATTTTGTCGATGTTTTTTTTCAAGACTAGGGGAGTCGAAGTGAAAAGACGAAGTGAAAAGCCCATGCACCCATAGAGGTTAGACACTCGCCAAAGCCGTGTCCTGATTGTTTGGTAAGTTTTTTAATTTTGTTTGAATATTAGATTAATATGGTCAAATATTTTCTATATTTTTTCATGTTGGTGTGAGCACCACTTCATTTACTAATACACTGGTAAGAAAAAGGAAGTCTGTAAGAAATAAGGAAGTAAAGGAAGAAGAATCCGAACAAGAGGTCTACAGTCCAGAGAAGATTGACACTTCCATAGCAAAACACTCTGTTGGATAATCCTCCATTGCTTCCCATCTAGAATATCCCCTTTCAAGGAAGACAACATCTCTTCTCAGTGGTCAGCTTGAAGAATAGTTCCTTGTGAATCCTATTAAAGAACTAGAATTCCATACCATTGACTCTAAGGAATCTATAGTCTTAAAATGTCCCACTCTTTCTTGGAATGATATGGATCACGAAGAAGGTACTGGTAATACCAATGGAGTCTTTTATGGGAAGGAGGAGAAATTGATCACATGTGAATTCCCTATTAGGGAGACTAGTGGAGCTACTCAGATGAAAAATATCCCTCCTTCGACCTTGCCTAATTTTCGTAGTACTTCTAGTGAGGATTTAGATGCCTTCATATTCGAATTTGTTGTGTTGTGTCAGAGCTATGACTATTATTCCAATGCTTAGAAGCTAAATTTGTTTCCTACTACATTGAAGGATGCAACTCTTAGGTGGTTTATGGGGTTGGGGTCAAACTCTATTGCAACTTGGGATGAAGTGAAGAAGGTATTCCTAAGAAAGTACCAAGACTACTGAAGGACCAGAGACCTTAGAGAAGAGATTTTTGGGATGAATTAGAAGGAAGGGGAGAGCCTTGAATATTTGGTAGAAAGATTCCAATAAAATTTTGAGAGATATAATATGAATCAATTGGATAAAGAGACAAAGAGAACCATTTTTCTTAGGGCAATCAGACCAGAATATCTAGAGGTATTAAATCTAATTGGAGCAGGTGATGTATCAAAGCTAAGTTATGATGATGTGTATGAGCTTTGTAAAATTTATTCAAGAGGAAATTCCAAGATTGGAGGAGGACCAAGAGATCCTTATTCCAAGCTTGTCAAATTAGTTGCCAGAGCTAGAGTAACCAGAGCTAAAATGGGTAATTTATTTGAAAATTTTAAAGCTAATATTATTAGCACTTTCTCTTCACAATTGGATGTTTTGCAGGCTAAGAAGAAACAAGAGAAATAGGATGAACTAGAGAAATCCTTGGCGGTGTTCTGCTCCAAATGAAAGAAGAAACATGCTCTAAGGGAATGCCCTGTTGATAGTATGGAGGTATGTCAAATTTGTGAGGCTGAGGATTCCACTGATCAATGTCCTTCTTTGCCTAAAATTAAAGCAGCATACATAGCATATCAAGGAGATGTCAATGAAATTTATGCAATGGCACCTCAGATACCATGGAAACCACGTCTTGCAGGTATGTCACAGTCAAATTTTCAATTTCCTTATGCTCAAAATTAGATGTGGAATGTTCCAATGCCCTGGCAGCCTTGGTATCCTCAATAGCCTTGGTAGGGGAACTATTCTTATCCTACTACACAAAGTTTCCCAACTCAAAATTTTTATTCATAGCCCACACCACAACAAATGATACAACCGCAACAACAACTTCAATTGAATGACCCACCAAATCAACCTCATCCCACATAGTTTCCTACTCTACCAGTGTCTAATTCCAAAAATAAAACCATTCGATCCACTCACAACATTGGATTGGTCACTTATCACACTTTTCCTACCTACTGTATTACACTTCATCCACTGCAGGAAGTTTCTGACCCCGTGTTACAAGAATTTCTTGCGTCTCTGCAGGAAATGTTTGTTCCTATACAGTTGCAGGAATTACCTATGCAGCTACAAGAAATCAACCATAGGTCAGGAAAAGTGGTGAGTCGACCTAAAATAATTGAAGAGATTGTAGAGAAAGATACATTAGAGATGCCTGAAGAAGAAACCTCACCTGAACCAGCAAAACCATCCACCTCAAGGCCACAAGAACCTTCCTCATCTCATGTAGTCCAACCTCCTTTTCTAGAGAGGTCTGAAATGGAAATTAAAACCAAAGAACCCAAATTTGATCTTGTGTATGAACTGAGAAATATGTGCATCAAGATCCCATTACTGCAAGAAATAAAGGACACCCCAATATATTCCAAAACAGTGAGGGAACTATGTACCAAGAAACAAGGGAGAAAAAAGACAGAACCCTCAAAAATTCAAGTAGGTGGAAAGCTTGCAAGTTTAATGTCTACCAGATTTGTTACTGAAAAATATGCGGATCCCGGAATCCTTGTGGTGACCACCTTCATCAATGGATACCCCATAAAGAATAATTTGATTGATTTAGGTGCAACCATCAATGTGATGACTATGGAAAATTTATCTCATATATGATACTTATTACCCACTCCTACCATGTTAGAATTAACAGATAGGTCTAAGGTAAAGCTAGAGGGGGTTTTAGAAGACATTGTCATCTCATTGGATTCTAGGGATTACCCTCCAGATTTTTATGTTCTTCAACCTAAAACTAACTTTGGAGGGAACCCATTGACCTTGGGGAGACCATGGCTAGCCATGGATAAAGCCTACATAGGGTGTAGATCTGGAAACATGACTATTACTCATGGGGTTGAAACAAAACATATCAACTTGTATCCCCTCACTAAACCCCTCTTGAGATCAGAAAAAAACGCATTGGGTTGAAGAAGAAGAAGAAGAACATGATTCAGAAAGTACCCAACCAGTTTTAATAATATCCGAAGCCATGAGTCTTAAGGAAAATTATGAGGAAAATGTGATAAATTGTTTTATTTCTAATCTTGATTTCCCACTGCATTTAGAAGGAAAATCTAGTCATAATTTAGATATCATTACTAAAATAGAGGATTTTTATGAACATACTTCAGCTTCTGAATTACATTTAGGCCTCTTATCTTCATTTCCTGCATATTCAATGTCTGAATGGGGGAGTAAGGTAGTGGAAATTTTTCCTGAAAAATCTTTAAACATTAATTTTTCCTCAAGTCATGAACAATAAAAGAAATTAATTCAAACATTGAAATTTTTTTGAGATGCATTTGCATGGGAATATATTGATATGAGAGGAATTCACCCAAACACATGCATTCATAAAATTTATATAGAAGAAAATGTTATGCCTGTGAGACAACCACAAAGGAGGATGAACCCTGCTTTAAGGGAAATTGTAAAATATGAATTACAAAAATTGTTAAACGTAGGATTCATCTATCCTATCTCAGATAGCAAGTGGGTATCCCCACTAGTGTTTGTCCCCAATAAAAATGGAAAATGGTGAGTGTGTGTAGATTACAGGGAATTAAACAAAGCTACATTAAAAGACAATTTCCCTTTACCATTTATAGACCAAGTATTGGATATGGTAATAGGAAAAAAGTACTTTTCCTTCCTAGATGGATTCAGCGGATACAATCAGATTAGGATAGTCCCTGAGGATTAGGAAAAGACAACGTTTACATGTCCCTGGGGTACCTATGCATACAAATTATTACCATTTGGTCTATGCAATGCATAGCCACATTTCAATGGGTGGTCCTTGGTATTTTCTCTGATCTTTTGCATGATTGTGTAGAAGTTTATATGGATGATTTTATAGTTATGGGTGATAATTTTGAAGAAGCTTTACATAATCTTGGAAAAAAATTGCAAATATGTAGAGAAACTAATCTTCGTTAATTAATGAATATTTTTTATGATTATGGCTGAAGGTATTGTTTTGGGTCATCGTGTTTCTACTGTAGGAATTAAGGTCGATCCAACAAATATTGAGGTTATTGTAAAGATGCCCCCCACCAAGCAATCAAAAGGGAGTTTGTAGTTTTCTTGGACATGTAGGTTACTACAGAAGGTTTATTGAAAAATTTACAAAGGTATCCTCTCCATTGTTTAAATTATTGACCAAAGAATCTGAATTTATTTGGAATGATGAGTGTCAAGCAGCATTAATAAACTCAAGGAAAATATGTCTTCAGCACTTGTCTTGAGAGGCCCATATTGGAATTTTCCTTTTCATATTTCCACTCGGATGCCTCTGATTTAGCCGTAGGAGTAGTATTCGGTCAAAAGGAGGATCCTGTAACCCATGCCATTTATTTTATTAGTAAAAACTTGACTCCTGCAGAACTGAATAACATTGTAACTGAAAAATAATTCCTTGCTGTGATTTATGCTATTAAAAAGTTTAGACATTACATCATGGGTTATGAAGTTTTTGTACACCCATATCATTCTGTTATTCGTTATCTCATGAATAAACCAATCACTAATGGCATAATTACTAGGTGGCTATTGCTGCTACAGGAATTTGACATCATGGTTGTGGATAAACCGAGAAACGAAAATCATGTAGCTGATTTCTTGTCTAGGCTCAGCCATGCAGGTGAGGATGTTCCTGTTAATGATAACTTTCCAGATGAAAATCTATTTTCCCACTCTGTTAAAACACCTTGGTTTGCAGACATGGCCAATTACCTTGCCATAGGAAAGTTTCCACCCTACTTTCCACCTAATTAGAAAAAGAGAATCATTTGTAAAAGCGCTAATTATTCTTGGATTAGGGGAGGTCTCTTTTTTACTGGACCTGATTTGATTATTTGCATGTGTGTCAGAGAAGATGAGATCGATGGCATATTGAGAGTCTGTCATGATGAACCTTGTGGAGGACACTTTGCAGACAAGCAGATATTTTATAAGATCCTTTGCACAGGTTATTATTGGCCTAATCTCTTCAAGGATGCAAAGGAGTATGTTTAGAAGTGTGATAGTTGCTACAGAATGTGGCAGCCTGTATAATCAGATGAGATGCCTTTGCAGCCACAGTTTCTCATAGAAAAATTCAAGAGGTGAGCTCTTGATTTTTTAGGTCCCATCAATCCTATATCCAAAGGTAAAAGGTATATTTTGGTTTGTACTAATTATGTGAGAAAGTGGGTGGAGGAAAGAGCACTACCTAGAACAATGGAAAAAGCAGTGGCATATTTTATTTTCTCTGATATTTTTGTAAGATTTGGAGTACCTAGGGAAATAGTTGCTGATCAGGGTGCTCAATTGGTGTCTAAGATTATGTAGGAAATGGTGAAAAATATCAGATTACCCATCGGAAGTCCACCCCTTATCATCGATAGGCCAATGGGCAGGTGGAATAAACCAACAAGGTGCTGGAAACAATCCTTACCAAGACAGTGCAATTACACAAGAAGGCTTGGTTTCACAGACTTCTTGAGGCCTTGTGGGCTTACCAGATTACATAGAGGGGTACCACTGGCTTCTCTTCGTATGAAGTAGTGTATGGAAAACAAGTTTTGTTGCCCATCCAATTTCAGATCAAATCCTTTAGAATGGCATCAGATTTGGGTATAAACCTTGATGAAGCACAAAAATAAAGAATCTTGCAGCTCAATGAGTTAGATGAGATTAGGCAGTATGATTTTCATGATATTGACATGATCCCACAAAAAAATGAAAAATGACACGACAAATACATCAAGAAGAAGCAATTCAAAGAGGGAGACTGGGAATTGTTGTATGATTCTAAATTTAAAAATTTCAAAGGGAAATTTAACACACATTGGATAGTCCCCTATGAGATTGAAAAACATTTTGATAATGGATATGTTTAGATTAAAACTATTTATGATGAGAATGTTACCTTCTTGGATGGGCATAGACTCAAGCTATATCAAAAACCCCATTCTAAGGAGGAATTTGTGGAAGAAATTGTGAAGATGAAATAGTTGGAGATGGTAAGGGAAGGGATCCTTCCTTCCACTGTCTCTTCATGATTTCCCTGTTGATACAATGAGCTCACTCTATTCCTCCTCGTGCTCGATAAACCATGAGAGGAATGTCTATTGGGTATAGGTTTATTCCTTTTTCTGAGCCCAATGGACTACTTACGGAAAATGAACACCCTATAGTCTTTTTTTACAGTATTTCAGGCTCTCTAAAATTGAAATATGGTGAGCATGGACTGCAACTGGGCTCATTAAAAACATAGGTCAGTAGATCCTTTTGGATCATCTCAATACTTTTTCTTTTTTTTCCAGATAATATATTTATTGCTCGTGTTGGACTGGTGTGGGATTTCTTAAGGCCCTCCTTCCAATAATTCTAGCCCATCGACATCAAAAAATTATCTGGGTGTAGGATTAGAGCCTTGTGATGCCTTGAAGCTTGTATGCCCTGATAACATGCTATCTCGCCAGTGGTAATGGAGAATCATCATGGCTTCTATACTACTGGATCCTATAGGGGGTTCAATAAAAACTCATATATTCACACCTGATAGGATGCATAAGGGTACCTTGGTCCACACTCTCATTAATGGTGATGGACCTCGCATTGGTTAACAATTGACCTCAATGGCTGGTAATAAAATGAGTCCATTGCACATTCGACATCAGCACATTCATTCACGTGCAATGGACTGTCCACAATGGGTGGAGAAATCGATTCCTACAGAATGTGCAGTAGTTGCAGTTTTCAATTCCTGAAGAATATTTAACAGTTATTTCTACATAATGTTCAGTAGTTGTATTTTTAATTCCTCTAGAATGTTCAACAATCAGTTTTAAATTCCTTCCAAACATTTTTTAGGAGCCACAACACCTAGGTTTCATGAAAAGACAAAAGAAAAGAAAAATAATTAAACGGAACATTAGATTAAAATCATGTAATAAAGTACTAACGATCATTATTTGGTTAAGGTCATGGATTATATGTTTGATGTAATAGGTTATCATTGCAAGAGAAAGATATGTCATTGAGCACAGAACCATTGAAGGTAAGAGGTAAAGTACAACCGATGATAAGATGCTCGAGGTAAAGGTATAATGACGCTTTAATTATAAAAAAAAATCCCATAACTAAGGCTATGGTAACCCTTGCACCCGTGAGCCATTGTGGCATTAATCCCATGACCTGTCATCATCACAACGATGGTGGTTGTAATTCCTAGGTCTGTTCTATAGGTCAGATCATGATGGCAATCATGATCATGAACTATCGCCGAAAAATCCCCATATTTCCTATTTTAGTTCATTCCACTGTCGAAAATGTTGCATAAGTCTCAGACTATATTCCCGCAACCCACATTTTCTTTGTTCCTTCTGTCCTCGATTGCCCTGTCGGTTTCTTGACTTACCTGTCCATTTTCTCCTCCGTTATGTCTACGCTCTGAGCCCCTGTCCAATTCGAGCCACAAAGCCTTGTGCTGCTGGAAGCTGATCCTCGTAGCAAGGAGAGAATAGAAAAGGCAGGATGGCTGCCTTTCTTCCAGAGGTTCAGCAGCCATAACTCTGAAGTAACAAAATATTTTTCCCTAAACCTAAATGGGGATAAAGAAAAATTTGGAAACATACATTCCAGGTTGATGAAATACTTGGTGGCGCAGGCATGTGGAATTCTGCAAGATGGAGAGCGATGGTTTAAAAATCGCCGCTTCAACATAGAAATGTTCACATATTTCATGCAGAAGGATCACTCAAACCCCGACTGGAGTAAGGGTATTTCGAAGGAATTTTTAAGGAGTAAGTATCGTCAGTTATTGTTTTTCCTGCAGAAGTATGTTACGTGTGAGGGTCGCTTTGGCCTCGCATTCCTGTTTCATATTAGGCTTCTCGGACAGTTCCGAGACAAGCCCATAAATTTTCCCTATAATTTAAAAATGTCATTGATCAAAATTTCCATGGTTACGAAAGAAAGGGTTGGCCACATAGAGGAAAACCTCTATCATAATGGGCTGGTGACGATTATTCTGGTGGAAGTCCTATGGAAATATAAAAAGACATGGGAGGACTTTTTGACAAAAAAAAAATTTGTGAATGTTGGAGATTCTGACTCCTCAGGAGTCAAGGAGGAAAATCCCATAGAGAAATCGAAGAAGAAACCATGGACCCATGGAAAAAAGGTAAAAGAATATGATGGGAATGACTAATTTATGGTGACTAGTGAAACTATTGCGAAGGGCTTCTAACAGAAGAGGCCTTCTACCCCTGCTAAACAATATACCAGAAGCCAAGTTGCTCGGCTGGTCATTAAGGATACAACAAAAGAAGGGACACCACCCAAAATTTTTATCAAGAAGACAGATAAGTCTTGTCGCTAGGGCAAGGGAAAAGAGAAGGTAAACCCTGCCACATTCATTGACAAGGACATTGTGTCTTTTCAGGATACTTCATTGCAGGAAAGTTAGAATGAAGCTGTGAAAGCTCAAGAGGATTCCAGTGTGCCCCAATCCTCATAGGGAAATCATGAGGAATAGGTGAATCCATTGAAGAAACGGTCTCGACATATGCTGGAAGAGACCAGTAAGAAACTTACCCTTTAAGAACGGGCTTTGAAAGTAGGGAACACGACCCTAAGGGAAAATATCCTTAAGATGGAGAAAGAAGTTGAAGAGTGGCATGGGAAAGCAGCTTGCATCATGAAAAAGAAGTAGGCCTAGATCGACCACTTGAAGAGGAAGAATGAAATGTACAGGGGGCAGATTCAAAAGGAATCTAGTCAACCCTAGCTAGATCATCTGGCTGCAGTAGTTGCAGCCTAGGAGAAAAGTTAATTTTCTGTTTGAGGACTGCCTCAGTTTTTCTTGCATTGGGAAATGCAAGAGTTTTGGTGTGGGGGAGATGTAAGTCTAAACTTTACCCATTTTTGACACCTATCCTAGGCCTTTCCTCCCCTATTTTTGAACCCTTTTTGCTCTTTAATTATACCTAGTTTGGCTATGTTATCTTGTTTTTGCTAAAAAGGGTACCATAAGACTAAGTTATGTAAATTTATCATAAGAAGTGTCATTTTATCTAAATTCTATAGGTTTTAACCATGTACAGAAATTATCTGCAAACTAATCTTAAAAATAAAAAATAAACAATAGCGAGAGCATAAAACATAAAACATATATACACAGAGATTTTCCCCTAAATCCCAAATCGGGACGACCAGCTTGATTTTTCATTATATTCCTTTTAGTGTTATAACACATATATATGCATGCTGAAGCATACATAAACCCCAATCCATTAACCCTGGATTAGAACATAACCTTATTTCCCTTGACCGGATCTACAAAATACTAGGGGCCGAAAACCATCATGCCCCAAAACCATGGGCGGGTCTGCCCACCGAAAATAAGGTCCAATTTTTTTTTTCTTGGGGTGCTGTCGCCCCAACTGTGACTCCCCTGCTGCGCCTGGCACAACGTATAGGGGGGATGTTGCCCCCCCTGTGACCCCCCCCCCCCCCCCCCCACCCGTGACAAGTCGTGGAAAAAATATAACACATACCCAACAAATTTGAGTATTCTTTGATCTAGCTGTGTATTTATTGCATTAATACTCTAACTAGTCTAAAACTCGTGCATAGATGTACTAGATTCAAGCAGCTCCGCAAATCCTGGAAACAACCCATGTGCCCGAGATTCCTGCAGATGTTCCAAATTTCCTGAAGATACGCCGATTTCCTGCAACTGTTTTGATTTGCTGTAGCGAGATCGATGGTTGACCATGTTACAGTCATCTCCTGATCGAGTAAAGACATGGGTTTTGAAGGGAATTTTATGCATATGGAAGCTATCCTACTCACTGTTCTAAATCCTCTTTTGCAACCACCCAAATCTCTAGATATTCTCTTGTGCCCACATGGAGAAATAGCTTTAGCCGCATAATGGAAATCATCTAATCCATGCTTCCAACCATGGATTAGACTCAACAGAAGTTTACTTTGTCAATTTTTATCTGTATCATTGGTTGTAGGCTTAGATTAGTGATCTACTTTTCTCAAGCCAAATATGGGATTTGAGGAATGCATAAATATGATGTATTTCTCTTTGTAAAGGAGGTTGGGTTGGAATTGTTGTTGATAGCAAGATATCAAACTATACTTTACTATAATTTCCATATTAATAAAATAGTCTATGTTTTGTTTACCTTTCCGAGAAACTTCTTCAACTTTTGAAGGAGTTGTGAGTGAGGGAGGGCCCTATTCGCTCATAACTCCCACCACAGAGTGTGTGTTTTATTTCTATTTCATTTATGCATTAATAATTCTTGTACATAGCTAGTGCTTTCTTTCTGCATTTCCTGCAACAAACTATTAATTGGTCAAGTGATTTAATTCTTTATGTTAATGAGTTATTTTCATTTGATCAATGTTTGGATTCATTCTCTTTGAGTTGGATTCTTAATTGTGGTTGATCTTTTATCTTTTCCTGCGTCAATATCAGCAAACCCAAGTGATGTATAGGGATGTTATAAGCCACTCCATAGGCATTGTTGTTAAAGTATTGATACGGGAAATGAGTATGAGTTGTTGATTGTTGTTTGATCTTTATCTTTTCATGGTCAATATCAGTAATCGTAAGTGCTATAGAGGGATGATATACCCCACTTCGTAGCCATTGCTGCCAAGTATTGACATAGGAAAGAAGCATTAGTTGATGTGTGCATAATTTATTAACACTTGGAGTAATCAGCCTGCATATACTTTGCACTGCATCTCATTAGTTTACCTTCCTGGGTTGACAATTTATTATTGGAAAATTATAAGCATATAATTTGACTCAACATGCTCCTCATTCCATAGTGGATTTAGCCAAACCAAAGCCAGTTCCTCATGCTGACGTGCATATCAGTACGATCGATAGTGGCATGACGAACCTTTTGAATCAATTGCAGCAGTTGTATTTACAATATTCTCTTTCTATTCAGGCTACATCATCGGTGTCTACTCCTTCCCAACCCTTAGCTATTAATGACATTAAATATTCTAATCCTAAAGGAAATCAACAATTCGATGGGAAGAAGAAGGGACAAAATAATAACAAGAAGAAAGATAAGGATGGGAAGGGTAATGTGAATACATCCAATGATAATGTTGGAGAGGGTAAGAGAGTGGCAAAGAAGAATGTGAAGTTTCCATGCAAGTTATGCACTGGAGACCATCTCATCCATCTCTGCTCTAATATTTAAGATGCTCAACACTTGTTAGCTAAATATGGTTCCTCTAGCTCCCAAGTTGTCCTCACTAACCTTGTTCCCTAAGGGCAACAAATTCTTGCTGGAAAAAATCCTAATACTGGATCTCTCGTTGGGCGCAACCAGGAGGGGAAAATTCCTCAAATGTATATAGGACAAGTGCTCACATTGATGTCACTACGAGATCACATGATTATGGTGAATATGACTCTTCAAAGGCTAAGCGTGCTCTTGATAATTCTGAGCCACTCCATATTGAGAGGCCCGTTGTCGAGCCTATACCTTGCATGCCGAAAAGTTCTGCTAAACTTTTGAAAATCAACCATAATGCCAATGCAGCCCATAACTACTCTATTGTAGAAGATCGTGTTCAGATTCCTTGTGCTATGCATACATTGGAGGTACTCTAGTCGTGCCCAGCACAAAGGAGTGTGTTGCTCACTGAAATTAGGGAAATCGATCCAAAGAACTCCCTTATGATTACATTTGATATGTATGGTATCAAAAAGAGACTTCCTCATCACATGGCTTTTCAGATCAAATCTACGTATCGAAAAATCAATTATTTTTGAATGGCAGTCGATGAGGGCACTTCCACATGTGTCATCTCTATCTCATGTTGGAAAGCCATTGGATCCCCTCAAGCTATGCCTTCACCTACTTTTCTCACTACATTTGGTAGCCATTCTCATAGGCCACATGGCATTGTTCCAGCTTTTCCCATCTGTGTTGGGGGTAAATTTGTTAATATTGAAGTTTATATTGTCGATGCAAATCTAGACTACAACCTTCTATTGGGGCAGAATTGGATTTATGAGATGGATGCTATTGCGTCATTGTTATTTCGCATCTTGTGTTTTCCCCATGAAGGGAGGATTGTCACTGTAGATCAGATGGACTATTCTTCGATAGATCCAAATGAATCTTATGACTCTATTGTACCCTTGGTGAATGATGCCAAGCAACTTGTGGAGAATTTAGGGGTTGAAATATATACGTCATTGATGGGTACCTTTGATCTTTTGCTTCCTTCCGTCCATATTAATGTTATCTCATCCTTTAGGGCTCCTAATCGAAAAGATTTATTTCGAACTCATTATTTTTCGGACCCTTGGACCTTTTCTTGTCATACTACCACATTAGAAGAAGGTCAAGTGGGTGGAATGGAATTCCCTATATCTGCAACACAGATTTCTTATCAATCTATTGTTGACTCTGCAGATTTTGTTCGAGTTTCTCTTTCACCGGAGGATTTGGATGGAGATGTGGCTGTGGCTTGGACACTTAATTCATCTTCTGCTTAGGATTGCCTTGATACTGTTCTACCATATGAATAGGCTATCCTCGAGGCAATGACTGGTGTGGAAAGAACATGGGATGATTTGCAACATCAGTCCTATTTTATACTGGATTTGCAAGAAGTTGAATCAAGAATGTCTAGCCCTTCATCTTTTGGTTCAATTCACTCAGTCTTGAACCCTTTGGCTCTAGCACAGGTTTTTACTGAAGGGAACATGGATGTCATTTCTGAGTCTATCTCGGTGAACATTTCCAGGAATCCCAATGATATAGATAATGTTTTCATTGGAGCTGAATGTTCCCTTGAAGAGATTCAGACTTGCACCGATTTATTTAAAGAGTTTCGTGATGTGTTCACTTGGTCTTATGAGGAAATGCCTGGAATTGATCCAACTATTTTCCAACATGAGATCAAGGCTTATGAGAATGCTAAGCCTATCCGGAAGAAGATTTTTCTAGGCAACCCTAGGAAAACCGCAACTATCAAGGCCGAGGTTGAGAAGTTGCTTAAGGAGGGTTTCATATACCCCATTCCTTTAGCTGAGTGGGTTTCGAATCTAGTGCCTATGGACAAGAAACAAGGAATGATCTGAGTTTGCATTGATTTCATGGATTTAAATATGACATGTCCAAAGGATAATTACCCCATAATTACCCCTTCATGGATAGTTTCTCGGGATACAATCATATTACCATCCCTCCTGAAGATCAACATAAGACTACGTTTATTTGCCCCTAGGGTACATTTGCATACAAAAAAATTCCTTTTGGTATTAAAGATGTTGGAGCTAATTTCCATTGGGCCATGTATTATGCTTTCAACGACATCAAGCATATCATTGAAGCTTATTTGGATGATTTAGCTGCTCTTTCTCGAAAGAGAACTGATCATCCCTCTGAACTTCGACATATTTTTAAAAGATATCATTATTATAAAATCCGGTTGAACCCTAACAAGTGTGTTTTCTCCATCACATCCAGTTGGTTGTTGGGATTGATCGCGTCTACTGAAGGGATTTGAGTAGATACCTTCAAGGTTGAGGCAATACTTCATTTTCCTCTCCCATATTCTATTCGTCAACTTCAAAGTATTCAAGGAAAAACCAATTTCTTGAGGAGATTCATTGTTAAATATGTTGACGTAACGAAAGGATTTATGATGTTGTTGAATAAGGGAATTCCATTCTTGTGGGATGACTTTGCTCAATGCTCGTTCAATGCTTTGAAAAAAAGATTGATCTCTACTCCATTATTGAGTCCACTTGATTATAGCAGGGACTTCCTTTTGTATCTAGCCATGGCATAATCTACAATCGGTATGGTTCTAGTTCAGGAGGATGATGCTCTTTGTGAGCATGTTATTTATTACCTAAGTTGAGGCTTGGTAGGTCCTGAAGTGCGATATTCTCTTATTGAGAAGTTATCTTTGGAAGCTATCCATGCCATCAGTAGCTCAGGCATTACATTCTCCTTTGAAAAACTTATGTTTTGGCAACATTAAATCCTTTTCAATGTGTTCTCAATAGGTGAGTGATTGGGGGAAAATACAATTGATGGATTGTCATTTTGCAAGAGTTTGATCTTGAACTCTTATCTGCCAAATCCAAGAAATATTTGGTATTTACGGAGCTAATATATGAGTTTCCTTATGGAGATGAGATCATTTATGAGTAGTAATTCCCTAATGAACATATTTACTTCATTTATTCACAAGATCCTTGGTATGGGAACATCATTGTTTATCTCCAGACTTCAAATTTTCCCCTTTCTTTTTTGAAAGATGAGCGTCGAAAGTTACGTCACTTGGAAGAAATTTATCTTATTATCAGTGACACTGTATATCATCATGGGGTTGACTCGATCCTTAGATGTTGCTTAACTCTCGAAGAGGTCAAGGTTGTGTTGAATTATTTCCACAGAGGAGCTTATGGTGGTCATTTATCTGGGCTTGTTACAACTCAAAATATTTTGCATGCCGTATATTTTTGGACCTTGATTTTCGAAGATTGTGTTGAGGTGGTCAAAAAATTTCATCCTTTTCAAGTTTATACTCAGAAGATGCGCGCTCATTCAGCTCCACTCTTTCTTGTTTTCACTGTCAGTCCGTTCACTAAGTGGGGAATTGATTTTACTACTTGTAACCCACCTTTGGCAGGAGGTCACAAGTACATTATCATAGCAGTGGACTACCTTCCCAATTGGGCCAAGGATGTGCCTAATTTCTCGAAGGATGGTGAAACAACAACCTTGTTTCTTTTCAACAAAGTCATTTCACACATCGGTATTCCCAAATAGATTTTCATTGAACATGGAAGTAATTTTTATAACTCCATGATGGTTGAATTGGCCTTTAAATTAGTTTTCTGACAAGAGCATTGATCTTCGTATTATCCTGAGGCCAATGGTCAGGTTGAAGTCATGAATAAATCTTTAAAGGTTATCCTTCAATGGAAAATCAATAAATCTAGGTCCAATTGGAATTTCATGTTGTATCCTGCGCTGTGGGCATACTAGATGTCTGTTACTATTGCAACAAGGTTCACTCCTTTCTAGCTAGTTTATGGTTTGGAATCGATATTTCTTGTAGAGTGTGATATTCATTCCCTTAAGTTGGATGTTGAGCTTCTTCCCGAGACTTCAAGTCTCGAAGAATGACTTATCTATCTAGAACATCTTGATGAGAAGCACTAAGATGTAGCTACGATTAGCGAGGCTCATAAGAAAAGAGTGAAGGTTCAATATGATAAGGCGGTCAAACCTAGGGTTTTATCAAAAGGTTAACTTGTTTTGGTCTACGATCAGGACAAGGATGCCTTAGGGGTGTTAGCGCTCGAATCTACCTCAGGCTGAAGAAGGAAAAAATCGAGGCAACATCAAACCAAGCTCAGCCTCGTAGCTAGCCCTACGAGGACAGGAGAGGGCTCTCTCCGGGTCAAACTCAGTGAAAGATGTCCAATAGGATCTGAGATGACCTAAATGTAACACTGATATTGATTTTGGGCTAGTAAATTGATAGAAAGGGGTTTTTTAATAAATAATGGGGTTTTCTGGGCTGTGTGGGATCAAGAAACAGTGAGAGCAGAGATCAAATGAAAAATGCAGATTATTACATGAGGCAAGATAAGCATGAAGTTTAGCAATCAATTTGAAATTATACGGAGTGAAAGACCGCTACGAGGTTGACAAGGGCAATAACTGAATCCTTATCAAACAGAAGAAATTACACAAAACATGAAAGCTTCTCCAGGGCAGAGCAGCAAGCCTAATTCTGCCCTTCTCACTTAGAAACATTCAATATTGAAATGGCGATTAATGAACTGTGAACATAACGATGACATATGAAACAAGAGGAAAAACATTTGCTAAATTTCAAGCTACAAGAATCTCAAAAAACAGAGCTGTATCTCTTCATTAAAATCTCTGTCTAAAACTGTACAATAAAACTCTAATTTTCTCCTACATCGGCTCTCAGAATTCTCTCCCCTCTTTTACAAATGATTTCCAATGTATAAATAAACTCTTATGTTTAAAAATAGGTCGATCCAAAATGAGGAGTTGTTTCAACTGAAATGATGAAAATAGAAAGGAGAACAACCTTCTCCATGAAATCCTCTGCTGATTAAACTAATAGACCAAATCTGGAGCATTCTCCTTAAATTCCTCTAATAACTAAACTAATAGACCAATATTGGAGCGCTGGTCCATTTGGATATTTAACTGAAGTCATTAATAGGAGGTCGATCCTATTTTCTGCTGTGGTAGGTAGTCCTTGTTCAATCTGGGCTTGACTTCTCGCTCTCCTTTTACATTTTCTTTTTGAATAAAAACTGTCTTTTAATAAAAATAAGAATTGGAATTTCCCCTTTACCCATTCAAAACACCATTTAATTGTCATAGCAAAAGAAATAATCCATATCCATCAGTTTCTTACATATGCGCCCTCATGAAAATGCCACCTGTTTTGACAATCAATTTCATGGTCTGCCCTCAACTTCTCCAGCGTGACACGTAACTCTGCATTCACCTTAAGATCTCCAGCGCAATTCACCTTTTCTCCTTGGATTTCATCTTCAAAGTAGCCAAGGAATATGACCAGATTGAGTTGTTCGACACTTGAAAATGTTCGAATCTCACTTTGGAATTCAACAGACAGATGTTTGTCAAACATTATGAAATCGCAAATCGATCTCATTTTCTTGACTGTCAATTATTGCAACGAACCCACGATTTTGACTTGCTCCAAGCAATGTGTGTGATACGTAAGTCCTCTATCCTTAACGCCAATATTAAGCCCATCTATGAATTGTCTCAACCATTTGGGGGAATAAAGCGCTGACACTCTCATTAATAAGGGTCTGGAAGAACTGTATTGCATCCTCATCATCCAAATCCAAACGGAACTTTTCTTGAAGCTTAAGAATCTCTTTCTCCGGATCAGATGCAATAGCAGGAATGCTTGCTCCAGCCATTAAATGGAACAATTTCAGGATGAGATTACTGGATTTTCTCAGGATATTGTAGGCCTCGCAGCAATAAGATTTGAATCTCCCATAGTATTGACTTTCTGCTCCACCCATTGCTTCTACCATTTCCTTGCACAGTTTCATTGGTGGTGGAAACGGTTTAGGATCTTTACCAAGAATGTAACCAAAGTCAACATGAAAGAGTCTTCCATCATCCCTCAAAGGAAGATTATCAAGATGCCTGTCACCAACGCCAAGGATGTAGGTAATAAGACAGTAGCCAGCACAACTTTTAATAAACGTTTCCAGTCATGTTGCTGTGATGCCAAATGGTCCATTTTCATCAGGATGATATTGCTACAGATAGTTTACAAGACTCCGATGTTCTGAAAGAATTTGAGCTAAAGAATTTTATGGGATGAACTCTATCATTCCTTCTTCATGGCCTGTTGCCAATACTTTATATGGAGTTAGTTGTAGGTCAAGATTTTCCAGCTTTAATAGTCGATCCATCAGTGACACCATTTGCACGTTGTCACTATTCTTTCCAATTTTGGTGATCAATTTTCCATCACTCCATGTACCTCTCCAAAGCAAAGATTGCTTTCAGATTTTAATTATCAACGTACTATCAATGCACCGATGTCACGACCTCGTTTCTCAACAGGCTGACCCCTCTCTATTATAGTGACCTTTGCAATCATGCAGTAGACTGATTAAATCTGAGGGACAAGCTGGAGAAGATATATATTCTAACTTCTTTGTCTTGGAGCATAGATCTGGGATAAAATCCCACAATCGGGGCTGCAAATTCAAGGCTTCTTTCACATCAAAATCACCACAAGAATAATAAAAATCTACTGCACAATGATCAAAACCTGTTTGCAATTCGTTGGAGTCGTTTTGGATGAAGACTGGGCGCAAAACGCAATTTTCTGAATTCTGTTAACAAGTGGGTCGCATGCCACAAGTGGGTCGCATGCGTTCAAATTTACACTGGCCAAAATGCACAGGTGGGTCGCATTTGCCAAGTGGGTCGCATGCGCCCAAGTGGGTCTCACGTCCTCCAGACTCTGTCAACACTTCTGCAAAGCACGATTTTGGCCTCCAAACACTTGACTTCGACTTCTATGCTGCGGATTTTAGCAAATGAACTTGATTTCCATTATTTATACATGAGAGAAATATCCTTCCAAATCAGATTTGATTTTTTGAATTTGTTTGATAGCCCACACTATAATGTTTTTGGCATTTTGTCCTTTAGTCCTTTAATATAATGTTTTCTCTTTGGCTTTTCTGAATTTTTGAACTGAAATGATTGTTGTCTTTTGCAGGGATGTTTGAAGCTGGTGCCACTAAAGAACTGTAAAATTTGAAATATTTTGGCCACTTACTTATTTATTACCAAAACATATTCGATGATTTCTTCTTCAAAACAGGGTTTTGAAGAAGAATCAATTTCTCATTGATGACACTCCTGATATAAACAGCTACTGGTCCTTCTCCTACCCTGCAAGTGTTATTGAAACATTCTGAAAACAAGCTTTGCAAACATCTAAGTAGCAGTGGGTGAAAGCTGATTGGCATTGGCCTGTATATTGAACTGAGACTTTGACAGCTACCTGTCTGCATTTGACTCTGACAGAGGTTAGACAAGACGAAGTCTAACATTGGCTCCAATGGGGATGGCAGCTGCCGCTTCTTGGGAGGTGCCAAGAATCGCAGAGCTTTGGGAGAGCAGACAGTGCCTCCATCCATTGGGCGATGGAATCATTATTCTGACAAACAAACTAAAGACTGATATCTCAACTGGAAAATCGACTCAAACTGACTTAATGCAAACTGAAATGACTGAATTAAACAAAAACTTTCTGAAAAGGGCAGCAGTCCATCAAAATTTCAAAACCCTGATGGAAACCCCCTGCATACTGATGTGATATGTACAATCATGTATAATTGGCTTTCCAATGCAACCAATCCAGCAAATGGATGCACCCCAAATTTCTGCTCTTATTCTCCTTGAGCAGGCAGAATGATGAACCTGTAGGCAACTCAACACAATCACTGAAACCAAAGCTCATGACAATAAACCAGGCAACATTTATCCTTTCTAATGTTTGCAGAAGAATGCTGAAGGGATCTTGAAAATCCTGAAGCACTGGCTTATCTGGAAATCCAGCTGCAAAAATACTAGTATCCACTTCATTCTGATCTGAAAGGACAATTGATTTCTGAGGGATAGAAATGCACAAATATGCCATCTGAGTGTTAGCTATAGGTTCCTTGACCATGAGAAATTCTGGCATATACTCTTCAATTTCATGATCTAGGTCATTCTTAAACAAAAAACAATCTTCAAGGTTATTAAACATGACAGCCTTATCATCTTTGTGAAGGAAAAAATTATCTGTTTGCTGATCTACACAACTGATTACAAGACATTCATCTTTATCAACAGAGGAAGAGATTTCACCAACACTTTCCTGACTATGTGTGCACTGCAAATCTGTTGTAACTTGAGCTGGAACAAGATTGTTCAAGAGTTGATCTATCTCGTCTTCAGATAGAGGAGATAATACCTTCTGTTTTCTTTGGCTCAAACAATGATTGTCTTCATTGATTTCAAGTGAAGGAGTATACAAATTTTCCTCATACTGCTGATCCATTTTATGTAATTCCTGTTCACTGTCAACATGCAAAATGGCTTCATTTTCCACCGTACTAAGATCTTGATCCTGCTGCAAATTTTCATGATCGTCTTTATGCTGATGAAATGGATTTTCATACAGGGCTTCCATGATCTCATCATCCATGAAATTATCATCTTCATAATATTTCTCAAGGCTTTCAATAAAAGTAGAAGCATGTTTGCAACAATCATGAACTAAATTTAACGATGGATAAGATACTTGGTATCTTTCAATGAACAGGGCATGAAAATCCTTTAAACAATAAATACAGGCCAGCGGCAAATTTTCATACCAAGATTGGGCTTCACCTTCTAGAGTGGCTAGGAATATCTTCATCAAACAATCTTCAGGAAAAGCCACCTTCAACTTACGAATATGCATGTGAAATCTAATCAGATGTAAAGCAGCATCCTTCTTACCATCATCTTTAAACGTAGGCAGATTCCTTGACCAATCTACCTTGGGCATCTTATTCGGAAAACCTGGAATGTGGTCTCGGCTCATGGGAGCGTATCTTCTCGTGATTCGGTCCATCTTGAAAATCTCGCAGCTACTGATCTCGCTGCAGTGAAGTCACCATGAAGCATCGATTTCTGGATTCGTTTAGTGAATGAAGTCGCCAGGTGAATGTTTTCAGCCTTCTGATGTCTGACCGTTGTTCACCATCAACCATCAGATCTAAACTTTGTTATTCTTTACCGGGGAGGACTTCCCCAGTATGGTCGCCACTATGTTAGCGCTCGAATCTACCTCAGGCTGAAGAAGGAAAAAATCGAGGCAACATCAAACCAAGCTCAGCCTCGTAGCTAGCCCTACGAGGACAGGAGAGGGCTCTCTCCAGGTCAAACTCAGTGAAAGATGTCCAATAGGATCTGAGATGACCTAAATGTAACACTGATATTGATTTTGGGCTAGTAAATTGATAGAAAGGGGTTTTTTAATAAATAATGGGGTTTTCTGGGCTGTGTGGGATCAAGAAACAGTGAGAGCAGAGATCAAATGAAAAATGCAGATTATTACATGAGGCAAGATAAGCATGAAGTTTAGCAATCAATTTGAAATTATACGGAGTGAAAGACCGCTACGAGGTTGACAAGGGCAATAACTGAATCCTTATCAAACAGAAGAAATTACACAAAACATGAAAGCTTCTCCAGGGCAGAGCAGCAAGCCTAATTCTGCCCTTCTCACTTAGAAACATTCAATATTGAAATGGCGATTAATGAACTGTGAACATAACGATGACATATGAAACAAGAGGAAAAACATTTGCTAAATTTCAAGCTACAAGAATCTCAAAAAACAGAGCTGTATCTCTTCATTAAAATCTCTGTCTAAAACTGTACAATAAAACTCTAATTTTCTCCTACATCGGCTCTCAGAATTCTCTCCCCTCTTTTACAAATGATTTCCAATGTATAAATAAACTCTTATGTTTAAAAATAGGTCGATCCAAAATGAGGAGTTGTTTCAACTGAAATGATGAAAATAGAAAGGAGAACAACCTTCTCCATGAAATCCTCTGCTGATTAAACTAATAGACCAAATCTGGAGCATTCTCCTTAAATTCCTCTAATAACTAAACTAATAGACCAATATTGGAGCGCTGGTCCATTTGGATATTTAACTGAAGTCATTAATAGGAGGTCGATCCTATTTTCTGCTGTGGTAGGTAGTCCTTGTTCAATCTGGGCTTGACTTCTCGCTCTCCTTTTACATTTTCTTTTTGAATAAAAACTGTCTTTTAATAAAAATAAGAATTGGAATTTCCCCTTTACCCATTCAAAACACCATTTAATTGTCATAGCAAAAGAAATAATCCATATCCATCAGTTTCTTACATATGCGCCCTCATGAAAATGCCACCTGTTTTGACAATCAATTTCATGGTCTGCCCTCAACTTCTCCAGCGTGACACGTAACTCTGCATTCACCTTAAGATCTCCAGCGCAATTCACCTTTTCTCCTTGGATTTCATCTTCAAAGTAGCCAAGGAATATGACCAGATTGAGTTGTTCGACACTTGAAAATGTTCGAATCTCACTTTGGAATTCAACAGACAGATGTTTGTCAAACATTATGAAATCGCAAATCGATCTCATTTTCTTGACTGTCAATTATTGCAACGAACCCACGATTTTGACTTGCTCCAAGCAATGTGTGTGATACGTAAGTCCTCTATCCTTAACGCCAATATTAAGCCCATCTATGAATTGTCTCAACCATTTGGGGGAATAAAGCGCTGACACTCTCATTAATAAGGGTCTGGAAGAACTGTATTGCATCCTCATCATCCAAATCCAAACGGAACTTTTCTTGAAGCTTAAGAATCTCTTTCTCCGGATCAGATGCAATAGCAGGAATGCTTGCTCCAGCCATTAAATGGAACAATTTCAGGATGAGATTACTGGATTTTCTCAGGATATTGTAGGCCTCGCAGCAATAAGATTTGAATCTCCCATAGTATTGACTTTCTGCTCCACCCATTGCTTCTACCATTTCCTTGCACAGTTTCATTGGTGGTGGAAACGGTTTAGGATCTTTACCAAGAATGTAACCAAAGTCAACATGAAAGAGTCTTCCATCATCCCTCAAAGGAAGATTATCAAGATGCCTGTCACCAACGCCAAGGATGTAGGTAATAAGACAGTAGCCAGCACAACTTTTAATAAACGTTTCCAGTCATGTTGCTGTGATGCCAAATGGTCCATTTTCATCAGGATGATATTGCTACAGATAGTTTACAAGACTCCGATGTTCTGAAAGAATTTGAGCTAAAGAATTTTATGGGATGAACTCTATCATTCCTTCTTCATGGCCTGTTGCCAATACTTTATATGGAGTTAGTTGTAGGTCGAATTTTCCAACTTTAATAGTCGATCCATCGATGACACCATTTATGCGGTTGTCCTATTCTTTCGATTTGGTAATCGATTTCCATCACTCCATGTGCCTCTCCAAAGCAAAGATTGCTTTCAATTTTAATTATCGACGTCTTCTCCCAGTACACTTGGAAGTGTCACGACCTGCGTTTCTCAACTTGGTGAAGCCCCTCTCTATTATAGTGACCAACTGTGATCATGCGATGGGCGGTTAAATACGAGGGACAGGCCCCGGAAGATATATATTCTAACTTCTTTGTTCTGGAGCATAGATCTGGGATAAAATCCCACAATCGGGGCTGAAAATTCAAGGCTTCTTTCACATCAAAATCACCACAAGCATAATAAAAATCTACTGCACAATGATCAAAACTTGTTTGCAATTCGTTGGAGTCGTTTTGGATGAAGACTGGGCGCCAAACGCAATTTCCTGAGTTCTGTCTTCAAGTGGGTCGCATCCCCCTCAAGTGGGTCGCATGCCACAAGTGGGTCACATGCGTTTAAATTTGCACTGGTCAAAACGCACAGGTGGGTCGCATTTTCCAAGTGGGTCGCATCTCCCTCAAGTGGGTCGCATGCCCTCCAGACCCTGTCAACACTTCTGCAAAACACGATTTTGGCCCTCAATCATTGCAATTCGACTTCTATGCTGCGGATTTTAGCAAATGAACTTGATTTCCATTATTTATACATGAGAGAAATATCCTTCCAAATCAGATTTGATTTTTTGAATTTGTTTGATAGCCCACACTATAATGTTTTTGGCATTTTGTCCTTTAGTCCTTTAATATAATGTTTTCTCTTTGGCTTTTCTGAATTTTTGAACTGAAATGATTGTTGTCTTTTGCAGGGATGTTTGAAGCTGGTGCCACTAAAGAACTGTAAAATTTGAAATATTTTGGCCACTTACTTATTTATTACCAAAACATATTCGATGATTTCTTCTTCAAAACAGGGTTTTGAAGAAGAATCAATTTCTCATTGATGACACTCCTGATATAAACAGCTACTGGTCCTTCTCCTACCCTGCAAGTGTTATTGAAACATTCTGAAAACAAGCTTTGCAAACATCTAAGTAGCAGTGGGTGAAAGCTGATTGGCATTGGCCTGTATATTGAACGGAGACTTTGACAGCTACCTGTCTTCATTTGACTCTGACAGAGGTTAGACAAGACGGAGTCTAACAAGGGGCAGGAAAATTCAAATCCATGTGGTATGGCCCTTTCATTGTAAAGAGAGTCCTTAATAAGGGAGCTTATGCCTTGGTTCATTTTGATGGAAATGAGATGGCAGAGCCCAGAAATGGAATCTATATTAGGAAGTATTACGCCTAGGTGGTTGCCTAGCATTTGCTTTGGTTGTATATATTTTATTTTTTGTGCATATTTTTCTATCGATTTTAGTGTGACCTTGATGTTTTTTTATCCTCTCTGGCAGGTGTTTGTGGATGAGATGAGTCATTTTGGCTTTGTCGATGGTGCTACTTGATATACCCATAATATTTCTTCCACGTCTTGGGTAATATTAGACTATGCATCTGGTTAGTTGCTAGTCTCAAGGGGCGTGTGTATTGGTCCTTCTTCAAAAAATGTAGCAGAATATATTGCGGTGATCAATCTACTTTCAGAGGCAATGTCTCTTGGTATTGGTTTGTTAGTAGTATACTTGGATTCACAACTGGTGGTTTCACAATTGAGAAAAACCTATCATGTCATAAATCCATTTTTATATTGATTATTTTTTAGAGTGCGTTTGTTGCAATGATCATTTTATTATGTTACATATATTCACATTCCACGTTGAGAAAATTCGTTAGCATATTCATTAGCTAATCAAGAAATTGATTGGCATATTAATCATTCAAAACATTAATTAACAAAAAAAATCAATCATCATTGTATATATGAGACAATCACATCATAAAATCGTTGTATATATATAGATCAAAGCTGTGTTAAAAAATATACAAAAATCATACAATCATGTACTACAAAATTAGGGCTTATGCTCGATCATTTCCATCATCAAAAAATATTACAGTCATCTCGTCATCATAAAATTCTATCCCTGTGGGCCCTGCCCTAGATGGGTGTCACGAAATAATACTATGGATGTGACCACACGATGGAATAACCGCACCCAATTGCATGGTACTCTGACCACACATCTCTGAATTGCCTCGAGGAGGTCCTCTACTGTAGCCATAGGGAAATGGTGGTTCAAACCCTCCAATTTCCTCTAAATAGCATGGAGAACTGTCCCAGAGTCCTCTATGGCATCCTCAACCTATCTTCCACGGCGCCTATGCCTTGGGAAGCCCTATGGTATGACTGGTCCAATATCTGTCACATGATCAATAAATTTGTAAGTCAATTGTCCTATAAAAAATATTTGTTCATTTTCATACTTATATAAAAATCATTATGCAATCTTACCAATCATTCCCCATGATGCATCAGGTGGTAAGGGAAAATAAACATTTCCCTTGAAATCCATGATAGCATAGGAGTAATCCTCCACTACGATCACTTGTTCTCCCCACCAAAGGATGAACTCGTCATCCCAAGTAGTTATAAGGACTTATGCACCCCCCTAGCCTCTTCATCAGATCAACCTAGTGTGCTATACGTGGATATCGTGGGTTGCTGATGGTAGAGATAACTTTGGGATGAAGCCCTAGAATCATCTTGAAGAAGAATGCGCATAAAATGGCCCCATAACCAAAGCGTTTTTTTTTATTCTTCTGGATGGATGTTAACTGCTTCTTCAATTTGGTTTGCAAGGAAATTCACCAACCATATAGTGTAGTCAGGCCTTCCACTTCCAAACTCATGTTCCCTCATGAGGCTTGGTGCAATGAAGCCAATCTGGCTACTCTAACAATGGTGAAAAGAAGTATCTTCATGTGCAAACCTTGCACATATCTAATCTGGATCTGTGTCCTGACCTTCTGAGTACCCTCAACACGGTATACGCGAATTTAATCCTCTACATTTAACCCTCATGTGGGATTGCCTTGTAAATTTACTGGTTCTCTCGTTCAAGAGAGTCTGGTTATAAATTATATGTCTTAAATATTGATCCTTAATGGAATTTGATCAATCATGAAGCGGTCCTCCTCTGGGTCTAGGTAATTAACGAGAATTTCAAGAAGTTTGGTGTTCATTTTCATATTTGGCATCTTAAAAAACTTGAGAAAGCCACATCCCCATAGTATATCTAAGGATAATTTTTCCTCAATGACCTCATTATCAGTTGTTCTATGCTCCCTCTCTCTCCAACTAATGGTCATCCTGGATCAATCCATTAGAAAACCATTAGAATTTCATTTTAAAATTTTTCTCTACACATACACGAGTTTCTTCCTACATAGTCGCATCTAGACGCGACTTCAAAATTTTGAACTTGCGTATACGTAGAGGTTTTCTCAGAAAACATAAATCCTATGGTGAAATTCATCAAAATTTACTTGAATTGACAATTAAATTGATTACTAAGTTGATTTAGAAGAATACCTGGAAGATTTGGGCTGATTTGACTAATAATTGGTTTGGTTCTTGGGAATTTTTTTCTCCAGAGCTCTTTAACCAATTAGTCAAAGCACAAATGACCAAATGTGAGTCCAAAAGGCCTATTTATGCCCAAAATTATTTTTGTTTTCAAAACCCACTTTTCTAAATTTTTTATTTTATTGTTTGAATTTGTCCAAGACTTGATGACCTTTTAGCTTGTAAGTGCTGGGATAGTTGTTTTTAGGTCCATTTGGCGAATTCAAGATGATTCCATGTTTTCTTTGATTCCATGACCATTGACCTATCATGGCAGGTATCGTGTTCAGACTCGCATATAGGTTGGGGAATTCATTTTCCGTTGCAGTTATGCATATTAGCCTCCATACTGAAATCTTGCCATAGGGTCAATCCCATCATGTTATGGTTATTAAACCATTTTCACTCACCGACTTATAAATCATGATATGATGGTAGAGCCATCCTTTACATGGGCTTCTTAGTTAGATCCTCACTTTCATATGTTTCCCATGCTGCAAATTGTGTAGGCTCGGGAGTCCTCTTTAGTCCCGCCATGACTTATGAGACGAAGCATCATTCTTCCTCTTCTTCACTATATTTTTGGCTCTATACCCTAGAGGCTCCCATTTTATTGTTGTGTTGTTTTGTTGCATTGCATATTGACCATTTGTATATCTTGGCCTTAAGCTGGCTTCACTTGGAATCGTGTATAAGACCTCTTTTTGACCATGTATTTCTGCAATGTCAGCCTTGCAATCACTTAGCCTCTACAACTCGGTCCTTTTCCCATGGATGGAACATTCCTTTGAGTGTCATTTACTAGTTTCGCCACCTTGCATTGAGCATAGGATTTTTCCTATCCCAGGAACTAGTGCATCTATTCATCGACACTCATTCTATCCATTGTACTATAAGCATTCTTTTATTCTTTTTTAGGCTTTCAATATGAAAAGGACAATAAAATTAAATATCCCAAAAAGAGCGGGATCGGGACATTACTTCCATATTTGATGGCAACTAATAGTTAGTTGTGTTGCTCTTGAACATAAGTCTTTTATCCATTTTTGGATGCACTTTAGTTTGACTTAAGAGAAGCCATAACCTTGTTTTTGAGTCAGTATTACCCTGGTTGGTTATCTCTTCCAATCATATGGAGGGTTTATTCGTGCCTTGTGCATGAAAAACTTATAAAAAGTTATCATATGCTGCCATAGTCAAAATGAGTCGTTCTTTTTTTGAAGGGAAGTAAACCTCAGTCGAAATTAATGCAGTGTCTCTTGACTCATTTATTAGTCATCCATCCCCGTTCTGTCATAGTTTTGTTATATCACATTAGCTATTTGGTCCTTTTCTCATGCTGGTTTGAGAAGGTATCCATTGAATTCTTGCCGGCGGACTTGTCTCTTATCAACTTCGAAAAATTTTTCGGAGAGTAAACCTAGAGCCACACCATAGCCCTATTTTCATTATTGATAGGTGACCTTGTGCTCCACATTTGATCAACAACATGGGTCTTTGACTTAGTGTTTTCCCTTGTGTTCGACTTCAGCTTACATGATCACACCTGGGATTCATTCAGTACCTTGGTTTCCATTTGACCCTATCGAAGGATTCCTCGCCTCTTTGTTAGATTTCATTATTGGTTGGTTCAAAGGGTTTCTACAGTGCACTAGCTACATTTTGTGCATGCCAGAAACGTACTTCGGGTTGGTTACTTCAATTTTCTTTGTTTGCTTCCTTCCAAATTTTGCGCTGTAGGTTACACTCATGCTGGATTGATGTGGGATGCCTTAATGCCTTCCTTCCAGTAGATATTTTCCCATCGACTCTGATACATTTCTTTGGGAATAAGGTATAGATTCCTTTTTTCAGTACCTTAGGGTTTGTAGTCATCAGTGGCAAATTCCTTCGCTATCGATAGTGAGAATACATCAATTTCTCCTGATTGATATATTCTATCAAGTGTTCGACTTCAACTCATTCATTCACACTTGTTAGATTGTACTGGGGTACCTTGAATCTCATCATCATTATCAGTGAGTTGTATTGTGTTTGTTAACAGTATACATCAATGACCGGTAATCAAATGATTTCTCACATGGTCGACTTCATCTCATTTATTCCCATTGTGTAGAATTGTACCATAGTGTTGGTGTAGACCTCGAGTTTGCATCAACATTATTTTGTTCACTTTGACAACTCCTTTAGCTTTCTACTAGTGACACCATCAACCCTTATATGTTGCAGTTCATTACAACAAAATTTTATATGTTGGCACCTGAGTTGCGCGGAGTACCACTTTTTCCACCACTTATGAGTTGGTACTTGGAGATTTAGTTGTGACTTCAGTGATTAGAAATATTTGTAACATCATTTATCAATATTCTATATGTGATACTTTGACATGTACTTCCGAGTAGTGATCAGATGATTCACTATGTACTTTACAGTTTCTGCTATACTTGTATATATATTAGACCCACTCCATAATTGTTATGCAAACATGATTTACTTTCACTGAGCATGGGTATGCCCGCCTCAGACATTAGCTTTCTTTCTGATATGTTTCACTGGTTTTTGGCAGGCTAAAATCTGGTGAAGTCCTCTCAAGTCCTCACAAGATTCTTTCTTATGCACATAATACATTTCGGCCATCATGTACCCCTTATGACCTCATATATTAGGGGGCATTTGTTATAGCATCATTTATCACCTTTATATACTTGATGATCTATGAATTTTCCTTGGGCAACCCTTTCCATTCAGACTTCGTTATTTTCTTTAAAAACACTATTTTGAATTCCATACTCGTCTCTACCCTATCATACACACGTGCGGACGCAGGTCCACTCATATCTGACCTGCGTATACAATTTAAAATATAAAACACTATATAATCTCCCTATTAATTGGGTGGGTTTTATAGGTTTTATATGAAGCTCACCTACACCAGCCCATGGCAAAAATGTTTCCCAACAAAAAAACTGATTTGAGGAAGTATAAATACACCTCATGGGGAAGGCCTAAGGGAGGAGAGAGAAAGGAATTGATACTATAACTTGTTATAGCCCAGATCAAGTCTGATTATCCCTATGCCTCTTGCACTTCCTAGGTTCAAGAAACTCTTGTTTACTTCTTTGAGATGTTCACCTCCTTTATGTGGCATCCTTATGCACCTTTTATGGAAGAATATTGTTGAGGCTTGGACAGGAAGGATCTGAAGGATGGTTTTATTTGGAGACGTGGTTGATTTCAGCTGTTATCTCCACATTTATTTTACATACATCAATAAAATAAGCTTTGTCTCATTCATGATGTCATGATCTTATATGTTTCTTATACATGTTAATGATCTTATAGATGTTTATTTCATGTTATATTTTATTATTTTATATGATCTAATATAATAAAATTTAGGATATATATGCTGTACAACTAGTCTATGTGTTTGTTTTTTAGTGATTTGTAGGTTTTGAAGCACGTGGATAAGCAGAGGGTTTGCACCCTATGGGAACGACCTCAAACGTAGGGCATACGAGTAAGGTCATCTCTCCCTAGTTTACTAGTTTAAGCATTAGGACCTTTAATTTGATTGCTTCTTGTTGTTGTATTCTTTCTGCTTTGTTAGGTCCCTCAACCCAGACCTTAAGGTAGTTTTTCCCGCAACACTCACAAAATAGAAGAAAAGAGAGGTAAACGACTTATAAATCAACCACTTCGAGGGAGAAACCTCATTTACATTACATAAATGAAAAATTCTTAGATGATTCAAATGGAAAAACCTCCTTTCTATATATATGAGTCCATTGGGTCACAATATAATCCTAGCTAACCTAACAATAATAATGTAAGGGCACAACAATAACAATAGTGAGGTATTATGGGGAACAATAATGACAATATGGGGACTACAGGGGTACAAAAATAACAATAAGAGGGCTACACTAACAATAAAAAGGGACTACACTAGTAATATAGGGCCCTAACATGCCCCTCTCCTTCAAAAAAGTGTTGTCCTCAATTCTTTAGTAGTTATAGATGCTCTGATACCAAATGTTATGAAACCAACTCACAAAATAGAAGAAAAGAGAGATCAACGACTTAGAAATCAACCACTATGAGGGGGAAACATCCTTTACATTAAATAAATGAATAATTCTTAGATGATTTAAATGAAAAAACCCCCTTTATATATATAGGAGTCCATGGGGTCAGAATATAATCCTAGCCAACCTAACAATAATAATGTAAAGGCACAACAATAACAATAGTGAGCTATTAAGGAGCACAATAACAGAAATATGGGGACTACATGGGTACAAAAATAACGATAAGGGGGCTACACTAACAACAATAAGGGACTACACTAGTAATATAGGGCCCTAACATAACTAATGCTTAGCCATAGTAAAAGGAAGGAAACAAAATGTAACAACCTTGATGAAAATTCCATGTAATAAAAGTTAATAAAGGAAAAATAATAACCATGGTTATGGGACAATTATTCCAAGATAAATGTTGGGAAAAACATCCTAGTGCGGGTATTGATTTTAGTTATTATGGATAAGGAAATTGGAAAAGGCAATGGCAAAGGATTTGGAAAAGAATGTGGCATTAATTGGTAATTGTTTTATGTAAATAATGAAAATTAGGATAAAAGGAAGGTGAAAGGTCACATGTTGCATGTGAGGAGGAAAATGAAGTATAATAATGGAAAATTAATAAAATAGAGGCCTAATTGATAAAAGGGATTTTGAGGATCAGTTGGTATTTATTTATTTTATTTATTATTTTATTTTATTATATTTATTATTTACTTATTTATTTATTTTTCACTTCAGTTTTGGAGCTCTCTCTCTACTCTCTCTCTCTCACAAACACTTTTGGACACTTGATTTTTCTTGGAGCACTTCAACATTGGATCAATAAAGGAAAATAAGGCAAAGAGGAAGCAAAGATCAAGCAAGGAGGAGTGGGATCAAGCAGCTACAATAATTTTACTTAGAGGTATTGATTTGCATGTGTTATTTCCTTTATAGATTTGGCATTCATGATTATGCATGTGTGTTATTGGTTCTCTTGTTGTCATTGGCATGGGTTTTTCTAGGTGTGACAATGTTCTTTAGCTTTTCCTGGCATTTCCAGATAGCCATGGTGTGATGGGGTTATCATGTTTTGGTTGAGCTATATTTTCGGATTGATTTTAAACTGAGTGAGGTGGATCTCTGAATGAAAGAACACATGGCATAGTGATCCCTGAAACAAAATGTGGATTGTGGTAAAGCCACTACCTAGTGACTCCTAAACTATATTGTGGGTTATGGTAAATCCAGGTGTTGTGTGCCTTGGTGGGCCTAGGAATCCTCGACCGGTGAATGTGGGGATATACTTTAAATCATAGAGATGGTTTCCCTTCATCAGGCCTAAGAATCATTTTCGGTGAATGGAGAGATATACAGTAATGTCTGGAGGGTGGTGTCTCAGTTATGGCCTAGTGATCCCTAGATCAGACAATGGATTGTTGTAAATCCTAGAGACTGAGATACATGAAAGTTACTCATGGTGTAGATGGAGAAATCCAATGGTATACATGTTTTTTATGGCCCAGTGATTCAGTGAGGATTGTGGTAAAGAATGTTTCTATTGATGAGGGTGAGGTGGTTTAGCCTCGGGAATCCCTGGTTAGTTCTTTTGGTTTGAGTACCACATTCGTGCTTGGAAAACGGCACAGGGGTGATTGGCTGAAGAGATATTTTTCTTAGCCAATCTATGGTCGGGTGGAACGTGGTAGTCCCATACTGGGTTGGCTTTTTCATTCATTAATAAGTGTTTATTTTCCTTGGTATTTTATGTGTAAATTTACTAGATTATATCTAGCATTTATGGTTATTTTATCCTCATTATTTTTGTTTTTTGTATGCTAGTTATGAATGTGCTTTATGACAATGAAAATGTATGGTTCTCATGATGTTTTGATTTACAAATGAATGATCAATGAATATATGACCTAATATATGATAATGCAACTAATGTGACAAGGCATACATGTTTCTTAGCGATTATTAGATAATTATAAGACCCCCTATGCTCATATATGTTGTTTAAACCTATAGAATGCATATTTGTGGCATGTTTGAAGAAATGTTTGTCATGGATCGTAGGGGTCTAGTCAAGTTACTATTTAATAATATTCATTGGTATCATTATCTCTATGTTTCATTTGATTTCTATCAATTCCACGAAGTTCTGGAAAGTGACTGTGACTTAGCCTAGAAATTTAGCCTTAAATCCCACAATCAATAGCATAGCACTCGTAGAAAAATGCTGCAATCACACTCATCCAAGCTCATGGGAGCGACTGGGGCTCTAGGCCAGTTATGTATCTTACACCAATTTTTGGTCATCTAACCATTTACAATTAGATGGATCAAAGTACACCATGTAAGACAAATTTTACCATAGTAAAATTTCTTTCACCATTCGAAACAATTTAATAAAACATATTTTATTAAGTTATTTATGGTTCAAATAGGAAATCCCATGAGGAATAATTAAATAAATCATTATTTATTTATTTTTCCTCTAGGAATAATTAATTAAACCATTGTTTAAATAATATTCCCGGTCATATTTAACTCAGTTATGAGAAATAATTAGATAAATCATTATTTTTCTTATTTTTCTCTAGGAATAATTAATTAAATCATTATTTGATTATTATTCCTTGTTAAATTTGACTTAATCACCTAGAAATAATTAAAAAAATCATTATTTTTTAAATTATTCCTTAACCCCATTCTTAAAATGATAAATAAATCATTTATATGTTTATTATTTATAAATGAATGGATTTAACTAATATAAATTCCTTTTCCCTCCAACAAAATATAATAAAATATTCCAAGCAGTTAGATCTAGATCTTGGTTAATAGTATTTTATTATTCGCCAATGTCGAGGATAACTCAATATTTTGTTATAAATAGGAGAGCTTTACATTTGTTATTCACTTTGATCACTTTCATTTTAGCGCCCTCATCATTATCATTGCTGCTACTATTTTCTTTCTTCTTGAGCTCCCATAGAGTTCAACACGTCTTGGGTTTTCTACACCATTGAGAGAGAGAAACTTCTGGATCTAAAGCATTGAGGGCAATAAAGAACCCATCCCATTGAGGGGGACTGGTAACATCATTATTTGTCCCCTTCCCATGTGTTAATACATATATAATTATTTATATATCTTGTCTTTTCTGTTCGACATTTGGAGCAACTCTTATTTCTTTTTACTGTTTAACTTCTTTTATTGCATAGATCTGGGTTTTTGCTACATATGTTTCGACCATCTATTGAAGATCTAAGGAAGTTAGGCAACCATATTTTTTGTTAGGACTCTTTTCCACACACAGCTAAAGTGAGCTAATTTTTTACACTTGCGTTAAGAATTTACGCTAACAATTGGCAACTCCACTGTGTTTTATTCAGATTCCTGTGTGACCAGTTGCTTCAGAAACTAGGGTTTTTTCTTCAACTATTTTTAGTCTCTTGATGTTTTTTTTACCTGTTATGCTCTAAAATAGTAAAAATTCTAACTTCTGGGTGTTTTTAGGTGTTTTATGCAAGTAACAGGTATCAACCATGCCAGGCATGACAAATTTTCTGCAACCTGCTACCCGAGGCTCCCAGATCTGGAACTTACACTTTTTGCTCCAAAACCTGCGATTTTTGCCTCAGCTCGCAGCTATTAGCCCATACACTGTGATTTTCTTGGCTTACAGGTTAGTACCTGCGAGTTGCAACTTTTTTCAGGATTTTTGTGTGACTGTCAGGGTTTGTCACAAGCACTCTTCAGGGTTTTCTGACTTCTGTTTCAACCTCTCTTAGGCCTATATATTCTTAGTTTGTCTCCTTGAAGTATGAACAAGCCCCTTAGGGTTTCTGTACACTTCCACATTTTTAGGAGGGGTTTTGTTGGGTAGGTAGTCTTAGATTTTGCAGCACTTTCAGCCATTGTCAAGGTCTGATCTATCCTTCTTTAGGATCCATTTAGATCAGTTATTATTCCATCCAAAACCTCCTCTTGAGTTTTGTTTGGTCTCTCCCTTAGGGTTCCCCTTGTTTCCCTTAGGTTTTTAACCTTTCACCTTCCATTTTGTAGTAGTTTTCCCTCTAGTTTCTTGCTATTTTCTACACCTTTTCCAACAGATATGAGTCATTAGATCCCTGTCCCTTAGACCTTAGATATTTTGGTTTTCTTGTGTGTTTTGAGTCAATTTTGCTCACATTTTAGACTAGTTGTTTGGGAAGCCTTCTTTTGGGTTGAATTTATGCATCTTTCGCTGTTTATTTTACTGTTGTTTCAGTTTTATTTACATTTATTCAACATTTTTTAATTTTATTTATACAAACATATGGGATTAATTAAAATTAACACACTTCTTGCACATACGCACTCCTAAAGTGAAGACCGCTTGGTTTACACCGCCAAGCCAAGACATAAACATTGTAATTAATTTATCTTCCCCTATGAGCCTTTGTTTATCACCCTTCCATATTTTTGTGTCATTTTTGTCTTTCCATAATAGCACCCCCAAGGCGTTTATCTTGGAGACTCCAAGGTCTTCATCCTTAGTTTTCGTTAAGAATACTCACTCCACTATGTAGAATCTGAGTTAGTCCTCTGCCGAGTCCCCATACCGACTATGACTCTGGTTCATCGAGTCCTTCCTCTAATTCTGAGCCCAGTTCTACTCCATCTCATTTCGTCATTATGTCAGGCACTAATGCATGTGCTGGTCCTCAAGCTAGTGGTAGGCCCAACTCTAATGATGGAGCTGTTACTAGTGGATCCACTACCAAAATCCTTCCATCTACTCCTTTGCTACCTTTTATTGCAGGTTTAGGCCTTCCCAATTTCATCCAGTTAATTAACAACCCTATACTCCACAATCTAGGTCGGCTTGTTATGCCAACTAAGATTCCCTCAGATATCCCTAAGTTTGAAGGAAAAAATAGAGACGACCCTACTATTCATGTCTGCTCCTTTTACATGTGGTTTTCGTCCAATTCTATCATTGATGACTCTATCCATCTTCGGTTATTCCAACGTACTCTCACTGGAGAATATGCAAAGTGGTATGTCGACCAAGTCACTACCTCTCATTCTAATTTTGCGACTCTTTCTAAATAATTTATGTCATACTTCTAGCTACCTATCCGCTATGATATCGGTACTGAGTATGTCAACCAAGTCGCTGCCTCTCATTCTAATTTTTCAACTCTTTCTAAATAATTTATGTCATACTTCTAGCTACCTATTCGCTATGATATCGGTACAGAGTTTTTTACCACATTCCATCAAACTTCTTCCACACGCCTTTCTGACCATGTCCAAGCATTGCGTAGAAGGAGATCTTATGTCAAGCTCCTGCATTCAACGACCGTGTCAATATGGATTGGTTTCTCAAAATGATTTTTCCTTCCATTGGTAAAGATGTCACGTATCACTTTCCTCAGATTGAGGAATACGCTCTCCAAGTCAACAAATCTTCCTAGACATGGTGGTGCCAATGCAGTGGGGGCATCTCAAACCACCGATGGTATCGTTGGATCTCTTTCACATCTGTATACTAATCCTCCCATGAGTTATGGTTTTCCTCAGGGAGCAGCCACCTCCTCTAGCACTTATCACCCTCTTGGAAGCATGTATCCAAGACAAAGCACACCTTACACATTTTTTCATTTGCATCAACCAATGTTAGGGCCAGATGTTGCTCAACCTGTTTACTCCAATGTTTCTCACCTCCTTTATATCCCTATCCATAGCCCTGTGCTCCAGCCCCTCCGGAATCAGCACCCCATCCTTCCATGCATTCTCAACCTCTACCACAATATCCACCTCCCCCTCAAGGTCAAGTGTATGCGCAATAGAGTGTGAAAAATCCTCCTAATTCCAAGAAAGAGAGGAAAGGAAACCAACATACACAAGAGCAAGGTAATAAAGGGTGCCAAGGTAATCAACTGAACACATCCTAAGGGAACCATCCTAACAGTAGAAAGTAGTAACATGGTGATCATCACAAGCAGAACATGTTTCTTCGTATGAACAATCCTTGTTGTTGTTGTTGTTTCCATGGATAATATTCTCATAATTATCTCGTTTTACCCCAGATGCACTAGTTGTGGGAAGCACAAGCAACATCTAGAGCACAACAAGCCACTGCATAAGTTCCTCCAAAAACTGCACCAACTAAACTAGTTGTGTTCACTAATCCTTTCCCTCATCAAGGATATGTGGCTGCCCAGCTCCCTCAAGGTCAGGTCACCCCTCAACCTTCATAGTCTGGTACCCCTGAATACTAGATTCTCATGATGAATTTTGAAGAGTTCAATACCGTTGATGTCAACCTTCAAGCTCGGACACACCAATATGACAAGCTACCCACCAAGTCTACAATTGAGTCCCAATCTAAATTTTCCACAAATTCCATTTCGACACCTAATGATCCCTTACATATCCCATAGCCTCAGGCAAAGTTCATTCGAATGATTCCAAATGGGCCATTATGTCATAATGCTGCTTCTTCCAAAGCCGCCCATACTTACAACATAGTAGATGACTTGGTGCAGTCACCTGCTACCATGTCAACACTAGAATTCCTCCAGTTGTGACCTTCACAATGGAAATATCTACTATATTCTTTGGGAATTGTGGATCCTTCAGATGATTGTTTGATCATCTTCGATGTTGACAAGTCATAACATCCCCCCTTACCTTCATCTGTCACCTTCCAAATACCAGTCAAGATTCATAATGCCAATGTCTCATGATGCATCATTGACAAAGGCGCATCCACCTGCGTGATGTATGCCTTTGTTTGGAATAAATTTGGATCACTCATCTTAGCCCCATCCATCATTACTTTGCATGCTTAGGACAGTCACCCTTCTCAGCCCCTTGGCATGTATCGCAATTTTCCTGTCGCTCTTCTGGGTCAAAATGTTTGTGTCAACATTGAAGTCATTAACTCCCCCTTGGATTACAATATCCTCTTGGGTTGTAGCTATACCTATGTGATGTTTTTTGTCGCATCTATGGTTCACCGCAAGATGTGCTTTCCCCGTAATGGAAATATCATTACCATCAATTAGCTGACATATTACGAACCAAAGTCTCAGACCTCCCCTGATTCCATCATATTTTCAACCGTCGATAAGAAATCAGTCGCACCTCTCACCAGTGTTTCACCAAGAATCTATAAATATTCTACCTTACTTGGTGCTTTCCCTGGCTAGCCCCCTTTTATCACTGATCCCAGCTCATCAAATGTTTTCATGATGCCATCATCTCAGGCTAGCCACAAGTGGTTCGGTTCAACCAGCCAGCAACCTACATCAATGGAGCCTTTAGGACCTTCTTTTCAAGGACCTTCTCCCTCTGCTAGTGTCTCTTCCAACCTTTTTAAACCAAGAACAGTTGCCCTTAGCCTTAACCATTTGTGAGCCATTCCACCAAGCCATTACCCTTCCGGTCAGATATCATTTTTCGCTCCCCCCTATGGAGTCTTTCCAGTTCCTGTTATGGCTATGTTGAGCCTTCCCAACTTGACCCTGGGGATCCTAGTATGTTACATTGATCCCCCAGCCAGCACTCTACCTGGTCAGCTCAAACCTTATACCACTTTGACCCTGGTCCAACCAGTCGCTATGACCCCTCCCTTTGTTTCAGTGCCTCAGCCCCCTCAACAGGAGTCTATTGCTGTTGTGAAAGAATCTGGTGAGTGGGGTAAAGCCAAAAAGAAGGAACCTAAGGACAAGGCCCCTCAAACAACTCCTTCTCCTCCTAAGCCTCCAAAGCAGTCACCTCCATCCACTTTTTGTGATGTTGTTTAGCATGCTATCCATAATTGTCCTAAGATTCCTCGTCTCAAACCTATGGTCAACAAGACATTTCCTGAATGTGATATCTCAAAGGCCCATGTTAACTTACCTTATTCAGCAAAGAAACTCAAATCGTTGTGAACGAAACACCCTTGTGCTTTCTGTGATATTTATGGCCACTATTCTCACCATTGTCCCCGTATTGACAACTTTTGCGACACCCTTGAGGTTGTTTGTTGAATAGAGGTCGATCGTTGTGGACCCTCTACTCCTCTACTCGTGAGTTTTTCTTCAGTACAACCGGAGGACATTTCTACACCCATTGTGATACCTCCACCCGATGTCGAGATGATGGGACCTTTGACAAATATCCTCTATCTGTCATCATCCATGAGATCCATGGTGGAAGAGCCCTCTGAGGCATTCTGTTTTTTTTTCGATTGAACCTCCTTCGATGATCACCTTAGGCTCAACATTAGTAGATGTTTAATCTACTAGCTTTTTCCTACCCTCGTTAGCGATGTGTATGTGAACCATATCTCTCATGATGATGTGCCAGGTAGTTCCAACGCATCATATGGTATCTCTTCCTCCAGTCTTCCCATCTTCCATTCAGATGAAGACATCATGGAAGCCATGACCACCCCTGATTTTCCCAAGGATGATATACACCATCATGCGTTTTTCCTTCCACGGCACACCCATGATTAGTATGTTGTGGAGTCCAAAGGCTTCATCCATAGTGAATTCGATTAGTTTAATAAACCCTTACTTGGAACCCATGCATTCAAACCAAATACACCTTTACATTGACACAAAATTTTTGGGTAAGGGGGAAACCATATTTGAGAGTCCAGGAGAATAAATTCTCCACAACCCTCCTACTGCATCTGGTAGTGTTGACTCTAGTACCATTATTCTTCCCCATTTAGAAGAACCTCTAGAGTCGCATATCACTTTAGATCACTCTAGGGATGATCCACTTAATCATTCCTTCGTCTTACATCTACAACCTAGTCCCTTAGACATTATTGTTGACCAACCTAAAACTTTTTTAGGTGAGCACCAGTTCATTATATCCTAAGAAACCTTTTGGAATAGTGATACCATGAATGCAAACCCAGAAATTTAGTCCATTTGGTTCATATATGCAATGCCAAATGAGATTGGTAATCCACCATTTCCTTTCTCTAACTATATCTATCCATTCTTCCCATAGAATATAACCATGACATAAACAAATGGTGAACCACATCATAAAAATATGTTTTTATTCCACTATTCTAAATACATTTGGCATGTCCATAACATGCTTGGGGGCACCTACACCCCTATATCTTCTCAACACTCTCTTAAGGATTTAGTACCTATGATACTGAATGCTTGAATCCATTGTTTCAACACTTGGAACACCATGGCATTCCACAAACTCCTCTAGCTAGAGTCATCATTCCCACCTTAGCATATAATATCACTCCCCTCCACCAGATATGCTTGGGGATAGTATCTCATGCTTGGTGGCATGATGAAACCCCTAGCCATCTTCTCACTTGATTAGTAAAAGTCTCGGAATAGACCCCACCGATCTAGGTATGGTCGATTATCCTCCCATTCCTTGGATAGTTTGTCCTACTTGCCTCTCCGGCGAGCCATATATCGTAGATGCTTGATACCATATCTTAAAATATTATACTTTACGTGATACCAAAATTACCACTTGGTCCCTGTTACAGGTCAATTAGGGCATCATCCAAAAACACATATCAGTATCCATTAGGATCTATCATACTCTAAATTAGTTTCTACATGCTCCAAACAGGTCATCCCATTGGTATTTTTCCTTTATGAAAGTTTCACTGATTAGATGCAAGTTGAAGTGCCCCATTGAGCCATCAACGCACCACTAGAATGCAGTAATTGCTTTGTAGAGCATATACTCCCATGTAAGGTGGCATTGTAGAGGATATGGGCCCACTTTAGAGTGCATTGGTCAACTGGGAATGAATTTTTCATTGGATTACGGGAATATTTCCAACCTCTAGTGGCTTCTAGTAGTTGTTCCAACTTTCACCTCATATGATAGCTTCTAATATGGACACCATGAAGCCATTAAACCTCTTATCCTACTATTCCAATGAACAAGGAAACCTCTTCATCCATTTTTAATAAAACCATTTAATGATTCATTTATTTCAAACAACCTTCATCTACTTATAAATACAACACCGATCATAGTGCACAAGAGAGCAAAAATTTGTATTAAGTAGAGTAATTTTGGTGGGATCAGATATCTTGGAGGTATTGTGCATGTAATGTGACACTTCTGGATTGTTGATGTTGTTAGAGTCTGTTTTCCAGTGATAAAAAATAACTCTTTTAAGAATTTTCCATCATGTCATTAGTCAATTTTTTCTTTTTCAGTTAATCTTCAACAATAATTTTGGTCACTGAACACGTCCTATCATGATATGTTTCTCCTTCACATCATTTCATCTCCATTTAGAGGTCTAAATTCATGTCATGACATCTCATATAGGTCAAGTCTAGGGTCAAAACTTCCCATGGAAAATCTTCAATTTTTCACTAAAAGTAAGGAAGTCAAACCTTCATTTCATCCATAAAAGTTTAATTTGAAGGAAAAAATCAGTTTTTATAGTCCGAAATAAACTCCATTTTTCATAAATATTTTCGATTATGTGTTGTATTTGAAGGGAAATGCAGAGTTTTGCTGAAGAAAGTTATTTTTGAAACACATCTTATTAAATTTTTGTCTTTAATATTTTGAAAATTCACCCTCAAAACAATAAGATTAGATCCTATGCATTATTATCCACTATCGTTATTATCCACTACCCATGTGACACGTTGTATCCCCTAAACCTTCAATCATCCACGTCACATCACTTTAATTATACACCTACCCCACATTTATTAAAACCCCTATGTATGCTAACTACCCCCCATCTCACTGATCATCCATCACATCCTAGTCACATCCAACGACCCGTACGAGACTTCGGCCCCCCCCATCATCTGAAATTTAACATTGGGGGGTGTTTGAAAGGTGTGGTTTAAAAACTAGACCCCATTGTTACATGTCATAGGCAGAGGACTTTTCACACCCCCCACCCCCAACCCCCCCACCCCCCCCCCCCCCCATGAAACCACTTACCGCCTAGATACCCCTCTAAAATCTCGCGTATCTGCCATATCAAACCACTGCTCCACCCGCCAGTTACGTTATGCCAACGTGGACTGTGGACTATCCAACCAAGTTAATTCCCACCTTTCCATAACCGTTAGCCAATTAATTTAATTTCTAACTGTTAGGCAATGTACCCGCGCCCTTTTCAAATAGGAATTAAAAAATTATCCATAAATTCATCACTCAAGGCCTATTTTAGAATTTTATTATGCTATTTTATCTTCTCTCCACATGATTATGAATTCACAACTATTTCTAGAATTCCATGACATCATTTTAACCACCATTAAAAGTAATTTGATCACCGTTAAAGCCTCCTATGCAATTGTTGACATTATTTTGAATTTTCAGAGCTTCTCCTTAGTCTCGGCCTCTGTTTTTCATCAAAAAAATCATGTTTCCGCTATTCCAACAGAGCCAATCATGCCTCCAAATAAATAAAAGACCAGAAGAACTAGTAAGTCTTCCATTATACCCTCCAATTGAATTTCATCATATAGCATTAGCAAACAAAGAACAAAAAATCCATGAAACTCTTTGTGACCTTGAGTCATTTGAATTATACTATTGGTTAGAAGATAAATTATTAAATAAATATGATGATATAGGACTATGGGATTCTAATCCTCCACATTTTATCTTTCCTTACACCCATAGTTCCCCATAATTTATTAGAATATGCTAAGCCTGATATATGCCAAACCAAAGAGCTATTATCGCTCCTACAGGAGATATTTTAGTGACCATCACTGCCCAAACCATTGAAAAAATGATGCAAGCCCCAACCAAAGAGAATTCCACACCATTTTCTAAAGAAGCCTTGATTGAAATATATTAGAAGTTAGATTTTTCAAAGAGATCTCAAACTCTTGAGCTATTTATGACTTAAAATGATCAATTACCCAAGAAAAACCCTCCATTTCCATCATCTATTTTCCCTAAAATATCCAAACAAATCATCATAGTCATTTCCTACCTTTAATTATTATTCAGACCAACAGGTAGATGAAGACATCATAGGATTCATGTCCATATTATCCATAGATTGAAAACCCTTCATCATTTTTAATTTCAATCAATTCCTTGCAGATTCTATCCATGATCAGTTTGTTAAATTCACAACTGAAGAGGTTTTCAGTTATGCCTCTGTGTTGGTTTACTTGTTCTTATATTCTCAGGGAGACAAGTTTAATTTTTCCTTACATAAATTGGATGAAGAAGGAAATCAACAGTCAATCATTGTTTGGAATTCATTAGTCATGAAGGAACAAAAAGAATATTCATATAAACAATTTGTAAAATTTTCTCTTCATCCAGCACTTAGTTTATTGAATAGAACTACAGAGCCCAAGATTAGTGAAGAAATCAGAAAAATATCCCAGCTTTCATATCAAGCCAGAATAGGGGATTGGTACCTTTATCAGAGCTATACAGAACTCAGAGTTTATGGCTATGAGCTTCCCCCTTACAAGCTGCAAAAATTCCTCCCCGTGAGGATTTTTGCATTGTAGTATATTAGAAAGATGATTAATGCTGATGAAGTGCATCTTTTCTCTACTAAAAAGAAATCACAATTCAAAATCAAAACACAGATAGGGCCTTTTATTTGTAATAGTAGGACAACAGGGGAGGAAGTAGATAAATTGTTGAAAGAGATGCAGTTTAGTCCAAGTTTCACATGGTATCATGATCCAATTGGTGTCATTTCTAAATTGAGGGTAGAGAATAAATCTACACCTTATTTTCATACATCTAGACCAGAGATCAAAAAATATATGAATCAGATTGAATGGATTGAAGGTAATTTATATGAGGCTGAAGAACAAACAATGTCTACATCAACATTATAGACTCTTGTTGCATAGGAAAGAGCAGGGAAAAGGGTTAGGGAAGACCAGTCATCTCCAATGACTGATTAATCTAGAAAAGAGTTTAAAATTCATCACAAGAAGAATACAAAGCTTAATCCTAGCAAGGAGTTAGAGAAAGAAGTAATTATCATTACTAAAGAGACACCTCCTTCCACACAGGAAGGTGATCATAGTACTTCTACTACTCTTACTATTTCTACAGTTTCTAAAGATTAGCAATCAACAACTTCTCAATATCAACAGAAATCCATTCATACTAGTACAATTGCTACAGGGGAAAAGGAGAAATTTTTTTTCTACACTTTCAGAGAGATTAAGATGAAAAATGAAATGTTAAAAACCAATACATAAAATCAATTTTGGAAGCAAACTCCTAGCTCTCAGAGTAGGTTGATCTCGTCTTTTGACACAGAAAAGGGGAAAATGTAGTTTGCTTTTCTTCAAGCACAAATTCCATAGCCAAAATCAAAAGGAGGTTACAAAAAGAAATCATTTGAGTTTGATACAAAAGAGATTCATCCAATAGATCAAATGGAGTTACACAAGAAAACCGGTGAGATGATTTCATCAAATCTCACTTACACTGCTATGAATTTATCCAAAATACAGGCTTCATTGGCAAATGTACAATCATAGCTAAAAATGGAGAAGGTGTCTTTATTTGCAAAGGACACGAGAATCAAAACTCTAGAAGACTTGGTTATTAAAATTGGATATCATCGTTCCAATTTCAGTGAAATAGAAGAAACCATCAAGAAGAAAAATGTTGATATAACAACATTGAGGAAACAATTGAAGATTCCAGCCACAGAAGATCCTTTCACAAAATATATTGAAGAGACTCAATCTCAGAAGACAGAAATGATGAAATTGATTATGGAGCACAATTATCAAATAAAGCACATGGAATTAGAGATAGAAAAAATTATAAAGGAAAAAGAACTAGCAGCAAAATCATCAAAGGCTCCTTTAGAAGTAGCCCCCCTTGTATTCATCCCTATAGCCACACCTTCTACAACAAGTACTAAAGATGGAGCTGAGAAACTCACCAAAGAAGTTCAGAATATTTCCATTCAGGAATAGGAGATAAATAAATTATAGAATCAGGTAAAATTATTGCAATTTCAGAAATCTAATGCTGATAGTTCACATGAAGCTGAAGCACATAGAGCTAAAATGTTAATTGAGAGATTGAAGAAACAGAAGAAAGAATCAGAAATTGGAAATACTTTGGGCCAAGTAAAAGAGATAATTTGGGTAGACATCATGGAGTATTTAAATGATATTTGGCCAAGTATACATATCATATTTGAGAAAAAGGAACTGATACAAAAAGAAATGAGGCTATTACAACAATCAAAGCATAGCTGGGAGATAAGCCTACTATAGCAAACATCATTATGTTTCTGAATGAAAAAAACATGTATGAGCTGGATGATTTGGGTATATATGAAATAATAGAAACAATCCTGGAAGTGAAGAAAGTTCTCACAAAGAAGAATTTGATTCTTCAACTTGAGTAAAAGTGTCACAGTCTGGAGGTACAGTTCAGAGATTTTTTAGTAGAATAAATCCTCCAACAAAGAAAGGGTTTCCTTCTCTTCTCATGATTAATGATAAGTTGATGACCAAAGGGGACTATTGGAGAATATTGAAGAAAATTTCTAGAGATACTACCAAGTTTTCAAATATCAAAGGCACATTGACAGGAAGGGCACTGTTGGGAACCCTTAGTAATGACATTTATATTCAGTATGAATTGAAACTTGTTTTTGTGGTGAGGCCCACCTTTGCTAATTACATTGAAGCAGATGAATTTTACCGTAAGGTAATGAAATTGGTCATCTCTAATGAAGAACATCGGGAAAATCTATGTGAATTTCAGGAGTAATTAGTAAAAGAAGAAAATTCAAACTCTGCTAGATCATCAGTAAAATGAAAACCATCACATCCACAATTATCTCCTTCAGAAAATTTTTTTAGTTAGAACAACGCCAACGTAACAAATTGAATTTATTTTGATGCAGGATCATGAGGCTTAGAGACAAAATGCTTCATTAATTATTCCAAAAATCCAAAAAAAGTTTACAAGCAAAGGTGTTGGTACCTTTAGCTGTCAATGTACAAGTTTTACTAGATAGGGTTGAACTAGTATCTAGGAATATTGAATAGTTTTAGATTAGATTCATCATATTTAGCCTTCAGTTGATAGATTTAGGGAATATATTATATAATTAGGATTTTATCTAAGTTAGGAGAATTCGATCTTTAAGAGGAGGTCAACTGTTATGTAAAACCCTATAAAATGTAACCTCTGAGAAGGAGAAAATCAAATTTGGACCATAGAAGATTTGACTGAGAGGGTTTTGCCTATGAGTTAATAAAAATTGTAGAATTTAATTATCTGTTGTATGCTTGGAAAATTCCCGGAGGGTTTCATCTCTTCGAAAATCCTTGGATTTGTGTTTTTTTTTTTGTAGAATTTAAGTGTAATTAACTTTTGTGTGAAGGATTCGGAAGAATTTGAAGAAATTCTGGTTTTCTTTGCTTGAGATTGGATATTCGATAATTGATCTATATTTATTGAGTTACAGCGCGGGAAAGGACGTTTCTAGAGGAGCTGACGTTAGAACGGTAAACCAGCGAAAAATCCATGGTCAAATGCGATAGAAAATGAAAGTTTGCAGACCAAGCTGTTTTTGAAAAACCAGCCACTGTGGTCGCACTGCTTTTGGGCATTCAAGTGGTTTTTTTCAATTGAATGTGATCGAGTAAAAAGGTGACACGTCACGGTGGCAATACCGCCGATTTCGCGTTAATTTGGAGCCATAAAGTGCCGAGGCTATTGGAATGCGATAACCGTCCAATCATAAGCGTTGGAGATTTGAAGGTGTTCGCATCAGAAGTTGTGCAGAGTTGAACAAAAGGTATGGAACCGACAAGTTATTCAATAGAACTTTATTAAAGTGTTTGAAATCCAAAAACCATTCCGAAAGGTTTAAACATTGTTTAAAGTGAATTATTATGTTTTCGAAGGATAAGGGGACTTTAGCTTCCGTAAGTCATTTTATTAAATTAGTAAAGCAGATTTAATAAATTTGATGACCGAGAGTGGAAATAAGGATCAAGAACAAATTCCTCCTGAATTAGAAACATAGTAAGAAAATTTGAGCAACTCCCCTTAACGCCTACACCCACACTGCCATCATTTGTGGTATCAGAGCAGACTTTAAAGTAGTCTTCAGAGCATTTTCTAGACACTGAACAAGCTTCCAAAAGTTAGAAAAAGAAATCCAACATGGCTTTTAGCCTTGGTAGAGGAGGTGGTGCTGGTAGAAGAAGAGGTAGACCAGTTGCAAATGCTGAAGTACTAGAGACTATGCAGGAGATTCAAGCTAGATTGGAAGTAATGGAAGCAGGACAACAGAGAGATCTTTAAGATTTCAGTGAACTTGAAGCTGAAGAAGAAGAAGGAGGAAATGTTGAGCTTACTCTTGAGATGATATTCTTTAAATCAGTTTTAGGATCTACATCCAAGCCTAGACTGGAAGTATCAGCTTTTGCAGGAGGATTGAATCCAGAAGAATTGATATACTGGCTCAATGAAATGAATAAATGCTTTGAATATGAGGAGATGGGTGAAGAAAACATATTTAAGTTTGTTGTCACAAGGTTAAAAGGACAAGTAGAACTTTGGTGAGATGGAGTGCAAGCAGAAATAAGGAGAGTTGGTAAGCAACCGATCAAGAATTGGAACAAAATGGTAGCAAAGTTGAGAGGTAAGTTTTTTCCTAGTGATTATTAGCTTTCATTATTTAGACAAATGCAGAATATTAGACAGATATTAATGACAGTAAAAGAATACATAGAATCATTTTACAAAGTAAGCATAAGAGTGGGACAAATTCAAGATACAACAGAGAAGATTTCCAAGTACATAAATGGTCTCAGAATGGAGATTCAAGATGAGATAAGTATATTGTCTCCTAAAATAGTAGAAGAGGCTTACCAAATGGCCTTAAAAGCTAAAGAAAAACTCACAAGGAAACAATCTACCAAAGGAAGAGGTAATTTCCGAGGAAGAGGAAGTTAAGGTGGTAGAGGAAGATCTATAGCACTAAAAGATGGAGCTAGCAGTAGCTCACCTCAGTATGCACCCACAAAAGGTGATACAAGTGGTATAAGGAGTCCTTACAGAGGAAGAGGAGGTAGAAACATAGGAAGAGAAGTTAGATTTTATAGATGTAACAAATTAGGACATAGAGCCTATGAGTGTCCAAATAATATGGGAACACACCAGAGAAATGCAATTGTTTCTCAGACTGAAGAGGAAGCAGCAAAGCTACTTGTAACAGAGAAAGAAATTGTGCCAGAGAAAGGAGAATCTCTAGTGGTTAACAAAGTTTTGTTAAAAAAAAGAAAGGAAGTCGTTGAACCAACACAAAGAAAGACTTTGTTCAGAAGTGTATGCAAGGTTCAAGGGAAATGTTGTCAATTGGTAATTGATAGTGGCAGTATAGATAACTTGGTCTATACAGAGGTGATAGAGAAGTTGAAATTGAAGACAAAGGAACATCCAACACCCTACAAGGTGTCATGGCTTCAGAGAGGTCATCAGCTGATATTAAAATAACAATGTGAAAAAGAATTGCAAATGGGCGGTTACAAAGATAAAATTATGTGTGATGTCATGCCTATGGATGTGTGTCACATATTGTTGGGTAGACCTTGGCAGTATTATAGAGCAGCAGTACATGATGGAAAAAGAAACACTTACAAGTTTTTCAAAGATGGTATGAATCAAACATTGTTACCTATGGAAGAAAAAGATGCATCAAGTAAAAATTCTGATCCAAAGGCTTTATTGCTGAGTGGAAAAGATTACCTGCAGTAGATTGAAGATGATGAGGTAAATTTTTCATTAGTTTGCAAACCTAAAGTAGTATTTACTTCTACTAAAATTTCTTATTTTCCAATTGAAATTCAAGAAATGTTGGACAACTATTGTGATATTATTGTGGATGATTTTCCTGATGAATTACCACCTATAAGAAGAATCAGCCATCAAATAGATTTGATCCCAGGATAAAATTTTCCAAACAAAGAAGCTTATAGAATGACTCCTACAGAGAATGAAGAAATTAGAAAGCAAGTGCAGGAATTGGTTGACAATGGTTTGATCAGAGAAAGTTTGAGTCCTTGTGCAATACCTACAGTATTAAGTCTGAAGAAATATGGAGGTTGGAGAATGTGCACTGATTCAAGAGAAATTAACAAGATAACAATCAGGTATAGATTTCCTTTACCCAGAATTGAATATTTTATGGATTGTTTGAGTGGAGCAAGATATTTTTCAAAATTAGATTTGAAAAGTGGGTATCATCAAATTAGGATAAGGGAAGGAGATGAAAGGAAAACAACCTTTAAAACAAATGACGGATTGTATGAATGGATGGTAATGCCTTTTGGTTTATCAAATGCACCTAGTACATTTATGAGGCTTATGAATGAAGTATTGAAGGAATTTATTGGTAAATTTGCAATAGTATATCTGGATGATATATTAATTTACAACAAAACGAAAGAAGAACACTTGAGATATCTTAATTATGTCTTAAGGAAGTTACATCAAGAGAAGTTACTGGTAAATTTAAATAAATGCTCATTCATGAAAGAAGAATTGGTATATCTAGGTTTTGTTGTTTCTGCTGAAGGATTAAAAATGGATCCAGAGAAAATAAAGGCAATTGTGGAGTGGTCTTCACCTAAAAGTGTTTTTGAGGTAAGAAGTTTCCATGGTCTTGCTAGTTTTTATAGAAAATTCATAAGGAATTTTAGTAAGATCAATGCACCTATCATTGAAACCATAAAGAAGGAAAAACAACCATTTAAGTGGACTGCTGAAGCTGAAAGGAATTTTCAGTTCTTGAAGCAAAAGATAACTGAGAAATCTATCTTAATTTTGTCTGATTTTAATTAACCTTTTCAAGTAAAATGTGATGCCAGTGGGGAAGCTATTGGAGCTGTATTAAGTCAAGAAGACAGACCTGTTGCATATTTAATTGAAAAGCTAAATGTAACAAGAAGGAAGTACTCTTCTTATGACAAGGAATTTTATGCAATTGTACAATCATTGAAGAAGTGGAGACATTATTTAATGTCTAAAGAATTTGTGCTATATTCGGATAATCATGCTTTACATTATATTATGCAACAGCCTAAATTGAATAAAAAAAATGCAAAATGGGTTGAATATATTCAAAGTTTCAACTTTTTATTGAAGCATATAAGTGTTCAAGAAAACAAGGTAGCTGATGCCTTAAGTAGGAAAAGCATTCTTGTTCAAGAAAATGAAATTCAAGTGTTAGGTTTTGATTTTCTTAAAGAACTCTATAAGACAGATTTGGATTTCAAAGAAGAATTTGAAGCATGTTGTAATCCTATTTTGATAGACAGAAGTCAGTGGTTAGATTATTTCTTGCAAGAGGGTTTATTGTTCAAAAGGAATCAGTTGTGCATACCAAATTGTTCTATGAGAAAAAATTTAATCAGGGAAAAACATAGTGGTGGACTTACTAGACATTTTGGTGTTGATAAGACTTATGAGCAACTAAGTCATTTTTATTTTTGGCCAAATATGAGATCTGAAGTGGAAAATTATGTGAAGAATTGTAAAATTTGTCAATATGCAAAAGGGAAAAGTCAAAATGCAGGTTTGTACACTCCATTACCTATTCCAGATAGACCTTGGGATATGGTAAGTCTAGATTTTGTTTTAGGATTTCCTAAGAAATACAGAGGGAATGATGCAATTTATGATGTAGTTAACAGATTTTCAAAAATGGCACATTTTATTCTATGTTATAAAACCAGTTATGCTACTCATGTTGCCAATTTGTTTTCTCAAGGAGATTGTCAGATTACATGGGTTACCTAAAAGTATTGTTTCTGATAGAGACACCAGATTTGCTGGTCATTTTTGGAGGACACTATGGAAGAAGATTGGTACGAAGCTAAGTTTCAACTCAGCTTATCACCCTCAGACTGATGGGCAGACTGAAGTAGTGAACATGAGTTTGGGTAATATTTTGAGAAGTCTTGCAGCAGAACATCCTAAACAATGGGATCATAGTTTACCACACAAAGAGTATGGATATAATGATTCACCTAATAGAAGTACAGGACAGATTCCATTCCATATAGTTTATGGAATGCACCCAAGAGGATTATCTGAATTGAGGAACTTGGGAGAAGAAGAAATGAGAAGTGCTGAAGGAGAGGAGTTTGCTTCAGAAATTCAAGCAATACATGAATAGGTAAAGCAACAACTACAAGACGGCAACATCAAGTACAAAAATAGGGTAGATTTGAGAAAAAGAGAAGTTAATTTTGAAGTTGATGATCTGGTTTTAGCACACTTGAGAAAAGAAATATTTCTAAAGAGGGAATATAACGAGTTAAAATTCAAAAAGATAAGACCATGCAAGATATTGATAATTTTTTCTGCAAAATCTTATGAAATTGAATTACCATCGGATATTGGAATATCTCCAATATTCAACATTGATGATTTGTACAGATATCAAGATAGTAGCACAGATGAAAAACTAGAAGACAGAGGAAAGATTGACTGGGTAAACAGTTACCCACAACAAAGACATTACAGGCAGAGAGGATCTTAGACAGGAAGGTGTTTAAGAAAACTAGGGGACAGGAATATTTTCAATATTTGATCAAGTGGAGGAATCAACCAATCGAAGGTGCCACCTCAATTACAGAAACCATGCTACAGAAATTGGGGAGTTCTGTGGAGGAGCTCATGGACAAGAGGCGATGAAGATTTTTTTTGTCCTCAAGAGTTTGATGCAGGACCATGAAACTTAGAGACAAAAGGCTTCATTAATTATTCCAAAAATCCAAAAAAAGTTTACAAGAAAAGGTGTTGGTACCTTTAGCTGTCAAATTACAAGTTTTACTAGATAGGGTTGAACTAGTATCTAGGAAGATTGAACAATTTTAGATTAGATTCAGCATATTTAGCCTTTAGTTGATAGATTTAGGGAAGATATTATGTAATTAGGATCTTATCTAAGTTAGGAGAATTCAATCCTAAAGAGGAGGTCGACTGTTATGTAAAACCCTATAAAATGTAAGCTCTGAAAAGGAGAAAATCAATTTTGGACCATAGAATATTTGATTGACAGGGTTTTTCCTCTTAGTTAATAAAAATTATAGAATTTAATTATCTGTTGTATGCTTGGAAAATTCCCAAAGGGTTTCATCTCTTCGAAAATCCATTGGATTTATGTCTTTTTTGTGTAGAATATAACTGTAATTAACTTCTGTGTGAAGGATTCGGAAGAATTTGAAGAAATTATGGTTTTCTTTGCTTGATATCGGATAGTTGATAATTGATCTATATTTATTGAGTTACAGAGCAGGAAAGGAGGTTTCCAGAGGAGTTTAAGTTAGAACAGTAAACCAGCAGAAAATCCATGGTCAAATGCGATCGAAAATAAAAATTTGCAGACCAAGCAGTTTTTGAAAAACCAGCCACTATGGTAGCACTGCTTTTCGGCGTGCGAGTGGTTTTGTTAAATTGAACGCGATTGAGTAAAAATGTGACACGTCACGGTGGAAATACCGCCAATTTCGTGTTACTTTCAAGCCATAAAGTTTTGGGGCTATTGGAATGTGATAACCATCCAAACATAAGCGTTGGAGATCTGACGGTGTTCGCGTCAGAATTTGCGCGGAGTTTAACAAAAGGTATGGAACCGACAGGTTATTCAATAGAACTTTATTAAAGTGTTTGAAATCTGAAAACCATTCCGAAAGGTTTAAACATTGTTTAAAGTGAATTATTATGTTTTTGAAGGATAAGGGGACTTTAGATTCTTGAAGTCATTTTATTAAATTAATCAAGCAGATTTAATAAAGTTTGATGACAGAGAGTGGAAATAAGGATCGGGAAAAAATTCCTCCTGAATTAGAAGACATTGTAACAAAATTTGATCAGCTCTCCTTAACGTTTGCACCCACACTTCCATCATATTTCCATGATGTAGTTAGAATTTAGTTAAAAAATAAAATGCTATATGTTATGATAGCCTTTAATGTAAATGTTGTAATTTTTATTTTCTATAAAGACTTCTCTGTACAAAGCATTACTGTTGGATAGTAGAGTTTTTTAGACTCTTTGTATTATCGTGGACCTATCATTAATGAAATCAAAGGATTTGCAAAAAATATTTTGAGATTCATGTGGTATTTCTTTTGAGCACTATGCTTTCTCTCGGTTATTACATTTCCATTTGATTTTCTGTGTAAAAACCTTATTAATTTATAAGCATAGATGAGTTACATGTTCTATTTATTAATATTTCTACAATGTGTCTTTTTTTTTATGAATGAATTTAGTAAAATGCTCATTCAGACCCTTGGATTTTTCTACCACTATACAAAAATGTCAATTTAATTGTGCTCAAATAGTTAGCCTATCTTTCCTTACTCTGTCCTCTGCAATTCAGTCTTTGAAAATAGCTTTAGTTTCACTGATCATAATTTTTATCGAGCAAACAAATTATTAAAAAAATTCTAAAACATATTAATTCATATCTAGCTTAAAATATGGTACTTAGCCTAAAATTAAATATTTAAATAGTGACATAGAGAGAGCCCTCTCTGGTTAGGTAGGGCTAGCTGCCGAGCTAAAAGTTGGTTTGTGGTTACCTTTCTTCGCTCCTATTTTCAGCCTAGGAAGTTGGGGGAGAGTGATAACATTTCTGGCACTGTTGCTGGGGAAACGATTGTTAAATATTCCTTGGGAAAGTTTTTCCTCCACAGGCTGAAGTCAAAACCTAAGCCAAAATATATAATTCAGATCTTAAGCTGAATCCCAAAAGATATACTAGGTTAAACACTGACCCTAATCCATCACCACTTGTATAAAATCCTGAAAGTATTTTGAGATAACAGAATATTAAATCTCGACAGTCAGGAAGAGTTTTTCCTCCACTGATTAAATCAAATTCCTTGCCTACGAGGTTTTCCTCAAAATATTTTTCTTTCATTCCACAATTTGAAAAACCTTTAATTAGAACCAAGTCTGAAACTTTTCTCTTAGAAGATACTTTTGACCCTTTTGATTTTGAGTCTCTTACACCATTTTCTGAAACCTTTGAGTCCAAAACTGATACTGAAGTTTGGTCAAATTTCCATAAACTTAAAGGCTTAGTAGATAAATTCCAAGAAAATTCTAAAAAGGCCTATTTTCAATATCAGAAATAGGATTTTGATACTTATTTTACCTCATCATCTCATACAATGACATCGTCTATTCCTCCTTTCATTCCATATTTACCTTTGCAAGATTTTTTTCAATCCACATCAAAATTCACACCTCCACCACCTCCTCCATTAACCATGGCCAAAGTTTCTCCACTGATTCTACCAAGTTAGCTTACTACTTTACCTCAAAATTGTGGTCATAGACTTCCTCTCTTTGATGGAACATTAGAAATCACAGCCTGTCACCATGTGGCTAAACTAACTAATTTTATAGACCTTGAAGAAGTAGACAATGATGATGCTAAGAAACATATAATTTCTCAACGTTTTTATGGAGAAGTAAAGAAATGGTTTCGCTCTCTTGGAGCTGGTACAATTAGTACCTCACAATAGCTAATTGATTTATTCATGGCAAAATGGGAAGAGAAGAAAAATCCATTGCAAATCCTAGCTGAATATAATGCACTAAAAAGAAATACAAATTACTTTGTCAAAGGATTCACATCTATATTTAGTAATATATATGATTCAATTCCCAATAATAACAAACCACCCTAAGGCCTTGCTTTACTCCATTATCCTGATGATTTTGACTCTGACATTCACTATTAGCTGAGAGAGAGAAACCCATCAACTTTGGAAGAAATGCAAAGAAATGTAGTGAGTATAGAGGCCAATCTGATTATTAAAAATTCCAAGGTCAAAAAAGAGAAAAGAGTCACAATAAAAGAAGAAACATCCACTTCATCAGAAGGAAAAATTGATACTTTGATTAAAGCCATGGAGAAAATGATGGATAAGATGTCTAGTGTTGATAGACAAGTTGAACCTTCTATAAGAAATCCCAATTTAAGGGGTCAAAATCAATAACCCCAATACAAGATTAAACAAAAGGAACAAATGGGTGAAGATCCACAAATTTAATAGCAAGTTCAGACACCATTCTAGCAGAATTATACTGAAGGCCCCGATGAGGGTGATGAAGAAGACATTTATGGAGAAAACCATTTATTTGAGGAAAATGAAAAGCCTTTTTATGTTGGGTGTGGAGCCTGATTATCTTGTTTACTTTGTATCACAACATTGGACCCATGTACCTTAAAAGGGGTGGCAACACCGCCCGTAATTAATCGCTGCCGTGGGGGGTCCAGGGGGGGCGGTAGCGATAAACTCGCAGGAAAGAAGGGTTCCTGGTTCAAGTGGGAGAAATGGTGGACGATGGTAAGTTTAGGGTCAAGAAATTTAACGGCCAAAACTTCCCACTGTGGAAGATGCAGATGGAAGATTATATGTATCAGAAAGATCTATACCTACCATTGAGCGGAAAAACAAAGAAGTCGGCGGCCATGACAGATGCGGAATGGAATATTCTCGATAGAAAGGCACTCAGAACAGTACGGTTGTGTCTTGCGGCATCATTCGCCTTCAATATTTCGAAGGAAACAATAATAGAGGGTTTGATGCAGACGTTGGTGAAACTATATGAAAAACTATCGGCCTCAAACAAGGTATTTCTTATGAAACGACTATTTAATATGAAGATGTCGGAAGGTGGATCTGTTGCAGACCATTTAAATGAATTTAATACAATTACCAGTCAGTTAAGTTCTGTAGGGGTAAACTTTTATGATGAAGTTAGAGCTTTGTTATTCTTATGCTCATTGCCAGAGAGTTGGAATGGTTTAGTAATGGCCATTAGTAACTCTGTCTTTGGATCTAGTACTTTAAAGTTTGATGATGTTGTTGGTGCTATCCTTAGCGAGGAAATGCGACGGTGAAAACTACGGTGAGACATAGGGTAATGCTTTGAGTGCATAGTCTAGGGGAAGAAGAATGGAAAGAGGAAAGAGCTCGGGACCTCGCGATCGTCAAGAAGCGGTCCAAGTCCAGATCGGGGATAGTGTGCTGGAATTGCGGAAAGAAAGGACACCTAAAGAAAGACTGCAGATCTCGGAAGGGAAAAGAAGGAGACACACAACAAGAAAAGAATCATGAAGCAAATGTGATAGGTGATGTTTTACAATATGCTTTGATTATTTCTTTCGAAAATGTTACTGATTCTTGGGTTGTAGATTCAGGGGCTTCATTCCATGCCACACCTTATAAGAAACATTTTCATGACTATGTTCGAGGAGATTTTGGACAAGTTCATTTGGGTGATGATAAACCCTATAAAATTATTGGAATGGGTAAAGTTCTTGTAAAACAACAGAATGGAAACTAATGGCTACTAAAGGAGGTAAGGCATGTAACAGATCTGAAGAAAAATATGATTTCAACAGGGCAGTTAGGCAGTGAAGGTTGTGTGACAAATTTCACAGATAAAGCTTGGAAGGTCACCAAAGGAGCGCTGGTAATAGCAAAAGGTGAAAAGGCTGGTACATTGTATTTATGCAATGGTATTTCTAACTCTATTAATGCTTTAACTTCCAAAGGAGAAGATGCAGCATTATGGCATCATAGGCTCGGACACATGAGTGAGAAGGGAATGCAGATTCTTCACTCAAGAAATTTGTTGCCAGGTTTGAAGAATGTTGATTTGGATTTCTGTGAGAATTGCATTTATGGAAAACAAAAGAGAGTCAGATTTCTCAGAGTTGGGAAAGAAAAGAAGAGCGAAAAATTGGAGCTTGTGCATACGGATGTATGGGGACCTGCTCAGGTATCATCTCTCGGTGGCTCTCGTTATTATGTTACTTTTATTGATGATGCAACTAGAAAAACATGGATTTATTGTATTCATAATAAATCTGATGTATTTGATACTTTCAAGAAATGGAAAGCTTTGATTGAGATTGAGACAAGAAAGAAGTTGAAGTGTCTCAGATCAGACAATGGAGGTGAATATTGCAGCAAAGAGTTTGATAGGTACTGTTCAGAGCATGGAATTCGTAGAGAGAAGACAGTTCCAAAAACACCACAAGAAAATGGTGTGTCAGAAAGGATGAACAGAACAATCATGGAGCGTGCAAGGTGCATGAGATTGCATGCAGGATTGCCTTTACAATTTTGGGCAGATGCTGTAGATACTGCTGTTTATCTAATAAACAGAGGGCCTTCAAGTTCCTTGGATGGTGGTATTCGAGAGGAAGCATGGACAGGTAAAAAGGTAAACTACTCTTTTTTAAAGCCTTTTGGTTGTGAGGCCTTTGTCCATATTAATAAAGAAAACAGAACAAAGCTTGAGGCAAAATCAAAGAAATGTACCTTTATTGGATATGGTGCTAATGATTTTGGTTATCACTTATATGATTATGAAAATCACAAAATCATTAGGAGCATAGACGTAATATTCAATGAAAAGGTCTTGTATAAGAATCAGCTACAGGAAAAGAATCAGGAAAAATAAAGCAAGGAATACACGGTTCTTGATGAGATAACTGGAAAAGTAAAGGTGCCTAAAAATAATAATAATCAACAACCACAGCAACAGAAACCACCACAACAGCAACAGGCACCTCAAACACTTGAAAGTGGTGTTAGAAGATCTACGAGGATAAGTAGACCCCCTGAACGATACTCTCCTTCATTATATTATTTATTGTTGACTGATTCTGGTGAACCTGAATGTTATGAAGAAGCAATGCAGGTTGAAAGCAGGAAGAAGTGGGAGCTAGCCATGGAAGAAGAGATGGACTCCTTAATGCATAACTAGAATTGGGACTTAGTCAGGTTGCCTACAGGTAAAACTACATTGCAGAATAAATGGGTTTACAGGCTGAAGGAAGAAGATGGAGGAAAACAGAGGTACAAAGCTAGATTTGTGGTGAAGGGGTTTGCACAGAAGAAAGGTATTTATTTTGATGAAATATTTTCTCCTATTGTTAAAATGAATTCAATCATAACTATTTTAAGTCTTGTAGCAGTGGAAGATTTACATCTTGAACAGTTAGATGTAAAGACAACATTTCTCCATGGAGATTTGGAGGAAGAGATATACATGCAGCAACCAGAAGGATATGAGGTAAAATGGAAAGAAAAATTGGTGTGCAGGTTAAAGAAGAGCTTGTATGGCTTAAAACAGGCTCCAAGGCAGTGGTATCTAAAATTTGACAAGTTTATGTCTGAACAAGGTTATACTAGATGTCACTCTGATCATTGTGTTTATCTAAAAAGGAAAAATGATGGCGGCTATATTATATTGTTATTGTATGTAGATGACATGCTTGTTGCAGGGTCTAACATGCAGGAAATAAATGTGCTCAAAAGAAAATTGGAAAATTCATTTGCAATGAAGGATTTGGGAGCTGCAAAACAAATCCTTGGTATGAGGATAACTAGAGACAGGAAAAATCGTAAATTAACACTGTCTCAAAATGAGTACATAGAAAAGGTGTTGAAAAGATTTAATATGCAGAATGCAAAACCAGTTAGTACACCTTTTGCTATCCATTTCAAACTTAGTAAGGAGATGTGCCCAAAGACCCAAGAAGACATGGATTATATGTCTAAGGTTCCATATGCATCAGCAGTTGGAAGTTTAATGTATGCAATGGTCTGCATAAGGCCTGATATTGCACATGCAGTGGGAGTTGTAAGCAGGTATATGAACAATCCAGGAAAAGAACATTGGATGGCAGTAAAATGGATTCTCAGATATTTGAGAGGTACCACAAATCAAGCATTATACTTTGGTGGTTCAAACATTGCTCTACAGGGATATGTTGATGCAGATATGGCAGGTGACAGAGATAATAGGAGGAGCACTACAGGATATGTATTTACTGTAGGTGGAACAGCTGTCAGTTGGGTTTCAAAAATCCAAAGTATTGTTGCACTTTCAACAACAGAAGCCGAGTATGTTGCTGCTACAGAGGCTAGTAAAGAAATGATTTGGTTACAAAGGTTTATGGATGAATTGGGTAAGAAGCATGATATGGACACACTATACAGTGATAGCCAAAGTGCTATTCATCTTGCAAAGAACTCAGCATTTCATTCCAGGACTAAACACATACATCTCAAGTACCATTTCATACGGTCAGTATTGGAAGATGGAGAGTTGGAGCTGGAAAAGATACACACTAGCCAGAATCCTGCAGATATGCTAACAAAAGTTGTAACCAGGGAGAAACTGAGAACATGCTCAGTTTCAATTGGTCTTCAAGGATGACGATGAAGATGAGGAACAACCAGGTCGAAAGAGGAGTCATTGTCTAGCAAATGAAGCAGTGGTGGAGTTGCTACAATTAGTCTCCAAGTGGGAGATTGTTGGGTGTGGAGCCTGATTATCTTGTTTACTTTATATCACAACATTGGACCCATATACCTTAAAAGGGGTGGCAACGCTGCCCGTAATTAATTGCTGCCATGGGGGGTCCAGGGGCGGGCGGTAGTGCTTTTCGGATCGCCCCACTGGCAGGGGCTTTCGGGGGTAGCACCCCCGAAGCTAGAAATAGATGTAAAATTTCCTTGTAAAAGTATAGTAATTTCTAGTCAATCTGGGCCGTTCATTAGGCAAATTATCTGACGGTAGAAGTTATGTTTAGATTAGGGTTTTTTTCCCTAGAAGGCAACCCCTCGCTTTTATGAGGGCATTGTATTGCGGCTGTGTATTGTATGTGTATTCTCAGAGCGAGAAACAGAGAGGGAGACTGTGAGAGAGAACAGAGGATATTACAGCGGATCTGCTGTAGGTTTTGTCTCTTCATTTTTGTTGGATAATATAAAGGAAGGACTGGCTGTTCGGGGTGGACGTAGCCCAAACTGGGTGAACCACGTATATCTGTGTCTCTCTGGTTTTATGTGTTTTGTGTGCTTGTATTTTCCGCATATTTTATGTGTTGCATTGCTCCATAATATATAATTTTCTAACATTTTGTTGGAAATATGTTGCAATATGTTTTCCTTGACGGAAACCTACTTGATGAAGTTGTTCTTGATGGAAACCTACTTGATGATTTGCCTTTTGATAAGCAACCTATGTGTTAAAGATGTAAAATGATGTTTCTACAGGTCAGTTCAGATGTGACAAAGAAACGAGTTTCAGTAAGTGAAAGAGAAATGAAACAGGAAATATTTCTCATTGTATACGCAGGTTTGATGAATGAAACCTATGTATGGATTCAATTTATACGCTAATTTTATGAAGGAAACTCGCGTATACATTTAGAATTAGTAAATATGCATTTTTTATGATAGGAAGTCATGTATACACGTGGATAAGAATGATCCAAGTCGCGTATGCTTTTTTCACTCTAAAATTATGAAACCAAGGGGCATTACCATGGTATTAGCCCACAGTATTGAGCGTTGTATTGTCTATTTAACTCTGTTCAAGAAAACCATCAGTTGTTGTATGGTTTTGACTCATGGTATTGATAAATGCTAATTCTATATAAGGAGAAGAAGATCATAGTGCAAAGGGGTGCATGAGTAAGGGTTTTTACTGAATAATTTTCTCTAAGGTATATCTACATGGGATGAACTCTATTTTAATTGATTTGAATCTATGATGCACCCATGGATATAATGATGGTTCAAGATCTCAAGATCTAAAATGACTATGCTCTTGTGTGATCCATTGAAGAGATGATTAGATCTATGACCTAACACAAGTTTGTTGAAGTCAAGTGAATAAATCTGGGTAAGTTCTATGGATCTGGTTCATTCTGCAAAGTTTATATTTACATATCTATACACTAGTTCATCTCAGTAAAAGTGCGTATATACGCAGGTTTTCTTCAGAAAAGCCGCATATGGCAGTTAGGGTTTTCTGAAGCTTATTGCAGAGGTTTTTCTGTTATTCCTGCTATTTGTATGCTATCTCTCAATGAATTCTTCTTATAGATCTTGGTTTTTTGAATACTGTATATGCTGCAAAGTTGATTATGTAAAAATATGATCAATGAAGAGAATAAACATGGTTGATGGTGACTAACTGATGAAGGGTTATGCATTTCTAAAGATATTTGACTGAATGCCTCAGATTTGGATCTCTGACTGAATACATTTTGGAAAACAGTATTCATAGAACTATACGTAGGTTGGTGTGAAGGAAAGCGCGTATACCCGCAAGTTCAGTGAAGTGAAGTAGCGTATGCATTTTAAGTTGATGAATTTTCAGGGTTGAGTTTGTATCTGCATATTTATTCTGAAGTCTAGGTTATTTCTGAGTTCTGGTTACAGTTGTCTCACTGTTCTGATTGAAGTATTGGGTAAAGTTTATGGTTGTTGATTTTTATGAAGAGTTGTGTTGATGTTGTTTGATCGAGTATGAAAATTGATGAAACGTGGTCTGCAGTGATTCCGAGGGTTGAAGCCTTCAGTATGGAAGTAGAAGCTTTCTGCTAGTAGAATTTGGTGTTCTGATCAGGGGGTTCAAGCTCCCTTCCAGTAGTGGCTGGTAAACGAGATTAGGGGGTTGTAGCTCCCTTCTAGGAGCAGCTAGAAAATGAGAGAAGGTTGTAGCCTTCTGCAGGTAGATGCCTACGTACTGATATGAGTCTGCATCAGTGCAATATTGTAAACAATTTTCCATATAATAAATATTGAAGATAGAGACGACAACAACGGTGGTTTTCTCCTGAATTGGATTTCCACCTTAAATATTAGTGTTCATGTGTGTTTCTCTTGTGTGATTATTTATACTACTGTTACTACAAATATTTACTGATTATCTAATAGATGCATGATTGGTAAACTGAGCTAAAGGTTGTTCCTGAAAATTTTTTCTAGTATGCAAAATTATATCAGTATATGCTAGTTTCTTTTATTATATACGCATGTATATGCGAATTGGGTTCATCAAAGACATGTATGGAACTCTGTAAATGAAAATTTATAATCTTTCCTGTAAGCTCTAAATACTGATTCACCCCCCCTCTCAGTATTTTTCCCAACAATTGGTATCAGATCAGGTTCTTTTGAAGAAGCTTAATCGCTAGAAGAAATATCAGCTAATATGAGTAATCAAGATGGGACAACATCTATTAGGCCTCCTCTCTTCAACATAATTAATTTAATCTTCTAGAAGACACGGAAAAGATCCTATCTTTAGTCCCTTGGAGAAGATGTATGGGATATAGTTGAAGGAGGTTATCAATATCCAACATCAGTTCCAACAGATGCAGCAGAAAGAAAGAAATATGAAACCAATGCAAAGGCGGTCAATGCAATATTGGGAAGTCTGACTGAATCAGAATTTTCAAAGTCATGCAGTTGAATACAGAAAAGGAGACATGGGACAAAATAATTCTAAGCTATGAAGTTGATACCAAGGTAAAAAGTGCTAAACTCCAAACTCTCAGAATTCAATATGAAAATCTCAGGATGCATAATTAGGAAATCATTGCCAGTTTCATTTTATGTCTAGATGATATTGTAAATCGTTTGAGAAATCTAGGTAAAACCATAACTGACACTAATCTGGTAGAAAAGGCTTTAGGATCTTTAACTCCAAAATTTAAATCAAAAGTGTCTGCTATTGAAGAGAAGTAGGATCTACAAACTCTTACTATTGTTCAACTTCATGGTATTTTGACTGCTTTTGAAATGAGAAAAGGAGTTCCATCTGAAGTCAAACAAGTTGTCTTTAGAGATGTTGCAAAAGGAAAAGAAGTAGAAGAACAAGAAGGATCAGGGTACATTTCAGAAGAAGATCAGATAAATTTTGTAAAGAAGCTACAACTTGGCACTGGAAGATTCAGAGGTAAGCTTCCTTTTAAATGTTTTTCTTGTGGAAGAGTTGGTCATTATGCTGCTAAGTGTCCTCATAAAGAAAAACATGAAAAAGGAAAGGAAGTAGCAAAATTAAATAAGAATCGGTTTATCAATAGAAAAAGTTATTATACTCATGAAGATAGTGATGGGCTATCAAATAGTGAAGAAGGAGAATCTAATCAATATGTTGGACTACTCACGGCTTTTGAAAAATATTCTAGTGAGGCTAAATATACCTTTATGGATGCACTAGAAGAAAATGATTTTCTTGAAGAAATTAATCAGCTCAAAATATGTTTGGAAGAAAACAAAATTTCCATATATACTCTAAAGAATCATCTTATAGAAGAGGAGAAGCACAATGAGAAATTAGAATGTGAAATATTAATTCTAAGAAAGGAAATTGAGAAAGAGAAAAATCTAAACCTTAGATTTGATAAAGGAACTGAAAACTTAGATGAAATTATCAAGATTCAATGTTCTCCTTTTGTAAAGACAAGTCTTGGATATATCGGAGAATCCTCTCAGTATTTAGCACCAAGCTATCTAAATGCAGCTAAAGCCAGCCTACAACATTATGTCACTCAAGAAGAAAACAAAGAAAATTCTCAGGTAAAGCATGACCACTTCAATACAAAGAAAAATAACAGAAATATCAAACAAAGAAACACCAATCTGCAGGAAAACAAAAATAGAAGGTTTCAGGATAGCATAAATTTCTTCTTTAATGGGCAATGTTTCTCATGTCATAATTTTGGTCATAAATTTGTTCAATGTGTTGCATACAAAACCATCATGAATATAGAAGTAAGAAATCAAATATATGAGACTAGAATAAGGAAGACTACTTATAACAACTTTTCTCCTCTTCAAAATGGAATTGAAAGTGCTTATTGCAATAAATTTGGTCATGGAGAATCTAAATGCAGGAGCAAACTCCAACCAAAAGAGCATGTACCTTCAAATTCCAAGGTATGGAGAAAGAAGGACTTACACGTTGAGAATTGTGGCATAGCCTTATTTTCAGAAGGGGAATAAAATAAATGGTACATTGATAGTGGATGCTCAAAACACATGACAAGTGATAGAAATAAAATCCTTGCATACAATTCTCTAGAAAGAGAAAAGAATTTTACTTTTGGAAATGATACTCCTACTGTCATTAAAGGAAAAGGTTATGTTTTTCTAAAGAAAAAAGTAAAATCTAACAATGTTATGTATGTGAATGGATTAAAACATAACCTGTTAAGTGTGAGTCAAATGTGTGATCAAGGAAATGAAGTTGTCTTTAGTTCAAAAGAATGTGTGGTACATGAACTTGACACAGGAAAAATGGTAATTAAAGGAACTAGAACACCATGTAATCTGTATGTATTGAAAGGTTGCAAAGAACAATGTTACTTGGGTAAATCTTCAGAAAATTGGTTATGGCACAAAATATTGGGGAATTTGAGTTTCTCTCAAATCAACAAATCAAACAGACTCAAGGAAATTCGTGATCTTCCCAGCGTCACTCTACTTGAAAGTACCATATGCAAATCTTACCAATTTGGTAAGAAAACCAGAGTAAAATTTAATGCTAAAGAAGGATTAGCAAGTAAGCCTCTTGAACTCATACATATTGATGTATGTGGAACTACGAGGAAAAATTCACCCCGTGGAGAACAATACTATATTCTATTTATTGATGACTTCTCTAGAATGTGTTGGATTGGGTTAATAAAACACAAAGATGAAGCACTTGAAAAATTTCAGATCTTCAAAGCACTGGTTGAAAAGGAATTAGATCTAAAAATCAAATGTCTTAGATCTGGCCGAGGAGGGGAATATATATCAGATGAATTCTTTGATTTCTGTGAACAACATGGCATAAAAATACAGTTTTCTGTAGCTAGAACCCCAACACAAAATGGCGTGGCAGGAATAATGAATAGAACAGTTCAACAAATGGCTCATGTTATGCTTGATGATTTAAGAACACCAGATACCTTTTCGGGAGAAGCAACACATACCGCATTAAATATTCTTAACAAGGCTCATGTTCGTGTGAACAGTGATAAAACTCCTTATGAGCTCTAGTATGGTAATCTTCCAACTGTAAAGAATTTTAGAGTTTTTGGAATCAAATGCTTTATCAAGAACAATGATGAAAAACTTGGTAAGTTTGAACCTAGAGCAGATGAAGGAATATTTCTTGGCTATTATTGTAGAAGTAAAGAATATAAATGTTATAATTAAAGACTTCGAAATATTGTTGAATGCATCGATGTTGTAATTGATGAGTCTCTCTCAGCTCCAAAAAGGGAAATACCAATAACAAATGAAGATGATGGTGATGAATATCTTCCTACATAAAATAGAAACAATATATAAGGTGAACGCAATGAAGCACCAGAAGAATATCTATCTGAAAAGGATCCATCCAGGTATGTTCAAAAGAATCATCTAGAATCTCAAATTTTGGGAGCAAAGGGATCAGGTGTCAAAACAAGAAGAACTCTTGTAGGATCTCCTAGTTATCTAGCATTTGTATCCACTATTGAACCATAGAATCTCAATCAAGCTAGCAAAGATGAATGTTGGATCCAAGCCATGAATGAAGAACTTGATCAGATTAAAAATAATCATACTTGGGAATTGGTTCCAAGACCTCATGATAAAAATGTTATTGGAACAAAATGGATATTTAAAAATAAGTTAAAAGAAAATGGAAATGTTATTAGAAACAAAGCTAGACTTGTTTATAAAGGGTATGCTCAACAAGAAGGTATATACTTTGAAGAAACATTTTCACCTGGAGTTAGACTTGAAGCCATAAGAATTTTTCTTTCCTTTTCAAGCTTTCAACAATTCAAAGTTTATCAAATGGATGTTAAACCTACTTTCCTCAATGGTGATCTAGAAGAAGAAGTTTATATAGAACAACTAGAAGGATTCATTTTGGGAAATGATGAAAAACTTTTTTGCAAACTTGAGAAAGCCTTATATGGTATCAAACAAGCTCCAAGGGCATGGTACTATCGTCTTGACAAATATCTTCATCAATAAGGTTTTTCAAAGGGATCTGTTGATAGCAACTTATACACAAAAATTGAAAATGATAAACTATTGATAGTAGTTGTATATGTTGATGACATCATTTTTGGGAGTAATGAAGAGTCCATGAGTTAGAAATTTTCTTCTGTTACGCAGCAATAATTTGAAATGTCTTTACATGGGGAACTAACATTTTTTCTTGGCTTACAAGTGTAACCAGAAACGGATGGCATATTTTTATCGCAAACAAAATACCTTAAGAAAATTATGAAGAAGTATGGGATGGAAGACTGCAAACATGTAAGTACACCAATGGTTACTCGGTGTAACCTTAGTTCTCATGATGATTCTCCCCTGGTGAATCAACCCGAATATAGATCCATGATTAGAAGTTTGTTTTATCTAACCGGGACAAGACCAGACATTATGCATGCAGTTGGGATTGTTGGAAGATTTCAAGCTAATCCAAAAGAGTCTCACCTTCAGGCTGTAAAAAGAATATTCAAATATCTACAAGGGACTCAGGACTATAGTCTATGGTATCCAAAGAATGATGATCTCACTCTTCATGCTTACATAGATGCAGATTGGGCTGGAAATATTGATGATTGAAAAATCACTAGTGGTGGTGCATTCTATATGGGGCCCCGATTGGTATCTTGGTTCAGTAAGAAACAAAGATATATTTCCTTATCTACAACAGAAGCAGAATATGTGGCTGCCCCATCATGTTGCACACAACTACTTTGGATGATGCAGACTTTACAAGACATTCAAATCGAATGTTCACCTCCCATCTCCATTTTGTGTGATAATACAAGTGCCATTAGCATCTCAAAGAATCATGTTATGCATTCCAAGACCAAGAACATTTCTATCAAGTACCACTTACTAAACCTCTTCCCAGGGAAGCATTCGAATATCTCAGACAGAAGCTGGGAGTTGTCTCTGTGTCTCTGATCAAATCTACTTAATTTCAGAAGATAAAATTCGATATGCGGGTTTCATAAAGGAGAATCACGTATATACGTGAGTTTAGGTGCATAAAACCACGTATGGGCTTTGATGACAGAATTTCTCTGGGTCATCGTTTCAGAACAATTCTAACACTGTGTTCAGGATGCAAAAGCTAAGGGGGAGCACTTGTCTTATGGAAAAGGATGCATTGTTGGCATTCTGATTGGTTGTTGTGTTATGATCTCATGTTTGAGATTCTTTAGTTTTGGTCATAAATAGTCATATCTGTAATTTGATGAAAAGGTCATGTTGAGACCTATCATGTAAAATTGTTATATTCAATCATGCAAGGAATTGTTTAATTTTGTAAACCCACTTGAAAATTTGAGTCAAATTTGTAATTCCACTTGGCTGGATCATTGATGTAAGTATGAGTCATTGGTGATAGGAAAATTCATACTCGGTTGAGTCATGTACTTCATTAAAAAATATTTTTAAAGATCTAGCATGAACTCAGGGGGAGCATGGTAAATTGAGTACACATCAGATCTTCAGACCTCATCTTTCTACAAGGGAAGAGAAACCTTGTTTCGGTTTTGATCCGCCATTTTCCCTTGATGTCAAAGGGGGAGAGTATTTTGGTTTTTGAATAATGGTTATGATTAATGTATTTATCTATTGTGATGATCAATCACAATCATGGTTGCCATCAAGTCCAAAGGGGGAGATTGTTGGCAATATGTTGCAATATATTGTCCTTGATGGTAACCTACTTGATGAATTTGTTCTTGATGGAAACCTACTTGATGATTTTTCTTTTGATAAGTAACCTATGTGTTAAATATGTAAAATTATGTTTCTACAGGTCAGTTTAGATGTGACAGAGAAAGGAATTTCAGTAATTGAAAGAGAAATGAAACAAGAAATATTTCACAATGTACACGTAGGTTTGATGAAGGAAACCCGCATATGGATTCAATGTATATGCTAATTTTATGAAGGCAGCCCGAGTATACATTGAGAATTAGTAAATACGCAGTTCTTATGACGGGAAGTCACGTATACATGCAGATAAGAACGATCCAAATTGTGTATGCCTTTTGTGCTCTAAAATTATGAAACCAAGGGGCATTACCATGGTATTAACCCACAGTTTTGAGTGTTGTATTTTCTATTTTTTTAGCACCTAATTTGAACCTTAGGCTGAAAGAAGGAAAATCAGGGTAGCCTCAAACCACGCTCAACCTTGTAGCTAGCCCTACAAGGTCAGGAGAGGGCTCTCTCCATGAAAGATATTCAATGAAATATAAGAGTAAACTAATTTTAGGCTAGGTATAATAATAAGAAATGTTTTTTTTTTTTAAATTTAAGGGTTGTATGGAACAAAAGGGACAGTTTGAAAATTGGGGTATTAAATTAGAGATACAAGGTATTATGGGGCAAGGTAGGCATGGATTTTAACAATTCAGTTTAAATAAATGATGGGATGTTTAAGACTAGTGAGGAGCAGAAAAGGGCATAGGAGATGGATCCTTTTCAAGCAGCAAAAAACATAGAGTGTTGAATAATTTCCCAAGGCAGAGCATTATACAATGGAATCTACCTATCTATCTTGAAATCATTGAACCATAAATGTGAATGAATGAATGGTGAACATAATTATTAACAGATGAATACAAAGGAAAAAACAATGCTAAAATACATACCATAGGTATCCCACAAATCAGAGCTGCATTTCTTTATTAATTACTTGTCAAAACTATTACAAGTGGAGCGCAGAGCGTCCTTAGTGATTTCCAACTTATTCCATACTTTATTCCCCCTTACAAATGATGAAGAATTACATTAAATATACAAAATTTGAGGGGAGTATATCCATAGAAGGAGGAGTTGTTTTACCAGCTCAGGAACTAAAATCCGAACATAGAAAGAATACTAACGATCTGCCCCTGAAAAGAAGGAGCAACAATACATTTTGAACATCTCTAGGATTTGCTATTACATCCAAAGAATGAAAATAGGAAATCCGAAGAAAAAATCCCTTTTTCATCGCTGTTGTAATGATCTCTGCATTCATATTTGGTTCTTGGCCTTGACTGTTTGTTTTTTCTTTGTTGAAAAGTTCTTTGATGCCGAGAAATTCCTTTTGAAACTGATAAAAATCACATTTTCCATCTAATGAAGAAAAGTCCCTTTTTATTGAAAAAGAGCGAAGGGAAAGGGAGGTGGGCCCAAATGAAATTGCAATCACAATCACAGCGGAAGGGAAGCAGGAGAGAAATGTTGGTGGGGGTTGTGCGATTGGGAATACGCGATGCCATAATGTATAGGGGGGAGGGGAAATCGCAATTGCAAATCAGAGATCGCAGCAGAAGAGGAGGGGGGCACATCGAAATAATAATTTACGATGCGATGGAGTAATACCAAAGAGCGGGGGTAATAAACAAGAGAAAACAATGTCTGATGATATAAATCCTTTGAAAACAAACAAAAATGATTTTTGTTCTTTACAAAGGAAAAACCCTTTTTCATTGCAAAAGGCAGAAGGAACTTAAGGTTGGGCCTATGGACAATCGCAATCGCAATCGAGAAGGGGAGCGAGTGTATTATATCATAGGATCCGCCAATTGCGATGAGCGATGTGCGATCAATCGCATCGGCGAGGAAGTGTGGAGGTTTAAACATGGTAGAGTAAAAATGTGCGATGTGATGGAACACTTAAGAAATTCTTTAAAATCGGTTTATCACTTTTTACAAAGGGAAAAACACTTTTATTTGGAGCAGGGTGGAAAGGCCTTATGGTGGGACCCAGGCCAATCGCAATCATGAATCGGCAGATAAGAGGGAGTGAAGTGCTAGACATAAAATATGCGATGCAATCGGGTGATCGGAGGAGGGGACTTGTGATGAATCACACCGGCGTTTTTCTAATCGGGGAAGGGTCAATCACAATCACAAGTTTCAATCAGAGGTAGATTGATCGGAAGTTGTGATTTAAATGTGGCGATTGGATCGGGAGAAAAGGATGCGATCGAATCGCAAAAAATGGGGATGTGATCGGGTCGGAGGGAAAAGGTTTTGCAAGGAATTAGTAAAGTTACAAATTCTAAGGGATGAATGGGAAAAGGGGTAGGGTTAGGCCTTTGGGGACTTTTGTTCACTTAGGCATATTTTTCAATCCAAGAGTTAGTTTTGAGAGTGTAATATACCGTTGGAAATCTCTTTCCGGGTTCTTTCTAATGGACATACTTAGAACACGATTTTGCACCGAAAATTCTGTAGAAAACAACTCCGAAAGGAAGGGAAGTGGCTTTGTGGAGATAGCAGCAACTGAAGTGCAACTTATTACATATTAAGACATAAAATTACCTAAAAGATGATAGTAAAAGAAAAGTACCATGTTTTCACCTCAAAACATGTTTTGAGGTGAAAATTACATCAAGTTTAATAGAACAATTATTTGATCTTTCCAGATATTGTGCCTTTAAGTTTATTAGACCTCCTCATGACCTTGCTGATATTTATTGACACTTGACTCATTAATTTGACCATGATGAGACCCTAGAACCTAATGAGACCAACCCTATGACCTACTAACATGACTTACAGAGTGAAAGTTACTCATGACTGAAGACCATAGAGAGGGGAATCAACAAGTTTCACATGAGGGAAAATTGATGAAAGATTACCACCATCAATCAATCCATGACCTAATGGAATGATGAAAATTTATGGTATGAGACTCCTAATATGCAAATGCAAAAGAGTAAGTTTGATCACTGATGGCAGTATGACAAGACTGAAACTAACATTGGCTCCAATGGGGATGATAGCTCCTTGGAGGTGCCAAGAACACCGTAGACCAAGTAGCCTTATCCATTGGGAAAATATGGTCAAAAATACTAAAAAATGACACAATGCAGACTGAATCTGACTCAAACTATGACTAAAATCTTAAATAAAACCAGCAAAATTTACACATATCATTCAAGTTTTATAGCCTTCACCTTGGGCCCCAAACTTCAATGACTGTGCAACTGAAATCTGACCAACAATAACATGGTATATATACAATGATTGTGACATATTTTTTGATCCATTGTCTTCAACAGTGGTAGTGCTTCAAAAGCCTACCATTTACTGGTCCTCCAGGGCAATCTTGGCCATCCATCTCTCAGAGAAAGAAAGCATTATGTCCCTTGTATGCTGAAATCTTGTATGGTCCTTTCCATAGGTTATCGAACATACCGTGCTTCCCTTTGTCCTCATTTCGTGCATCCCATCTCAACACCACATCGTCCAACTAAAACTTTTTTTCTTTGGTCTTTTGGTCATAGATTTTATTTATCTTCTCTTGTAACTGAATAGCATTCTGAGACACTTCCTCTCTTGTTTGTTGAAGGTGGATGATTTGATTGATCCTTCGCTAATTATCATCTTCTTCACTGCTAGCCTCTTGTGGTAATCTCATGACCGAAACTGTAAGTGATGTAGGAAAAACAACATCAGTACTATAAACCAATTCAAAAGGTGACATACCTATGGATTTCTTGTTGCTAACTCTATCTGCCCATAATGCGTTGATGAGTTTTCGATGCTAGTTCCTTTTATTTGCCTCCAAAATTTTCTTGATTATGTTTATCAGAGATTTGTTTGATTATTCTGCCAGGCCGTTGCCTTGTGGGTAGTATGCTGTTGAATGTCCCAACATAATAGTGTATTTGTCGCAGAATTCCACCATCTTCTTAGATTTGAACGCTGCTGCGTTATCTGTTATGATCTTGTGAAGGCAACCAAAACGAGACAAGATATTTGATTCTAAGAATTGAATGATTACCGTATCAGTAGCCTGCCTTGCTGGAATGGCCTCGATCCATTTGGTTAAGTAATCTGTACTCGTCAAGATCCATCGATGCTGTGCTGATGATGCGGGATGGATTTCCCCTATGAAATCAAGTCCCCACTGCTCAAAGGGAGCATTTACTAAAACTGGTTTCAAAGGAAGAGGAAGCAATTTCATTTTTCCTTGAAAAATTGACACTCATGGCAGCTCATCACTATTTTTTACAGATCTAAAAATAAGGTGGGCCAATAATATCCTGCTCTTAACACTTTAGTAGCCATTGTTTTCCAAAACAAATGACCACCACAATGACCTTTGTGAAAGTCATGCATCACCTGCTGAGCCTCTTCTTCAACCAAACAATTAAGTAGAATACCTCTTGGATCTTTCCAATAAAGAGCATTGTTTAAAATACAGAATTCAGCAGACTGAAGTTTCAGTGATCTACCTTTGCTTTTAGACATCCCGGGAGGTGGTGAAAGGTGCTGAAGAACATAGACTATGTCCGAATACCAAGGGGATTGTAGAAAAATGTCTAAAACCAGAACAATCAAACCTTCATCCTCATCTTCTGACATTGCTGCTATGAGATTTATATCCAAAGCACGTAGGTTTGATTGGGCCATTAGCTTTGCCAAGCCTTGTCCTTTGATCAACTTTGTGGGTTTGATCTCCAAATCATATTCCAACATTGCTGCTATCCACTTACCTCTTCGACCTTCCGGATGAGTGTGCATCAACACATCCTTCACTGCTGCATTGGGAACATATACTATAGTATGTGAATGCATAATGTATACTCTAAAATCCTTCAATGCTTTTATAAGGGCCAATGCTTGTTTCTCAATGATATTATATTGCAAAGCAACATCTCGAATGTTCGTACTGAAAAATGCAATTGGCTTTTCAATATGATCTCTCTTTTGCATCAATACCATAGCCATAATATGCTCTAATGCAAATGAAAATATAATGAAATCTTGAGTGTCATCAGGACTGATCAAGACTGGGGCATTGGACAGAGCAAAATTTACTAGATTAAAATATTTGATAGCTTCCTCACTCCATTTGACAGTGCTATCCTTTTTCAACATGTTAGTCATTTCTTTTAAATGTTTAGCCAAATTGGGTATAAATCTGCACAAGAAGTTCATCTTAGCATTAAATTCCTAAATCTCCTTTTTGTTACATGGGAGGTCTATGTGGTGAATTGCCTCTACTCTTGAAGGATCAATGTGGATACCATCTTTAGAGATGATATGCCCCAGCATCTTGCCTTCATCCATATCAAACAGACTTTTCTTTGGATTGAGAGAAATCCCAAATTTCCTGCATCGCTGAAATACAATCCTCAAGTGGTGCAAATGTTCATCATCAGAACCAGAAAACACTGTCATATCATCTAAATAAATAACAAGAAAAACATCCTTTTCATTGGCAAAAGCTATGTCCATTTCTGGCTGGAAAGTGGCTCCAGCGTTCTTGAGTCCAAATGGCATTTTGGCATACTGGAAAGTTCCCCGGGGTGTTGTGAAGGTATTTTTGTCTTGGTCTTTCTCATGCACCAAGATCTGATTATAGCCTGAGTAGCCATCGAGTAATGACATCCTTGATGCTCCAACTACTCTCTGCAGAATATGGTCCATCTTCGGAAGTGGATAGTTATCCTTTAAAGATGCTTTATTCATATTCCAGAAATCTATGCACAACCTTATCTCTCCTGTCTTTTTACGTACCGGGACCAAATTTGAAATCCAGTCAGAAAATCTAATTGGGACAATGATACCAGCTTTAGACAATCTATTTACCACTTTTTCAATGGATGGCAGTAGCTTTGGGTTGATCCTTCTCAACTTTTTTCTAAATGGCTTCTGATCTGGCTTGATGAGAATAGTATGCTAAATTATATTTTTGTCATAGAACTTCAAATCTGAATAATCCCACGCAAATACATCAGAGAATTTAGAAAGTAATTTAACATACTGTTCCCTTACCTCAGGGGACAATGCTTTTAATAACTTCACAAGCTTAGGCTTGTCAGCTGTTCCCAGATTAACACCTTCAACTCCTTTATCAGTAGGCACCAAGCTTGGTTTCTTTGCAACATCATCCTGATCAAAAAGCTCCTCCAAAGGTACGAGACCTCTAGGAATTACATTGTCTTTTAGCTGCAGCACGTCCATCTGATTTGCTTCAATTTCTTGATCATCAAAATTATAATCACCCTCTATAGGAGTATCCTTGAATTTTCCTTCACTCTGCAAAAAGGCATTAATTTATTTTTCATCCCAAAACACTTGCCAATACCTTAGATTATCCAGAACAGCAGGCCTATGTTTGACATAAATTTCAAATTTGTTGCTGGAGTTCATTGGAATCTTCAAATTGCTTGCAGTAGTGGCAATGGAATCTTCAATAAGATTCTACATTTGGGGTACTACTGTCTGTATGCCCTCAATCGTGGATGCTTTTCTTGGTACTTTCCTTTTACCTGTTTGATTATCAGCTCAGAATCTCTGTAGACAGAAATCCTCTTTGCGTTTAGCTTCTTCAAAATTTTCAATCCTGTAATCAAAACTTCATACTCTGCTTCATTGTTAGAGCAGTCAAAAGCCAACTTGTAAGCACATATTCTAACATTACTAGGAATTTTTTTAGGCTGGAAAACAGGGCTCTGAATCCATATTCCTATACCAGTACTGTCCTTACCAACAACTCCGTCAAAGTCCATGCTCCAAAGGCCTTCTTCTTCTTCTGCTAGATGCTGAAATTTTGCTTCTTTCTCTACTTGTCTGGATTGATTTCTTCATATTTATGTTGTTCATTTTCATTTTTCTGCTGGCAAGAAAGAAGCTCAGAAATTTTTGATGCTTTATCTTTTTCCTATTTAAGGGCTTCCCTAAATTTTTTTGAAATTTCAGATATCTCATCTACTTCTACCAACTGAACATTCTCATCATTCAAACCACCATCTGAATATAATACAAATGACTCCAGATCTTTGTGGACTGCATTAATGGGATGATTAACTGGCTTCTCTTTGCTGGTGATCATGTATTTCATTTTCTTCTCCCTATATAATTTTCTCAACTGACCGAACACGGGAATGGTGGCATAAGATAAGTCAATTTGTATGGTTCCTTTCAGTTTTGCACCCCATGACCTAGAAAAAAGCATTCCAAATCGTGGTGGAACATCGGCAACAACTACATCCATCAAAACATTCTTGGCTGGGATTTGATCTAAATATATTACCAAGTCTTTGATAAGACCAATACAATGGACCCTACCAGAGTCAAAGGAATACAAATCATGGTATTTCCGGGTAATATCAAGACCCAGCTTCTCCATAATGGCCTTAGGCATCAAGTTATGTGAGGCTCCAGAGTCCAACATGGCATTATGTAAAATGAACTCATGCAATCTGAGACTCAGGTAGAAGGGAGGGACTTTACTTTCTTCTGACTGATCTTCTATGGCTAGACCAAAAATGAGTTCATGATAATCATCTTCAACATTTACCATATCTGATACAGAATCTATTTGCAGAATTCTAGACACCTGATGTTTATAAGTGTTATTCTTCACCAACTCAGTCAAGGGCATGGACACCTTCATCTTAGAAATTTCATTTTCTAGATTAAAAGATGGGACTTTTTCTACCTCTTTGATGGGAGGATCTTTCTTTTCCACTTGCTCCTTTGCCATGCTATGCTGGTTCTTTTCATTTGCAACATTAGTCACTGAGGATGCATTGCTGGGAGAAGGATTAGCAGGCTCTTTACCTTTTCTTTGAGTATTTGAGGAGTCATTTTTCGATTGCAACTTTTTTCTCTTTTGAATAGGATTGATCAGCACATCTCTAATCCTCAAATAATATTGTTTATGTTGAGATGATAAAGCATTCATGTATCCTCTTTGATAATCATCGGACTCTTCTTCTAACACTACATCATTGGCCAATATGAAATCTTTGTCCTTTCGAATGTCTACAGTCACTATATCTTCCTCATCTTCTGTGAGAAAGATGGGCGCACCATCGGAAGTGAAAAAGTGGTTGGCTTCAACTACATGATCATCATCATCTATCTCCATTCCCTAAACATAATTTTGCTACAATGGAGTTTTGATCTACTGTTGTGGTACTCCTTGGTCCTACGCTCTCTGTTCTCTTTGTTTAATTCTGAATTATGGCTGTTGATGTCCTCTAAAGTTTGGATTCCTAATTTGTGCTTTAGGTCTGTCTAAAATAGTCAATCGATCAACCATCTTCTCCATTGTCCGGATCAAAGTATCCATATTATTGTCTGAAGGAGAGGCTTCTTCTTTCACAGTTACTCTCTTTTCAGCCTTTTTCTGCGCTCTTTTGGCCAACAAATTTTCTTCTACACTCACAGCTATCTTTTGCATGTCTTCAAGTGTGGTAGGATCTATTTCTTGTAGCTGATATGCCATATCAGCATCGAAACCATCTGGAAACTTAAGCAAAGCTAGTCCCATAGGGGGTTTTAGATTGGCTGGAATAGCATTATATAGAACATTAAATCTCACACAATAATTTTGTATAGTTTCACCCACATTCCTTTTAATATTTTCAATTCAGACAAGATTTGAAGTGGGATTTTCTTTAATTCCTACTGGTCTAAGAATTGTTTATGTAACTCTTGAAAAGTGTGGATAGAGCCTGTTGGTAAGGCTCTGAACCATTTTCTAACTTCTCCTCCAAAGCTTTGGACAAACAATCTAGTGGTTACATTTTCGGTCTCTACTTGATGAAGATCAAAAAAGTCATTCATTTTATCAACATGCTGTTGGGCTATGATGCTTTGAGTGGCATCAAAGACAGGTATTTTACTTTTATAATCAGCAGGCATATCATTCAAGTTCTGAGGTAAAACCAGGGGTGCATAGTAAGCAGCCATGACTCTAGGTGGATTTACAACAACATTTGTGATACTAGGATGCAAGGGAGGTGTTGATGGGGGAGTCGAAAGCTGGAATTGATCTCTGAAACTGATGGGAATTCTGATGAATTAAGGGGAGGAAATGTTGTTTTTGATAAATCTGAAGGCTCAGGGATATTGGTTACAGTGATAGATGTCTGAAGGGAATTCAAAATATAATCATCAATTGATCTGTTTGCCCTTTGAACTTCGATATCTATAAGAAATTATGGATCTAAAACTGTGTCATCAAGTGCAATCTCAGATTTATTTCTGAACAAAGAAAGCTCAAAACATTCATCAAAAGAAAGGTCTTCTATAAACAACCACTCACTGGGCCAGGTATGGGATCTGAAAACAGGTCTATGACTTAGTGATCCTTCTTGTCTTATTATTATCCTTGGAATGAGATTAGTATTTTCAAACATAGGGGAAGGATTTGGATCAGGTTTGGCCCTTTTATATCTCCTTGAAGCCAGTGTGGTTAAATTTCTACTTTACAATATTTTATTTCAGCCTATCAAACTCTGAACATCATCATCTAGAGTCCAAGAATTTATATGGAAGATATTACCGGGGTGATCAATCTTTTATGCTAAATATTTCCCTAGTATGGTCGCCAGAAATTTTAGCACCTAATTTGAACCTTAGGCTGAAAGAAGGCAAATTAGGGTAACCTCAAACCATGCTCAGCCTTGTAGCTAGCCCTACAATGTTAGGAGAGGGCTCTCTCCATGAAAGATATTCAATGAAATATAAGAGTAAACTGATTTTAAGCTAGGTATAATAATAAAAAATGTTTTTTTTTTAATAAATTTAAGTGTTGTATGGAACAGAAGGGACATTTTGAAAATTGGGGAATTAAATCAGAGATACAGGGTATTTCATGGGGCAAGGTAGGCAGGGATTTTAACAATTCAGTTTAAATAAATGATGGGATGTTTAAGAATGGTGAGGAGCTGAAAAGGGCATAGGAGATGTATCATTTTCAAGTAGCAAAAGACATAGAGTGTTGAATAATTTCCCAAGGTAGAGCATTATACAATGGATTCTACCTATCTATCTTGAAAGCATTCAACCAGAAATGTGAATGAATGAATGGTGAACATAACGATTAATAGATGAATACAAAGGAAAAAACAATGCCAAAATCCATACCACATGTATCCCACAAATCAGAGCTACATTTCTTTATTAATTCCCTGTCAAAACTATTACAAGTGGAGTGCAGAGCATCCTCAGTGATTTCCAACTTATTCCATACTTTATTCCCCCTTACAAATGATGAAGAATTACATTAAATATACAAAATTTGAGGGGAGTAGATCCATAGAAGGAGGAGCCGTTTTACCAACTCAGGAACTAAAATCCAAACATAGAAATATGACCAACGATCTGCCCCTGAAAAGGAGCAACAATACATTTTGAACATCTCTAGGATTTGCTATTACATCCAAAGAATGAAAATAGGAAATCCAAAGAAAAGATCCCTTTTTCATCGTTGCTGTAATGATCTCTGCATTCATATTTGGTTCTCAGCCATGACTGTTTGTTTTTTATTTGTTGAAAGTTTCTTTGATGCCGAGAAATGCCTTTTGAAATTGATAAAAATCACATTTTCCATCTAATGAAGAAAAGTCCTTTTTTATTGAAAAAGAGCGAAGGGAAAGGGAGGTGGGCCCAAAGGAAATCGCAATCACAAACCCTAAATATAAGAACAAGAATGTTTGTTTATATGAAAGAAAATAAGATCAAAAATATAAGTTTAGAGTTTTGAGGTTGCTAAAAATTCTTTCACTAGATATTCTAGTTAAATAAAAGACATGATATCATTAAAAAAAAAAAAAAATTGACTAAAATTAATGAGTCATAATATCTATTGCACGAAATCTCTATCTGTAAGTGTTGATTAGTCACTACTTTCATCCTAAGATAAAGAGATGTTGTCTGATTTTTGATATTGCGCGAAATCTCTATCTGTAAGTGTTGTCTTATTTAATAATTTTGATTGTTTGATTAATTAAAAATATTTCGTTCTGATTACAGTATTTTATTTTATTTTTTCTCTAAGGAAAAGGGTGTTTCGAGAGTGTGTTTCTCATTTTGATATGTTATTAGCTAATACCAAAGGTGGTTATGGTTTTTATTATGAGGTGTTTATGGTTTTCATTATTATTATATTTAGCGCATTGTATGTATTTTGGTTATTTTTTAATCATGGGATGATTTTTTAATCATGGGATAGAGTACCACATATCAGACAACATCTCCTTTTCTTAGGATGAAAGTAGTGACTAATCAACACTTACAGATAGAGATTTCGCGCAATAGATATTATGACTCACTAATTTTAGTCAATTTTTTTTTTTTTTTTTTTTTAAATGATATCATGTCTTTTATTTAACTAGAATATCTAGTTAAAGAATTTTTAGCAACCTCAAAACTCTAAACTTATATTTTTGATCTTATTTTCTTTCATATAAACAAACATTCTTGTTCTTATATTTTTAATGATATCATGTCTTTTATTTAACTAGAATATCTAGTTAAAGAATTTTTAGCAACCTCAAAACTCTAAACTTATATTTTTGATCTTATTCTTTCTTGTTATATATTGTAGAAAGAGGCTATTGAGCCTGATGTAATAATGTTGTGAGAATATTAATGAAAATAAGCTATTTTCGAATATACTTGATTATACAATACTTTTAGATGATCTTTACATGACCTAAAATGCATCTTTAGTGGAATTTCAAGATAGGTGAGACCTTCTAGAATTGGATTTATGCAAATTGTCACATTCTATTTGTTCTTCCTCTTCATTGGAATTTGGCCATTTAATGGATAGATATATTGAGGAACATATTATAGTTTATTTAGCAATGATAAAAAATAATTGCAAGACCTCCTAGCATGAAATGCAATATTTCAAGGCAATATAATGCATAAAAGAAAAATTATGAAGTAGGTAGTGAGAATATGATTCTTTGTTTTAATAGCTAGCATTATAACTAATACCATAAATTGATAGATAAATAAATAGTCATAACTAGCCATTTCTTCTAGATCATTCTAGGTATCCAGGGTCACAACCTAACCCTGCATAATCTAAAGGGTTGGTGTGAACAATAGTGTGACATCAAGCCCCACAATATCAAATAAAATATGAAACAACTTGGTATACAAACATGAAAACCATAAATAAAATCACAGTTAAAATCGAGACAATTGAAAGAACTCACAAGAACTACACTTAACTAATGAAATTCTTAGATGCACAGCTCAAAATTCGAAAAAGAGTTGGGTATTTTGGTATGTATTAATTATTAATTATTAATATTGATTTGAGAGTTGGGTATTCCAATATGTAATATTGGTTTTGTCATCCCTTGCTCCATTGGAATTTGTTTCACCGAATACATCACTATGCTTATTTTTCCTATTCCATTTAAGTGAGTATTCTATCACTCCATGATGCTTTGTCTATACTTGTTTTCCACCAACTTTGCCTCACTCTATTTTAGTCATTCATATTACTCAACCTTCTGATTAAGGTACTACTCTTCTCTACCTCCATCTCAATCATTGCTCTGCCCACCAACTCTATTGATTACTCTGTCATTCACTCAGCCTCAATCCACCAAATTAAATTAATCGGCTGCATCCAACCAACACGTTCATGTTTTAGAGGCTTTTTAGCAACTTTTTAGGCTTTGATATGAAAGCAGAAATAATAAAGAACTTGTCATTCTGCTGATTGAGAGGGGGTCGCTTATGATATTCCATGCGTTCACTAGTTGGGAAACCAGTCAAATAACCATGGAACCCTCTCTCGTATGTGGAATCAAAGATGTTCCCCACAAATTTTATGCCTCTTTGGAATATTCTAAGGTTTAAGAACCATACTTCTCAGCCAAAAATTTCTCTTTATGAAACATAATAGCGCACCACCATAGAGAAATGTTCATTAAAAGAGATTTTAAATGAAGGGCCCACCCTTTATGACTAAGATAAGGTTCCAGGTATACACAGACCTACCATATACTTTGTACCATAAAATTTGCATCTATTTTTTCATGGCTTAGAAATTGATGCCCTGCAAATATTTCTTGCCCAAAGTAGCACACAAGTTTTTCAAGAGCACCTTCCACACCAACTCCCTTCTGAGGATTTTATCCTTCAATGTGAAAGGAGAAAGCACAAGGAACTTGTAATTCTAATGAGTGGGAGGGGGGGAATTACAATATTTCTTGTGTTCACTAGTTGGGAAGCTAGTCCAATAGCCATGGCACCCTCTCTCATCTAGGGAAAATCAAACCTGTTCGGCACATAGTTTATGTCTCTTTGAAATATTCTTAGCATCAAGAACCATACTTATAAGCCAAGGATTTCTCTTTATGAAACAAAATAGGGTACCACCATAGAAAATGCTCATTAAAAGAGATTTCAAATCAAAAGGCCTTACCTTTCTGGCTACAATAAGGTTTTGAGTATACACAGACCTGCCATATACTTTGCACCACCAAAATTGCATCCATTTTTTCATGGTTGTAATAAGAATATAGAAATTGAATCCCTACACAGAGTTCTTACCCAAAGTAGAACCCAAGCCAAACCCAAAGTAGAACCCAAGCCAATACAATTTTTCAAGAGCACCTTCCACACTAAATCACTTCCGAAACTCGATTCCACAATTTGGTGCAGAGAAGTTGGGCTTCCATACGGCTTTTAGTGATTTCCATATCCCAAATCACAATCTAAAATGAGGTGAAAGCAAACGTTTTCCAAATCATCAAGATTGGGAAATCGGATAATCTTGAAAGTGAAGTCCAGATCTTCAAGCATGATTAAACCAAGGAAAAAATCCATCACTGCAAAAGGATTTACGTGCTCAACATAATAAAGTAATTAAGAAATGGGGGTATTGAATAAATTTAATTTTTCTCAACACTGTTTACCATTGGAAACATAGTGAAAGTAATTATAGAGAATTGAAGGAACTTATAAATAAAATGAAATTCTACGAAACTATTACTTCAAAAATCACCTACACGAGCAGTGATTTCAATAATAAAATCACGGTTTACCATTGGAAACATATTGAAGGAATTAAGAAAAGTGGATTCAAGAAATTGATTTATAACAAGCAATTCTTTTGGAAACAAATTGGAAACCATAGAAGCAATAGAAAACCCAAAAATTAAAACATAGAAATAAATTAAAATTTGCTAAAAATATTAATCCAAAATCACCAACAAAGAGCAGTGATTTGGGAACGAACCTAAAAATAAAATTAAAGTATAATAAATCAATTATCACCTGAACATAGTAGCAAGTCTCTTAGCTTAACAGAGTAACAAAAAATTCCTTTAAAGATTCATCAAATCAGTTAGGTTATTTAACAGTCAAATATGGACGAGTCCCTAATAAGAATTCTCACAGGAAGTATACCTACACAGATTCTTGAGGTGATACACACATGGCAAAGGATTTCAATTCAACAAAGATGTTCTAGAATTATTTCAATTCGAGTTGCAGGTTTGATTTTTACCTGAAATGAAAACTTAAAATGAAAGATCAAAATCCTAAGTGGCATCAAAGGGGCTCATATATTCGTGTTTCCAGAAGGCAAAACCTACCTAGTCAGCAACTACACGCCTTTTCCTACTAGCTTCTCGTCCTCTAGAAAGGGTGTGCAACACATGCAATGGACAAAAGTGATAAAGAAACAATTCTGTCATAGGCCACAAATATTAGCACCACGACGTCTGAAAACATTGAAACATGCACTGTTCAAACAGATACTAACATAATAATGATAAAACACGGAAATTAATGAAAGCCCTTCTTGTTCGCACTGATTTTCACTGGCAATGGGCACTACTTACGCAGAACGTGGCCATTAACAGCTATCACCGGTGGTGGAGGCCTTGCACTTACACAGGTAGATCGTGTAGTGAACTCCACCCAGAACAAGGGTGAAGGCGTTGCTACGAGCGAAGAATTCCATGTTGAAGGAGGTGCCACATAGAAAATTTTCATTGGAAAGAGGACAACGAAAGTATATGCTTCTGATTAGCTAGATTTCTCAGCCCAAAATCGCAGAGGAACGATTTGCAATGTAAATATTCCTTATTGACTTGATTTTTATATCATTCAAAAGTATAAAATGATTTATAAATGAATGTATCCCAATACTTTTAATACTCGGTCATATAAATAATTATCTGACTAAATAGATATATGTAAAATTTCGTATTAAAAATCAATAATATTTATAGAAATATTTGAAGAGGGTGATAAGGGATGATATATGTAGGTGGGAGGTAATGTTACCATTACACAATGCAATAAATGTAAGGACATGTCTCATCATACTTTTTTCATTTGACTTGATAGCTATTTTTTTTCTACCAAGTTGCTTGGTATGAGAATGATTAATTCTTATGCTTGTTTTCTTATCTGGGATTGATGTAATGATAATGTTTTAGAATGTATTATAGTGTAACTTGATTGACATTTGGACATCACCTGGATGATTATACACACTTTTTTTAATCCTTTCTCTGTTAGAGAAGATAATCTAGCTTTTAAGTATTCTTCACCCTCTTTATAAACAAAATTATCTGATTTGAGTTTCATTTATCTCCTTCATAACTCTAATATTTTGAAAAGTTTTTAATCATGCTCTCCATACTGTGCACCTAACCTTCTTCTTGAATGATTTAACCATGCACTCTTGAGTCCCTTTGGGTGGCTATTAAGCTTATACTCTTTTGTCCAATCTTCTTTCTATTTCCTATCTCTTCCCCAGCTCTCATACCTCTCTTTGGATTTCTACCTATCTCATATTTTGCGCCATGTTTATGTTACCGACTCACCATGAAGGCCAAGGATATACATAGGTGACAACCATGGTAACCATGGTGGATCACAATCTTGGTTCAAGGAGTATTTTGCTCGATAGTTTCACACTAAAATACCTAGAGAGACTTTTAGCAGACCAAAAAGGACATTTCCAACGAAAGAGAATATCCATTCTCTAATATTATTTTTGAGATCACTATATGATTTTCTAACTTAGGAGACACTACAGAAATATAGAACCAATATTTGCACACCATTAACCTCTACTAGTAGATGAAAACATTGATAGGAAAGGTGCTTTTGGATTGAAACAATGCCAAGGATGAAATCCTTCTTCTGCTTGATGAAATGTAGTTTTGAATGAAGGATATGGACAATAGAAATGAGTGCATTGAATCCTAATTGGCCCTATCATTGGGCATAGGGACAACCAATAAACCCATTGCAAATCCCATTAAGGTAGAAAACTCAAATTCTTCCTATATTTTATGATAATTCTAAAGCATCTAATTCTCTAGTTTTTTAGTTTTAGTAGATAATATCTAGTTTGTAAACCTTGGTATGTTAGTCTTCTAAGCAATTACAAGTTTTCACTTAAGCACATGATTATTTTATAAATTTTTCTATAAAACACTTATGGCAAAGAATCTCCTACATTGTCATTTGTTTGGTTTTCCTAATAACAAACCAAAAACTTGTAATAAACTTCTTGATATAAAAATATCAATATATAATATAAATTCATCAATATAATTAATTTTTAAAACTTTTTATTATAAAAAATAATTTTAAGAAATTATATAAAAAATCACATTAAAAAATAATAAAATCATTATATCATAAAAATAAAAATAATATATTTTTAAGCATCATAATAATAATAATAATATATCAATATTTATTCATAATCATTTCAAATTATCTACAAATATAACATTTATTCATAATCATATTAAATTATTTTCATCTATAAATATATGAAAATTAAATTTTATAAATTCATATAAATATATATTCATAATCATATCAAATTATTTACAAGTATAACATTTATTGATAATCATATTAAATTATTTTTGAAAATTAAATTTTATAAATTTATATAAATATATATTAAAATGTTTAACTTTATTAATTTTAAAATATTTATATAATTTTAAAATTGCACAAATGAATTTATGGTGTATCTTGTATATTCCAATCATAAATCACATTAGCCATATTTTTATATTCTCCAGTCTGCACTCATCGTCACGAAAAATCCCTTAAGAACGGTAGATCCGTGGCTACTGTATAAATTTTTACCCTTATGTTTTCAAGAGTATGAATCTTAGTCCATATGTCCCTTCAGTACATGGAATTAATGAGTGATTAAAAAGTTTTGTGCTGAGAATCTTGTATATTCCGATCTTATATGACAGTAATTGTATTTTTGTGTTGAAGTTTCGAGTTTATAACAAAGTTCGGTTTCAAAATATTGAATAATGTATAATTTTTTTTATTAATTACATATTAAGTAAAAAAAAAAAATATCGATTTGTATATACTAAACTTATGAATAAATAAATTTTTGAAACTTACGAATAAATAAATTTTTGAAAGAAGTTTATATAAAGTTTTAATTTTCTTTAGTAAAATGTAAAAATATATTGAAAATTTTTAAATTATTATTAGAATAATATTATATTGATAAAATTGTAAAGTAAAAAAAAATATAAAATCTATTATAATAATTTTTATAAGGTATATGGTATTATTTTGGAAAAGAAGTTGAGTATATGGCTTGAAAGTGAAGGCAAGCGGGCTAAAGGCCAAGCGGATTTTAGAAGGCAGCAGTCAACAACGGACCACTTCGTTATGCATAAGATCATTGTGGAGGAATGTCGCAATGATAAATCCAATCTCTTATGTTGCTTTGTGGATGTTAGAAAGGCTTTCGATATGGTTTCTAGAAACAACCTATGGAATAGACTAGAAGAGCTAAATGTTCGTTTCGAGCTAAGAGCGGTCGCTATCAGGTTATACAAGAATGTAATTGCCAAGTTAAAGAGCAACGAGGGGTGGTCGAAAGATATTAAGTGTAATATCGGAGTTAAACAAGGTTTCCCCCTCTCCCCTACCCTATTTGGCATTTACATCGACAAGCTAGAAGGTTTTTTAGAAGAAGCAGGGTGTGCTGACACGATCTTAGTTGGGATAGTCATCATCCTTCTTCTCTATGCTGACGATATTGTTCTTCTCGCAAGGTGCCCATCTGATCTTGATAAGCAACTTAGACTTCTTAAGGATTTCTGCTCTACCATGGGTATGACTGTTAACACTGACAAAACTAAAGTTATGATTATCAGATCCAAGAAGGACACTTACACTAATTTTATGTATGACAATAATAACTTGGAGGAAGTGTCTTCTTACAAGTACCTAGGAATTGATATTCATCACAAGCTCAACTCGAACTATAGCATTCAAAAAAGGATTAATGGGGGGTGGAAAGCTTATTTTGGTCTTGAAAATAATTGTAAAACAAAAAACCTCGTAATGTGGGATAGAAAGAAGTTCTTCTTTGAAACTTTAGTCACTCCTGTTATCTTATACGTATGTGAGGTTTGGGGTTGCAGCATCTCTAGAGAATCTTAGAGAAATATTGACCAAATCCAGAAGCATTTTATAACGTATAACCTTAAAATTAAAAGCAATACACCCTATCCTATTCTCCTTATAGAAAGTTGGTATAAAGACACCCCGGCCTGTTAAACCATTGGGGGTTTGACGAGAATTTTTCATTGCAAAACGTTAATAACATTAAAAAAATTGTTACTTCTAAGTTCAAAGAAAAAATGTGGGGTGAGAAAGATCTGGCAGCTAAAATAAAATTAAGATATTATAAGGAGGTTATCAACCCCACCCTAGAAGATCAAAAGTATCTCTCTGTTTTAACTAGCTCAAAGAAGAAAATTAATATAGCCAAGATTAGACTGAACTCTCATGAGCTCCATAGTGAAATAGGCCGTTGGACAGTTCCTAAAACACCATGGATGGAAAGGATCTGCCATATCTGTGAGAATATGAACATCGAGGATGAAAATCACTTACTCTTAAAGTGCCCTGCGTACAACCACATTAGATCTTAATTCTATAATATTTGTTACAATACTGACCTTCCTAGCCTTTTAAGATGTCAAAATTATAGTGAGCTCTGGAGGCTTCTCTCCAAGCTTTTTGAGCATAGGAATAAAATCTTAAACCAAACTAAATAATTCATTTCTTTAGTCTCAATAAACGTTAACCATCATTAGCATCATCGTCATCATTAATTTAATAATTCTTATAAATAAAACTTATGAATAAATAAATTATTTAGAACTAATTTATATAATTTTTTATCATAATAAATAAATAATTATATAAAAAAAAATTATATAAAGTTTAAATATTTTAATTACGCCGAAGGTGTCCCTATTATGAGCTTTGCTGGGATGAACAGTGCTCCAGCCAATCTCTGTGCTCCACCTATCGCCCTTCTGCCCTGTCAAAAATTGACACTTGGTAGCCCTCCATTCCACTCTGCTGCTCTCAGCTCTCGCCGTGCTACTGTCCAATCGACGCCGCGCTGCGGTTTAGATGTTGCGGCATGTGATCTCCTCGGCAGTCCTGCAGTCATAGCTGGTGGCTAACAAAATTCGACTTGGTTTTCAAACCATTTAATGCTCCTCCGCGTGAATACCAATGCCAAAGTGATATTATTTAATACAATCTTCATTGGCGGTCTACGTGGTGATCACCGATGGTTAACACGAATCTTGGCACCATTTATAAACTTGCGGTCGATTCAAATATTCCCGCGGTAATCAATGTACCTGTCACAATTTGCAATATGATTAAATCTTTAACTTTTGCAGATTGTGGTTTAATAAAAGGGTTATGTCATAATAAAATGATGTGGGTTTTGTTTTTATACCAATGTATTTAAACCATGGAATTTTAATAATGTGTTGTATGATAGTTTCAATACATATAACTTTATTAACCCGCCATGTTTTATAACCATGTGTTGTAATAAGTCGAAACATGTGATTTATTTTGCACTAGGAATTCTTGTGATGTTTTAAATTTGTTTTGTGTTTTTTAAAGTTATATTTTTAGTATTATTTTTTGGTTTTATTTTGTTTTAAAAGAATTTAATTTATTTACAATATATATAAAAAATAAAACATTCTTTTATTTTTATTTTATTTTATGTTTTTTTTTATATTTTTTGGATTTTGATGTTTTAAATAAAGAAGCCTAAGGTGTCTCTATTATGAGCTTTGCTGGGATGAACATTGCTCCCAGCCAATCTCTGTGCTCCACCTATCGCCCTTCCAGCCTCTCAAAATTTGACACTTGATGGTTGCTCCCACCCTCCTGCTCTCAGTTGCTTCTCGCGCGCGTCAGCGCCTCCGTGTCCATGCTGTTGTCGCATCATCCCCTTCGGCGTTCTGTCGGGTCATTTATTAAAATGACCAAGTACTAGTTTAAAACTAGTTTACTTTAAAAATTTATTTGTTATTAAAAATAATTAAAAACATGGTATACTAGTTTAAAAATAAATGTTTCACAAATAACCTTATGAATAAATGTTTCACAAATAACCTTATGAAAAAGCAAACCAAGAAAACAATTCCTCTCGTCCAAGTTGAGGCAGTCAGGTTTTGTTTTCAAATCTACGTCATTCCAATGGGTGCAAAGAGATAAAAAGGGTACATGTACCGATGAGAATTTAACCAGTTGCTTATTTAATAATTTTGATTGTTTGATTAATTAAAAATATTTCGTTCTGATTACAGTATTTTATTTTATTTTTTCTCTAAGGAAAAGGGTGTTTCGAGAGTGTGTTTCTCATTTTGATATGTTATTACCTAATACCAAAGGTGATTATGGTTTTTATTATGAGGTGTTTATGGTTTTCATTATTATTATATTTAGCACATTGTATGTATTTTGGTTATTTTTTAATTATGGGACGAAGTTGGTACAGGGTTAAACACCATTAGAATATTATAGTGAAAGTTTTATTGGATTGGTAGGGTTGGAAGAAACTTTTCAAACTGTTAATCAAAATTTGATCATTCTAACCTGGAGATCAATCAACATCTCCTTCTCTTAGGATGAGAGTACCACATATCAGACAACATCTCCTTTTCTTAGGATGAAAGTAGTGACTAATCAACACTTACAGATAGAGATTTCCCGCAATAGATATTATGACTCACTATTTTTAGTCAATTTTTGTTTTTTTTTTTTAATGATATCATGTCTTTTATTTAACTAGAATATCTAGTTAAAGAATTTTTAGCAACCTCAAAACTCTAAATTTATATTTTTGATCTTATTTTCTTTCATATAAACAAACAAGAAAAAATTTTAATCTATATAATCTTGATTTAATATAATATAAATACCTAACATCTCAAAAAAAAAAAACAAAAAACTCCAATTAAAAAAAATAAAAACAAACTTCAGTCTAACTTAATTTTACAAACTATATATCTAAAATTCCTTATTTCATTTAAAAAAAAACTCCAATTAAAAAAACTAAAAACAAACTTTAGTCTAACTTAATTTTACAAACTATATATCTAAAACTCCTTATTCCAAAGGCTAACTGAATTTTACAAGATATGCTTGTAAAATTCCATATTCGAAAAAGGTGAAAGTAAAAAGGGAAAAGGCGAATTGTTACAATGTTGTGTTGTTTAATGATTTAAAAAGTACTCCATCAGTTTTTATAATATAATATCAATGATATAATATATTTATAAATTAATAAGTTATGAGATTATAATTAAAAAAAATTTCAAATTATTTTAATAGTTATAAATGTAGAAATTAAGAGTTTTTTTAATATTAAAAAAATATAATTATAATTATATGTATATGATTAAATTAAATTTATATTAGAGTTAATTTTTTATTGAAGGAAACTGTTTCTAAGAAATTATGTAACTAAAATTGTAGTAAATTTTTTATGTAATTAAGATTGTAGTAAACTTGGTCAAGTTTGGAATATTTTAATTCTGCCAAAAAATTATGTCAACTACATATTGAAATTACAAATTCAAACTCCTTAAAATACCATAGATGAGAAAAAAGGTCACAGCTTTCAACCAACCCATTGCTATCTTTGCATAAGTTTAAAGCAATCAAATCAAAGTAATAAAAATAATGAATACTATAAAAATTTAAAATGAAAATACAAAACTAGATCAAGTTTAGATAGTCCTTAAACAATTTAACTCTCTGAAACTATTCTATTGAAATTAAACATTCAAACTTTATAAAATAAAAATCTCAACCAAACAATCAAATCAAAGGAATAAAAATGAAAAAAACTAGTAATATAAGAGGTTGAGAAGTTGAGAAAATACACTAAAAATCTCGGCCAAACAATCAAATCAAAGGAATGAAAATGATAATAACTAGCAGTATAAGAGGTTAAGGAATGAAAATGAAAATAACGAGTAATATAAGAGGTTAAGAAGTTGAAAAAGAACACTCGTACATGTGAATTTGTCTTCCGATATAGAAATTAGATCCATTTTTATTTATTTCTTGGAAGACAGAAGATGCAATATATCTAACATTCCACCTCACTTATTTGCCAGATAACAGAGTGCAGTAAATCTAGCGTGAGGTCTGGACATAGCTGACAATAACATAATTCGAAATATTTGGCTCAAAGGTCCCCAAACTCTGCAATGCATAAAACAGGTAAATATATATACACTAGCACCCAAGACAGAAAGCCTTTTAAACGACTCAAACCATGGGAACCACTCGAATTAAAGGCCCTGAACAATCTTTCAATGTTTAAAGATAGAAAGCCAAATAAAATCGAAGCAAAATCTGCAAATAACTAATAACCAGTTTTTTCTAGCTCAACGACTTTAGGAGTATAAGCAGATGAGGCACCTGCCTGTGACACAAAAGGATGACTAAGTAACTGAGACGCCGTCCAGCGCAGCCCGGCGTCCTTCTGCAAGCAACAGCGAATGAAGCTCTGGAACTCCTCAGAAGCCGAGGGTGGTGGCGTGGGTGGGTCCCCGTAGCGTATAAGGCACATGAGCGTCGGCCAGTCCGGGTGCACGCCTGGTGGCAGAAAGGGCAACCGCCCGACGTAGCATTCCAAGAGGCTCAGCCCCAGGCTCCAGATATCGCCCGCGTACCCGTTGTAGCGCCCGTCATTCATATCGGGGTCAATTCTCTCGGGGCTCATGTACGCGAATGTCCCGACGCAGGAATTGCAGGGGTCCAGCGACTTCGACAGAATCCGACTCACGCCGAAGTCCGCGATCTTGACCTGGTGGCGGCTGTTGAGCAGAAGATTGGAAGGCTTGATGTCTCTGTGCACGATCTTGTTGGCGTGGAGATATTTGAGACCGTGTAGGACCTGCCGGGCTACCGCTGCAATGAACGGCTCCGACATCCGGCGCCCGAACTTGTCGAGCGAGCCTCCGTCCATGTATTCGAGCACGAACTGGATCTCCCCGACTCCGTCGTAGACGCCATGGCACTTGACCACGTATGGGGAATCCGTTCTTCGCAGGATCTCCATCTTCGCAGGATCTCCATCTCGCGGACGATTGTGTATATCGTGGTCGGCTTGCACGACCACGATATTATGCAGGTTGAAGAAATCCCTCTATGTCGGACCTTGTACACTTTTCCACCGCTGCCGTAGCCCAGAATCTCTAGTTTCTCAAGCTCTGACGGGTTGAACTCGTCTACTGTTCTGGCTACAGCGGGTGTCTGGGGTGGAGGTGGCAAGGGCAGCGGGACAGCAAGGGGGGCAACACATATTGGGGACCGGGGTGGAGGTGGCAAGGGCAGCAGGACAGCAAAGCGGGGAGCAGATACTGGGGACCGAGGTGGAGGTGGCAAGGGCAGCGGGACAGCAAAGCGGGCAGATAGTGGGGGCCGAGGTGGAATTGGGAGCTTCAGTGCTTGGTGCTTGAAGGTTCGGGATCGTCTCTGCTGAACATTCATGGCTTCTCTTGTTGGTTTTCGATCATCTGACCTGGTGATTGTCATGTTTGCTATGAGCTTACACCGGGCAGGATCAGGAAGAGCTTTTGAGGGGAGCTGGAATTGGAAAGGTAGTCGAAGGTGTAGGGTCTTGCCTTATATATATAATTGTTATTCTTGGAGTCAAATCTGTGCAAACTGTATCTCATTTGACTGTAATAAATGAGTTGATGGTTTGCGTGGTTTGATTTGAGTTTGAGCATTATGCATCCATGTTCTTAGTCTGTCGTGTAGATTGAGGATTGCCCTTCATGGTTTGCGTGGTTTGATTTGAGCTTGAGCATTATGCATCCATGTTTTTAGTGTGTCGTGTAGATTGAGGATTGCCCTTCACATGTATTTTTTTCATCGGGATGGTGAGATTTTTCATCCGGATGGTGCAATCTCACCAGGACAACACTGTTCACGCTTTCACGCTTTCAGGGCATATTACATAATTGGTTTCTCTATGGAAAAAATAACATTTGGAGTTATTCATAAAACTTAAACATCTATCAACTTAATAATATTTGTTTTTTTTCTGTTCAACTTATATATATATAAATCCTGGAATTCAGTGGTCAAATAAATGGACACCCATACGTAGATGTCTGTTGACACCCATTATTTGATTTGCATTTTAACCAAATAGCTTTGAGTCTTGAGCCATTGAGCCATTGACTTATATCTGTACATCTAAAACAAACTTGTATTTATTCATTAACTTTTTATATTTTAGTTTTTTTAATATTTTAATGTTAACCAATATAATAAGAAAATATTAAAAAATTAAATCAATTAAAAAAATTTATTTAAAATCTAAACAAACTAACACGAATATTAATTTATATTATTTTTATTATGTCAATTTATATTATTTTCATTTTAATGTTATTAGAAAATTTGTTTTCCATATTTGAATTCGAAAAAGAAGTATAAAAGTTTGAATGAAATAAATGTGAATTGTAGAATATATAATCCATAGCTACCAACTTAGAGATGACTGAACATAAAATTTTCATATTTTAATTTATTTATCATTTCAATGTCAATATGATGAAAGCATTAAGGAAAACCAAGCACACTGAGTTCAGATATAAATCAGTGTATCTATTTGATAGATGGAGAATGGTTTCTGTCATTTTTGAAATAAAAAATTAAAACTCTGAGTTTATCGACCAAAGAACTAATATCAAAACAAAAATTCGATTACTAATAATATCATGCAAGGGGGCAGGATCTTTTTCTTGGTTTATAATCTGTATGTTAATATGATGAAAACATTGAAAAATATTATGAAAACATTTAAAAAAACGGAACACACCGATTTGTAATGGGGTTGGAAAAAGTGCTGTCAATATTTAGGTCTTGAAAGTAAGCACAAAGATTTGCAAGAAAGTCAAAATAAATTTATTTGGGTGAGCTAGTGTTCAAAAGACCCAGAAATAAAAAATACCCCATCCCAACACACATTTACTATATTTAGATTTAGATAGTCAAACATAATTCAATAAATTTATACCCAAAGAAAATTTGGATACTTTTATCTTACATATATGAAATTTGTTTATTTATTTATTAAATTAATTAATAAAATAATTTATAATATTAAAATATAGTGAAATCCATTGAAAAGTATCACTAAAATTGAAAAAATAAAATAAAAAAATAACAGCCAGTGTCAACCTCAAATTCCAACGCTAATAGACAGCAGTGCACTCACACATATATATGAAGTATTTTGACAGTCAAATATCATTCAAACGTTTTACAGATTTTTATTCAATATAGAAAATATGGTCAAACATTACAATTAAAATTGACCAATTGACCAGCAAAATACTCACTTTCCAACGCTCATAAAAAATAGTGCTCCCTTTCGTTATAATTGTAATAATGTTGGTCCACAAAGTTATAGTTATGTAAAAGTAACAAAATATTCCTTTAAAGATTCATCAAATCAATTAGGTTATTTAACAGTCAAACATGGAAGAGTCCCTAATAAGAATTCTCACAGGAAGTATACCTACACAGATTCTTGAGGCGACACACATGACAAAGGATTTCAATTCAACAAAGGTGTTCTAGAAGTATTTCAATTCCAATTGCATGAGGTTCTGTTTTCACCTGAAGTGAAAGCTTAAAATGAAAGATCAAAATCCTCAGTTGCATCAAAGGGGCTCATAGATTCGCGTTTCCAGAAGGCAAAACCTAGTAAAAAACTACACGTCTTTGCCTACTAGCATCTCCTCCTCTTGAAAGGGTGTGTAACACATGCAATAGACAAAAGTGACAAAGAAACAATTTCCTCATAGGCCACAAATATTAGCACCACATCTGAAAACCTTGAAATATACACTGTTCAAACAGATACTAACATAACAATGACAAAACATGGGAATTAACGAAATCCCTTCTTGTTCACACTGATTTTCACTGGTGATGGGCACCACCTACGCAGAACGTGGTCATCAACATTTATCACCGATGGTGGAGGCCTTGCACCCACACATGCAGATCGTGTACGTCAAATCCACCTAGAACAAGGGTAAGGGCGTTGCCACGAGCCCAAAATTCGATGTTGAAGGAGGTGCTAATGGGAAATTTTCATTGGAAAGAGGACGACGAAAGTATATGCTTTTGATTATCTAGATCTGCCCAGTCCAACCTCGCAGAGGAACGACTATCGATGGAAATATTTTTTATTGATTTTATTTTTATATCATTGAAATGTATTTTAATATCTTTAATACTGGATGATATAAATAACTAGTAATTGTACTATAATTGTACTATATGTTGCAAAGGAAACATTGTAAAGAAGTAACATAGGAAAGAGTAGTATAGAGGATGAATCATGCACGATAACTACAACTGTAGAGAGTGAACAACAATATTGGGCTATTAGTTACTTAATTTGGTTACATGAGGTGTTGGATTAGTATAACTTTTTCTTCTCTAAGAACCATAAGTGTCAAAGTACCAAACGATAGATTTTCAGTGGGAAACAAGAGATTACATCAAAACCAAAAAGAATAACTCATCTATGTTATAACTTAGGTATTTAATGATATAACTTACAAAATCTCTTGATAAACACATAAATAATTTCATCATTTTTCCTCTTGAGTAATCATAAATTTTTCATTTCTCAAAAATCTAAAAAAAAAAACTACTTACATCATTTAAATAATCCAACATAAACTTTAATGTATAATTATAATCTTTACCTCATATCCTTGAAAATAAATGAATATTAATTTACATCATAGCCTTAAAAAGACAAAAACATCATCAATGGATACTCAAAAGAAATGAATGGGTTGCTATGAGAATATATAAACACCTTAAAGCACTCAATAACCCTTTCAATTTAAAAAATATATTATCACATTTATCAAAGGAATATGTGTTATATGATTGGGCTATTTCGTTACATAATTTGGTTACAACTACATATGTTAATATCATTTTTAGATAAGTATCAGTTCTTCTACACAATTTTTTTTTTGGTTTATGTATTCCTAGGCATTATGGTAAAGGTGACCCATAGGGTGAGGTACTTGGTTGAAGTACTCTCTACTCTACCAATAACCATTTCTTCTCTAAGAACCATAAGAAGTTTAGAAAATGAGGTGTTTGATTAGTATAACCATTTCTTCTCTAAAAACCATAAGTATAGAAGTGCCAAAACACATATTTTCAATAGGAAAAAAGAGATTAGATCAAAACCACAAAGAATAATAACTTATCACCCAATATATATTTGAAAAATATAAATACTTTAAACAAATATATCACAAATACATATAAATATTTAAAATACCATGAGAATATCAAAAATACAATTAGTTTTCATATTTTCATTAATATATTTCAACAATACAAAAGATAATAATATCATACTTAACTATAATTATGAATTATTTGTAAGCCTAATCATATAGTGTACATTTGTTGAGAGGCTTCGCCTGATAGAGGCTCTTGTGCTCATAGAAAATTGGGAGGGCATTGGTCCTAAATTCTTCATATATCATCAAAAATACAATTAGTTTTCATATTTTCATTTAATTAATATATATTTCAACAATACAGAAAATAATAATATCACACTTAACTATAATTGTGAATTATTTGTAAGCCTAAACATTTAATGTTTATTATACATTGGTTGAGAGACTTCCCTGGATAGAGGCTCTTGTGCTCATAGCTAGTTGGGAGAGCATTGGTCCTAAATTCTTCATATATCATCTTGTAGTGAAAACTATTGGGAGGCCTCCACTCAATGTAACTTAAACATTTAAAGCCAAATTTTAAGATAAAAGAGGAAACAGACTAAGGAAGAGATACCCACGTCATAATATAAGCACTCCTTATTTTGAAAGCGAACTTTGTAATGATCCACAGAGTTAGAGTTGTAACAATATAAAACTTAAAGTGAAACTATTACAATTTTATCATCTGAACCTAAGTGAAAGTAAAATATATTTATTAGCGAGTTATTTTTTTTCATTACCATTAAATTTAAAATATAATATCAACTTTTAAAATGAATATATTTAAAATAGAATATAAAATTTTTAATTAAACTTTATAATTTTAATTATTTAAACATTTTTTTAATGTACAAATAAAATTGATATTATATTTTTTTTAAATACTTAATTTATTAAAACAAAATAATCTAAATTTATAACTATAACCATTTTTAATTAAATATTAAATAAAACTGAAAAATGTAGTTAAAAAAATCAAAACATACAACTTTTAAACTAATAAAACTATATTCTAAAATGAAAAAAGATGTATAATATATATGTAATAATGTATGCTCTTGCTTGTAAAAGTATTTAGTTTGAATTAATATTAGTGAAATCTCTAATATTTAGATGATCAAAATTATTTTAGTGATGAGTTTAATTGATCTTTGAGGTAGTATTCATGTTAGTATAAATAATTTCACATTGAATTTATTAGTACAATGAATTCAAGATAAAAATCACTTTCTCTTAGCTTGTACACCCATATTAGATCTCACTTTCATAATCTTTATTGATCTCAATTTTATAATCTTTATTACAACACCATAACCAATATAAATAAAATAAAATATTTATATTTTTTTATTTTATAATATTTTTACACCTCTTATTGTAAAAATAATAATTATTAAAATTTTATATTAGTTTTTAATATATATATATATATATTTTATTTAGTAAAATTATATGAAAATTTTCTTAATTTATATATATAGAAGTTTTGTATATATCTCTTTACAGTTACAAAAATTCTTAACCGTGATATTTACCTTCATTTGTTACAATATCATAAACAATATAAATATTTCATTTTATAATATTTTTATACTTTTTATTGTTTTTTATCTAGATAAAAAAAATTACTAAATTTTTACATTAATTTTTAATATTATATTAATTTAAAATTATATTAAAGTATTATATATATATATATAATTCTTATTTAGTAAAATTATATTAATTTTTTCTCAATTTTTATATATATCTATTTACACATTACACATATTATAAACTAATTTCACATATATTTTTAATATATAAAATTTTGCCAAGAATATTGTGGGGACCTTTTTCACGCCCAAGTTCGCGCTCTACCTCTTCCCTGCGCATAGGGTTTCTGGTGCTGTGGTAGGGTGGTGCCGATCGGGGTGCTCAACCTAATGGCCGACTCTTAGGCCCCTCCTCTGCCTCCACCTCCTACTCCTCCTGAGGTTGAGGCCTTCAAGCTTGTGATTTCTTCCCAACCGAAGAGGAAGAAACAACTCACCTCCAAATTTTTCAAGAGATTGGATGAGATCCCCTCGGTGGCTCTCCCGCCTAAGGGTCCGATGAAAGCGGCCCTTTCTCTTGCAGAACGAGTGCTGGTTGGACAGTTCATGGGCTTATGGCCTTCACCCTAAACTATAGAAGCCTGGATCACTCAAAACTGGAATCCCCTCATTTCAAACAACGTCACCTCATACTTCCTAGGGCGGGGTTTCTTCCTGTTTCAATTCAACATAAAGGAGGATAAGGACCTGATTTTTAGAAATAGACCCTATTTAATGGGTCCTCAAGGACTATACTTAAATCTCTTAACTCCAAACTTCGACCTCTCAGAGGATGTTCCATCTGCCATTCCAATCTGGGTCAGGATCCCAAACTTGCTGGTGCACTGCTGGAACTAGGAATCAATGCAGTGAATCAGAAATTCCCTTGGAATATTCATAAATAGAGTAAACAACAAAGGCCAATATGACTGTGCTAGAATTTGCGTGGAGTTTGATCTCAAAGTAAGGCTGCCAAAAGCCATTAAGATAATGGTGGGGAACTGGTCCCATCTGGAGAAATTAGACTACGAACAACTGTTGTTCAAATGCCATTGATTTCATGAGTATGGCCACTTTTCCAAGAACTGTCCCAAAAATGCAAGCCCAGAAAAGGAGAAAGAAGAAGGATGGAAACAAGCCAAGAAATCTAGAAGGAGCCTTAGGCTAGGGCAAATTGGACAAGGAACAGAGAAATGAAAGGGAATTTCAGCACCCATGGGGAGTATTCCTAAAGAAAAACCCACCCAAAAAGGTCAAGAGAATAGCTTTGAGGCCTTGAGATCAGAGACAGAGGAAGTCCAAGAAATTGATCCACAGGACGTGCAAAAGGATCTCGAAGTGTAGGAAACCATTGAACCACTGAAGATTGGCGATTATCCTAGAGAAGCCTCGAAAGAGAAAGAGCATGTCTTCAAGGGGGAAGATCTGGATTTAGAGGAGTTGGAGGAAGAAGGAGAAATTGGGGATTCCCAAACTTCGGTCAGAAGATCGAACAGGGGGCGGAAATCCTCCAGGGAAAAGAGAGAGAAAGAAACCTACAAGGAGAATCTATAGGGGAACCAGTTGACCCTAGAAAATGTGTTGGCCCTAATGCATATAGAAATCGAAGCGAGGGCTCTAATGGTGCCCTCTAAGCTCCAAAAAGGAAGTAATGAAGATCGTCTCCTAGAACTGCATAGGGATGGGGAGAAACCTAAAAGAAGAAGAAATGAAAAGTCTAGTAAGGCTGGAAATGCCTGACATTCTGCTCATCTAGGAGACCAAAATGGAGGAAAGGTTCTTTCTCCACAAAAGCAAACAGTTTTGGGGAAAAGGAGGAGGTATCGCAATCTCCTCTAGAGGTGCATCAGGAGGGTTTGGAATTCTATTGGACAAGACATGCTTTGAGAAAATTCTCATTAAACTCAACTCAAACTGGATTTTTTCTTAGTTTTTGCATCTTCATACCAAAGAGGCAATGACTCTTTTCAATATTTATGCTCTTGTAATCTTGGGAGACAAAGAATTCTGCTAGGAATCCATTAGGCAAATGAGATTCACATGGATAACGTCATTCTCGCTGGAGACATGAGCATTACTTTAAGCCAAGGGGAGAAGTGAGGGGGAAGCATTGTAAGGGATCCAACCAAAGAATGGGTGGAAGAAGTCATTCAGGATTGGGATCTGTTGGAAATCAAGCCACCCAAGGGAAAATATACATGGAACAATATAAGAACAGGTCCGAGCCACATTGTTGCAAGGTTAGATCGCTTTCTCATCCAGAGTTCCTTCTTGCTTTTAGGTCTTAATGTTAGTTCTGTTATTATTTCTTCGTTGGTCTCCTATCACAAGCCCATTAGGCTTGAGATGAAGCTGCATATGAATCTAGGGCCTATTCCCTTCCGTTCTAGTGTTCTTTGGGTGCAGCAACTCGAATTTTTGGACAGAGTTGAGGAAGTTTGGAAACACCCTGTCAGTGGATCCCCCTTCTTTGTGTGGGAAGAGAATATGAGGAGAGTGAAGAGGGCCCTCAAAAGCTGGGCAAAAGCCCTCCCTTTTCTGACCGAGTCAAGGCGGGTTGCCTAGGCCTGTTTGGAGAGTCATCAAAAACAAATGGAAGATAAGGACATCTCGAAGTATAGCTTAACCCTGGAAGAGGAGCACTAGGCTAATCTTCATAAGGCTTGCATCAGGGAGGATGAATTATGGAGACTTAAATCTCGCAGTCTGTGGCTATAATCTGGGGACACGAATACCTCCTTCTTTCATAAGAAGACTCAAGCTAGAAGAAACTTTAATTCTATAGTGGAGATAACCTCATGAGACCAATCCTTCTTCGACTCCGCCAGCATAAAAAAAATTTCCCATCAGCACTTCAAAGAATTGTACATAGAGGATAAGCAAGCAAGTCTCAACTCCAAACTACTCGAGTTGGTCCCTCTAAATGTCAATGCACAAATGTACGCTATGCTGACTACTCTTGTCACCATCAATGAAATCAAGCAGGCCCTTGATGAAATGGATCTAGACAAGGCTCCTAGGCCAGATGGGTTCACCGCTCGATTCATTAAAACTTGCTGGAACATTGTCAAAAAGGATCTCTACAAAATGATCTTAAAGTCTGGACTTGCCACAAGCTTGGGGGCAACACCAACTTTGCCTTCTTGGCCCTTATACCTAAAGAGAGGGGTGCCAATTCTTTCAACAGATTCAGGCCAATTTCCCTCTGCAACATTGGCTACATGCTCATCACTAAATTCATGGCTACTAGACTGAAAAGCCTTCTTCCGTAAATCATTCCTAACAATCAAGGGGGATTTTTCAAAGGTAGGTAGACAGTTGATAACTTCATGTAGAAATTTAATACAAAATATGTATTTCCTGGATTCTCTTGATATAACAATTATATGCCACTGTTAAATACAGAATCGCTTCTACAAAATATTTCTAGAATTTTAACAATAATCGCCAATCACAATATCATGAGGAAATATCAATCACAGATAACACAGATAATTTTACCGGGAAACCATAAAGCTAAAAACCCCACTATAATATATTATGTATATATCATGGATCATGAAACAATCTCATACAAAGGTATACTCCAAGAGCTCTCAGTACATTACTAACTGTCTGACACTGTCATACATAAATTGACAAGTTCCTTAGCCAATTTATTGCCTGAAGACAACCTGCCTCTATTGTGCAATCCCAACTGATAGCAATCCCTGAATGAATGGAATCCTTCTTGCCTTGATTGCGCAATCCTCATGGGCACATCCAATGTGTGTGTGGTCACATGTGTGCAAACACTAATGCCACAACTGATAGTCAATTTGTCCCTTTCACCCACATCTCAACTCGGTCTCCACTGTATCTGACATGCATGTAGTTAACAATAGTAAATCCTCAGTTGCATGTGATGCCACTAATTGTAAGTTAATTAATGATTAATTCACTTGATCTCTCACTAGTGTATCTTTAGTTACAACTAGCGCGATTGAGTTTAACTCACTTAACTGTGTTAAACTACTTTACAACTTTCATAACTACACTTCCAACTTTGTTACAACTTCGAATCACTCAGTTGCAACTAAGTCCACTTGCATGTCCCACCAACCAACCACTCAACTCAAAATTCCTATAGCTAACTGATTTTCCACTTCAGTTAACTATTTCCAAGTGCTCATTGAGAATAGAGTATTGTTTATTGTCCAACTATTACTAATGGATAATAATAGTTGACATGCATCTATAAATAGAACTTGCAGATACATCTATAAATAGACCTCATCTATAAATATATTTTTCTCATACATCTATAAATAGACATCCACCTAAAAATAGCCTGAGGCTTCATCCTAGTGTAGGTGCATAATTTTCACTAGGATCTTCTTGTTGAATCTCAACACTCCCTCTCAACAAGAAAGGGATTATCCTTCACCCCGATCCTATCTCTATGATATTCGAATTTGGTCCTGGTGAGCACCTTCGTCAGAATATCTACATCCTGATCTTCTGTAGGAATGTATTGAAGGCACATGATCTTCCTCTGCACACAATCTCTGATATGATGATACCAGATATATATATATATATATATATATGCTTAGATCGATCATGAAACACATGATTAATCGAGAGTTTAATGCAACTCTGATTATCACAATGAATCACTGTTGGATCTAAATGAGAACCAAGCAAACCAACCAAGATATTTCTCATCCAGATAGAATCACATGCAGGTTCACTCGCTGCCATATATTCCGCTTCCGCTGAACTGAGTGCCACGGATCTATGCTTCCTGTTGTACCAAGAAATAACTGTAGATCCAATGCTAAAGATCCCCCTTGATGCACTCTTTCTGTCCAATGGGCTGCCTGCCCAATCTACATCCGTAAATCCATGAAACTTCACCTCATTCATCTTTCTGTACCATAAAATATACTCAGATGTGCCCCTCAGGTATCTCAGGACATGCTTACCTGCCTTCCAAAAGAGCTTGGTAGGCTTAACCATCGCTTGACTCAGTTGGTTAACATCATAACAAATGTCCCATCTCGTGTTCACTAGATACATTAGCGAACCCACTAACTATCAATAGGTAGTAGAATCCACTACCTCTCTAGAAGTAGCATCATCTTTCCTCCAGTTTCCTGGAAGAGGAGTATCCATGGGTTTGCAACCCTCCATGTGAAACTTGCCCAATATATCCCTTGCATACTTGCCTTTAGACACAAAAATTTCACCATCTTGCTGCCATATTTCCAATCCAAGGAAATAATGAAGGTGGCCCATATCCTTCATCTTGAACTCCTTTGGAAGGTCTTCCTTACATGAGTGTATCAGTTTCTCATCACCAGTCAATATTAAATCATCAACATAAAGAAAAATGATTAAAAGCTTACCCTCCACCACAATTTGGTATAGTTTTGCATCCGCTTCACTTTTGGTGAAGCCCAGTCTGGTTAAATAGCTGTCTATCCGCGTGTACCAAGCACGGGGTGCTTGCTTTAGCCCATATAATGCTCTTTTGATTTGGCACACATGTGACTCGCTACTGGAGATATAAAATCCTTCAGGCTGCTCTATGTATACCTCTTCCTCAATGATCCCATTGAGAAACATAGTCTTCACATACATTTGATGAATGTGCCAGCCCATCTGTGTTGAGAGAGCAAGGATGGTCTTTATGGAAGAATACCTTGCGACAGGTGTAAAGGTTTCTTCATAATCTATCCCCTTGATCTGTGGGAAGCCCCGGGCCAGAAATTTGGCCTTGTATTTCTCAACACTCCCATCAACAACTTGCTTTACCTTGTAGATCCATCTCGAAACTACCACTTATTTGTCAACTAGCCTTGGAACAATTTCCCAAGCACTGTTTTTGGCAATGGAGTCATACTCCTCCACAATTTCATCTACCCAAGTGGGCTCTTGCACTTCTTCTTGAAAGGAATATGGCCCAGTCACAATACATTTGATCATGAGAGCCATGTATCCAGTAAATCGGTCAGGATACTGTCTTTGTCTATGTTGTGAAATAGGGGCTCCTACATTCTATACAACATCAAGTCTCAGCCTATCAACTTCTGTGGTACGCCTTCTGCCAGTTCTGATGGTGGGCTCTACGTGAGTGGACTCCTCCACTCCATGAACCTCCTCCTATGGCTGATCCACATCTAGAGACTCATCTTTGGGAACCAAAAGTTCCTCCTCCGCATGCAAGTCTAGCTCCCTCTCAAGCAACAACCGCATGGCTTTCCCCTCATCGAATTTTATATTCCGTCACACCACAGTCATTCGATTGTTTGGAAAATACACACGATAATTATGGGGTGTTTCTGTGTATCCACAAATATCCCAACTTCAGAAGTCGACTCCAACTTCTTCCTAGCATCCTTGGTCACATGCACATAAACAGATGAGCCAAAAATATTGAAGTGTGAAACATCTGGTTTCTTACCAGTGAAAGCTTCTTCAGGTGTACTCATGCCAAGTACTCTATGAGGAAAACAGTTTTGCACATAAACCACAGTGTTGCATGATTCCACCCACAAATGCATTGGTAGGCCTTGATCATGCAACATTTATCGTGCTGCACCCATGATCATTTTGTTCTTCCTCTCTGTGACCCAATTTTTCGGTGGGTTATGAGGCACTATGAGTTCACTTCGAATTCCTTCTTTCCTGTAGAAGTTATTGAATTATTTAGAGATGTATTCTCCACCATTATCGCTCCTTAGAGCCTTCACTTGCTTTCTCGATTCTTTCTCCACCAATAACTTAAACTCACAGAAATTTGAGAATGTTTGATCCTTATTCTGCATGAAGAAGATCCAACATTTATGAGAAAATTCATCAACAAAAATAACATAGTACTTATGTTTTTTTTTTGAAGCAACTGAGAATGGTCCACACACATCTGTGTGAACTCTCTCAAGGATCCCTGAAGCATGGTTCTCCTTTTCATGAAAGGTGGACTTTACATACTTCCCCATGGTGCAACCCTTGCACTGATCTAACTAAGCAAGTGTTCGCATTGGAAGTCCAGTAGATATTTGTTGCATTACTTTCAAGGCTTCATGATGAAGATGGCCCAATCTCTTCTGCCATAATTCGCCCTCATCCTGGCTCGCCACTTTTTCTACCTTGCCCATCATGGAAGCACAACCATATACCTCTAACTTGTATAGATTCTTAACTTGAATCCCTATCCTCTTGGATTGGCCCATTTTTTTATGTCACAGGAAAGCTTTTCCATCACTGAAAACAACGTCATAGCCTTTGTCCTCCAACATTGCGAATGAGACCAAGTTTTTCTTCAGACTTGGAGCATGCATAACATATTTCAATTGAAATGGTTTACCTGACTCCCTCTAAAAGGTAATGGTACCAATTTCGGTCACACAGTATCTTCCATCGTCTCCCATCTCTATATGCATTTGGAGATATTTCTCCTCCAAGTCACTTAAAATCTCTTTATCTCCCGTCATGTGGAAGGAAATGCAACTATCAAAATAGCACACCGATCCCAATGCAATTGACACCATGCATGCGATCAAGGATAATTCAAGTTCAAATTGCGAGGCAAGGGCCTCACTAGTTGCAACTCCGACAACCTTCTTGTTCTTCTTCTTTTGCGAACAGTTAGTAGCGAGATGTCCATGTTCATGAGAGTGAAAAAACTTCACCTTGGAAAAATCCATCTTCTTTCCTTTAGACTCAGATTTAGAATGGAATTTCTTCATCTTCCCCTTCCTTGCCTTGGCAGCCAAAGAAAAATCCTCTTCACCATCATGGTTTGGTGAAGAGCCATCTCTAGTGTTCTGCCTGAACTCCTCTTTCACGAGATTTGACCACAGTCGTTCCCAATCCGGAAATTTTTCCCATTTGTTGATAGAGTCTTCATAACTATGCCAACTCTTAGGAAGTCCCAAGAAAGCCAATCTCACCAAATCATCATCAGCAACAGTTATTCCCACACTCCCCAGTTCATCCCAACATTGGACAAACTTCGTGAGATACTTTGGAATGTTTTCGCCCTTTTCCATATTGATCTTCTTGAGTTTATCTTTGAGTGCCAATTTCCTATGGTCATTGCTGCTTTGGAAAATATCCATCAAAGCCTTCCACATAGAATATGGTGTGGCTTTCCCATGAAGGCTTGAGACAATGTGGTCTCGTACTCCTTACACCAGAATCCTCCTCGCCTTTGCCACTTTCTTTTGCCACGCATCAAGTAATGCAACATCTGTCGATGTAGGCTTAGGAACATCATTGTCAATGAATTCCTTCAAGCTGTTATCTTTGAGCACCACCTCCATCCTCTCTTTCTAAGAAATTTGCTTCCCTCGAGTACATACTCTAACCTCAAGCCATTGAAAGCCATTTTGATGTTAAATCAGCTGTAGCACCAAGAAATTCTTTCTGAAAATTCAAATTATTTCCACCAACAATGATCCATGTGGATATTGGTGGCCACTCGCCTATTCCACTTGGGGCCCCACCATTGTCTCTTTCAGTTTTTTGACAACTTACTATTTTTAGCAGTTTATTTGGGTCTTGAACTTCCCGAGCCATTTTGAAGCCCCAAACGGAAATAGTATGCCAAAGTTATGTCCCCAGGAAGTTAAAACACCAATTTACCCAAATGGGGCCCATAGTTTTGGCGCTTCATCTCCTAGGGTTAGGTTTTTGGACATTTAGTGTTCTCCATTGTTTCTCCATAATAAATAGGCCCTCGAGCCTCATTGTAACACAGTTCAGAGGTCTGTAGCCGCCACATCTCTTCTCAGAGATTCACTACCAACACCCTAGCTATTTTATTTCCCTCATGTTTGTAAGCATATTTTTGTGATTTGATATTAATGAAATGAAGCCTTATTTACATTGTATTTCTATGTTTATGGTTATTTCTGTATTCTGTTGCATTCCTGCATAAATGTAGATTAGTGATATCAGAGTGGTCTGCTTTTTCTCGATCCTTCTTTGCATGTCCCCAACGAGCTCGGGGTATAAGGAGTTAGGGCTTGATCTGGTGGAACCTTTACAAGATCAGCCTCGCAAATCCTGACGGATGCCCATGGGGGACGAAAAGAAAGATGAGGGAGTAGGAGATCCTATCAAAATATTGCTCGAGGAGGCACTCGAAAAACAAAGGAACACGATGATGAATAACTTTTCCCAGATCCTTCAACGACTACCCACCAGCGACGCATCTGCATCCAACAGCCACTCTGGAGGCACGACTCCCTTTAAGGTACAAGTAAACTTTGACATTCCCATATTTGAGGGTCAAATAGATGCAGATGCTGGAGATAGATGGTTGAATCTATTAGAAGGATATTTCTTGGTTCATGACTTTTCCGATAGGGAGAAGATTATTTTTCCACTTCTCAAAGCTACCCCCCATGTCAAGGACTGGTGGGAAACCTACTGTGAGAAAAAGGACGAGACAAAACCCTCTCTGTTCTCAGCCATACCCACTTGGAATTATTTCCGAGATGCCATCAAGGAACAATACTATCCCGTGGGGAGCTATGAGGACAAGTACATGCAATGGACCATGCTGCAGCAACAAAGGGATCAACATGTGCATGAGCTAATGAATCTATTCCATACCCTGCTCACAAAGTTGGGTATCAAAGATTCAGAGAAAAATTTGGTGCTAAAGTATCGCGGTTGTTTGCACAAATACATTCAGGAGGAAATGGAGTTCCTCGACATCTCGTCGCTTGGTATGACATACTGGTATGCTGCCAAGATTGAGCAGAAATTCAAAAATAAGAAGCAAGACTTTGGATCTGCGAATGAAAAGCAAGGGAAATGTGCCCCCAAACCGCAGAACAAAGGACAAAGCCAAGGCGTGGTGGCCCAAGACAACCTGCTAAAGACACAAGCAAAGAACAACACCGTGAAGCCAAAGAAGAACACGGGAAAGTGGTGTGAGTTCCATAAGAGCTCCACTCACAACACAAGTGAGTGTCGGGCCAAGCAGTTGCTCGTGGCCGAGATGAGGGCTTCTGAATTGGATGCATGCTCTGAATCTCAATCAGAACCTGACAAGGTGAATGAAAAATGGAAGCAGATTATGGATGTGGAGTCCAACGCCACTGTTGCCACTACGGAGATCCAGAAGGAGGAACTAGAATATCCAGAGGAGGCAGAGCGTCTCTTCCACTCCCAGGTGTGGGTAACGGGTTCCCCGCTACGGTTCATTATCGACAATGGGAGCCAAAAGAACCTCATTTTAGTAGATGTCATGAAGCGGTTGGGCTTGCCAACCATAACGCACCCACAACCATACACCATCGGGTGGCTTCACCAAGGATGGGATCTCCGCATCAACCAACAGTGCCGCCTTCCCTATAGCATCAAGCCCTTCACGGATGAGGTATTGTGTGACATTGATCCTATTGATGTTTCTAATGTATTATTAGGCCAACCATACTTGTGGAAGAAACATGCTATGTATGAGTCCCGGCCTCGCACTTTTATTATTACTTTGGGAAATAAATTGTACAGGATACCAGAGGTACCACCCCCTCCCACTATCTCTTTGGTTACTACAAAGCAATGCAGTAAGCTCATTTCCCAAACCAAGAAATTTTTTTTCTTGATGATCCACCCCTAGGGAAAGAAGAAGACTATGGCCACGACCTCTAGACATGGCTCCTCTGCACGACAACAACAAATGGACAAGGTTGTGGAGGAGTATGGGGATATCTTCACCTCACCCACAGGGGTGCCTCTACATTGTTAGGTCAAGCACCCCTTTGACCTGACCCCAGGTGCGTCGCTACCCAATGGACCGATCTATAGGCACTCTGTTCTGGAGAATGATGAAAGAAAGAGGTAGATTCAGGAGCTACTTCAGAAAGGTCACATTCGGCCAAGTTCATCTCCCCGTGGGAGCCCAATCGTGTTGGTACAGAAGAAGGATGGGACTTGGAGAATCTGTATTAATTATCGGGTGCTAAAAAAGATCACTATCCGAAATAGGTACCCGATCCCATATATTGATGACCTTCTGGACCAAAACAAAGGGGAAAAATATTTCAGCAAGATCGACTTGAAGTCTGGGTATCACCAGGTACCAATCGAACCCTCTGATGTGTGGAAGACTGCCTTCAAAGCCAATGAGGGCCTTTTCGAATGGCTTGTCATGCCTTTCGAATTGACAAATGCTCCCGCAACCTTCATGAGGTTGATGGATGACATCTTGCGTCCATTCACCAACACATTTGTAGTGGTATACTTGGATGACATTCTGATCTTCAGCCAGACTTGGGAAGAGCACCTCCACCACATTCGAGAGGTCCTCCAAACACTATGGCAACACAAGTTGTGTGCCAATTTGGAGAAGTGCACTTTTGGCATGACCCAGGTTCAATATCTAGGATACATTATTGATGACAGGGGGGTGCATGTGGATCCATCCAAGATCCAAGTCATTCGGGATTGGCCAGCCCCAACCACCCTAACACAGCTTCACAACTTTCTGGGTCTTGCTAATTTCTACTATAGGTTCGTGTTGGGATTCTCTCATATCGCTTGGCCCTTGAGTCAAGTCGCCAAGGGAGGAGTGAAAGCAAAATTCTGTTGGTCGGAATCTCAATAGAAGGTGTTTGTAGAATTGAAACATCGCCTCTGTTCTACCCCAGTGCTCACATTACTAGACTTTCAACAACCATTTTAGATCGAGACAGATGCCTCTGACTATGCTATTGGGGCAGTTCTTACTCAAAAGGGGCATCCAGTAGCATATCACAGTGAGACATTTTCCGACACAGTTCGAAAGTATCCCAATTATGACAAAGAAATGTATTCCATTATGCAAGTTTGTTGACAATGGAAGCATCACATTTTTTGGAAGGAGACAATCATCCACACAGACCATCGACCCCTGCAGTTCATACAAACACAAGGGAATTTGCAGAATGATCGCCATCAGAAGTGGTCCACATATCTGCAAAAATTTCATTTGAACATCAAGTATAATAAGGGTAGCACCAATAATGTTGCAGACTACCTCAGCCAACCACCGATCGTGGCCATAACAACCATTCTCAACTCTTATGGGCATAAGAATTCTGATTGGATGCTTCTCTACAAGAGTGATCCAGAATTCATATACACATACAAGGCACTCTTGGGGGGTATGCAAGTTCCAAATTTTCACCTCCAAGATGCACTATTATGTCACCTGGGACACCTTTGTGTTCCTTCAAGTGAGCGTGCCAAGATGATATGGGAAGCACACTATAGTTGAGTCGCTGGAAATTTTGTGGTCGAGAAAAGAGTGGTAGTACTGCAGAAGTATTTCTATTGGCCAAACCTTTGACAGGATGTTGGGAAGTACATCAGATCCTACACTGCTTGCGCCATTTCCAAACCAACCATCAAGAATAAAGGGCTCTATACTCCGCTACCTACCCCTAGTTGAACTTGGGAATCCATCTCCATGGATTACATGTCAGGCCTTCCTTCTACTAAGCATGGAAATGACTGTGTTTTCGTGGTCATCGATAGATTCTCAAAGATGGCCATTATGGCGGCCTGCAAGAAGAATATCACAGCAGAAGCCACTGCTAAACTCTTCTTTGAATGAGTGTGGGTAAACTTTGGGATCCCACGGTCTATCACATCAGATCATGACAACAGGTTCCTCAACACATTTTGGTCCAACCTCTGGTCAATGTTGGACACCAAGCTCACCAAGTCCACAGCTTGACATCCCCAAACTGATGACCAGACAGAGGTCATCAACAAGATGATTTTACACATTCTGCGCATGTACAATTCAAAGCATCCATGCACATGGGATGAGAGCCTTCCCTATGTACAACACAGTTATAACTGGGCTCTCCACAGATCAACCGGCCACAACCCCTTTCTTGTGGGCTTGGGATTCCAACCACTATGTCCCATTGACGTAGCCATGCCATTTGCAGCTACTCAGGCCGATTCGGCTTATGTCCAGTCTGAAGCTAACAAAGCAAACAACGTCATCGAGTGCATTCAGCACATATTCCAACGGGGTCATGACATATTGGACAGAGCCAATGCTAAGTACAAGCAATGACATGATCAACATTAGGTGCCACACAACTTCCAGGTGGGCGAAAAAGTGTGACTACATTTGCAGAAGGGGCACCTTACTGGATCCCACCGCAAGATTTTACCACTCTGATATGGGCCGTACACCATCACCAAGGTTGTCGGGAACAATTCCTTCGAGCCCAGTATTCCACCATTCGTTGGTCTGCACCCAGTATTCAATGTAGACCACCTTCATCCCTACCTCCCACCTCTATTGGACACCTCTGACATTGCAGAATAACTCACACCAAAAGAGTTAAACCCAGACTTCATGGAACAGGCCACCACATATTGTATCATGGACATGCAAATCAAGAACACTCGCCGACATAAGATCCAATTGTATTGGGTTGTGAAAGCTGGCCAACTCCTATACCAAGGCAAGTGGTACACCAGGGACCAAGTTCAAGAGAAGTTTCCTCATCTCATGGAGGAACTCAACACAATGGGGACCATTGCTTCCTAAGGGGGGAGGAATGATCCAGGTGGATATTGGTGGCCACCCGCCTATTCCACTTGGGGCCCCACCATTGTCTCTTTCAGTTTTTTCACAACTTACTATTTTTAGCAGTTTTTCTGGGTCCTGAACTTTCGAAGCCCTTTTGAAGCCTTAAATGGAGATAGTATGTCGAAGTTACGTCCCCAGGAAGTTGAAACACCAATTTTCCCAAATGGGGCCCATAGTAGGGTTAGATTTTTGTACGTTTAGAGTTTTCTATTGTTTCTCCATAATAAATAGGTCCTCGAGCCTCATTGTAACAGTTCAAAGGTCTGTAGCTGCCACATCTCTTCTCAGAGATTCGCTACCAACACCCTAGCTATTTTATTTCCATCATGTTTGTAAGAATATTTCTGTGATTTGATATTAATGAAATGAAGCCTTATTTCCGCTGTATTTTTATGTTTATTGTTATTTCTATATTCTGTTGCATTCTTGCATAAATCTGGATCAAACAAACTCATCTCCTCCTTCACAATTGCAATTTTATGTGCTCTGATACCATGTAGAAATTTAATACAAAATATGTATTTCCTGGATTCTCCTGATCTAACAATTATATGCCAATGTTAAATACAGAATCGCTTCTACAAAATCTTTGTGGAATTTGAACAACAATCGCTAATCACAATATCATGAAGAAAGATCAATCACACATAACACAAATAATTTTACCGGGAAAGCATAAAGCTAAAAACCCCACTATCATATATTATGTATATATAATGGATCATGAAAAAATCTCATACAAAGCTCTACTTGAAGAGCTCCTAGTACAATACTAACTGTCTCACATTGTCATACAAAAATTGGTAAGTTCCTTAGCCAATTTACTGCCTCCAGACAGCCTGCCTCTACTGCACAATCCCAACTGATAGCGATCCCTGAATGAATGGAATCCTACTTTCCTTGACTGTGCAATCCTCATGGGCACATCCAATGTTTGTGTGGTCGCATGCATGCAACCACTAATGTCACAATTGATAGTCAATCTATCCCTTTCACCTACATCTCAACTAGGTTTCCACTGGTTCTAACATGCATGTAGTTAACAGTAGTAAATATTCAGTTTCATGTGAGGCCATTGATTGTGAATTAATCAATAATTAATTCACTTGATCTCTCACTAGTGTATCTTCAGTTACAACTACCACAACTGAGTTAAACTACTTTACAACTTTCATAACTACACTTCCAAATCTGTTACAACTTTGAATCACTCAGTTACATCTAAGTCCACTTGCATGTCCCACCAAATAACCACTCAACTCAAAATTCCTATAGCTAACTAATTTTCCACTTTAGTTAACTATTTCCAAGTGCTCATTGAGAATAGATTATTGTTTATTTTCCAACTATTATTAAGGGATAATAATAGTTGGCATGAATCTATAAATAGACATGCAATCTATAAATAGAACTTTCACATACATCTATAAATAGACCTCATATATAAACAGAATTTGTTCATGCATATATAAATAGACATCCACCTAAAAATAGCCTGAGGCTCCATCCTAGTGTAGGTGCATAATTTTCACTAGGATCTTCTTGTTGAATCTCAACACTTTATTCTTGTTCAGGAAGTGATCCATTCAAGCATCCAAAGAGAAGAAAAAGACATGACTGTCAAGCTGGACCTCGCTAGTGCATTTGACAGAGTTAGGCACAAGTTTCTCTTTGGGATTATGCATCAATTTGGGTTTGACTGCCGCTTTATAAGTTGGGTCAAGGCCTGCATTGCGGAGCCATGGATTGCTCCACTTGTCAACAGGCATGCTGTTGACTTCTTCAAGGTGAGTCATGGGATAAAGCGGGGATGCCCTCTATCCCCTCTTCTCTTTATCATTCAAGCCTCTATCCTTAGTTTTATGCTGGAGAAAAGACAAATCGAGCAAGATCTTATGGGTCTTAGGATCGCTAGGAGATTCAGAGACATAAATAAGGCTCTCTTTGTTGATGGCTCCATCCTCCTAGGGGTTGCTTCTGCCATCTCAACCTCTGCCATCTCAACCTCCCGCTTCAAGCTGGAACTGGATCGTTACTGACTCAATTCTGGGAGTGAACTTAACACGGGAAAATGCTTCATTTATGCTTGGAACCTCACTGGCCTAGAGATAAGCATGATCCCCAGGATTTTGGGTTTCAAAGGCTCCACAAAATGGGTGTATTTTAAATATCTTGGGATGCCAATATTTCAAGGATACCCAATTGGGAGGGACTGGTACCCCTTGCTGGACAAATTCAAGCTCAGAATGCAAGCCTGGGGCACATCGTGGCTCAATATGGCAGGTAAGACTATTCTCATTATGTCAGTTCTTGGCTTCGGTGGGAGTCCCCCAAAATATTTTCTTCCCCAACATTCTAAATGGCTAAACAATGGAGTAAGGAAACCCTGTACCACACACAATACTCTGGAACTCGTCTAGAAAGGAATAAAATCCACAAAAACTAGACCTATAATGTCGTATACATCTCAGAAACATACATAAGAGGATAACAATAATAAAATCTCCTCTCGGATCAGACCAAAGAACAAACACAAGAGGTCTCAGTAAAATCTAGAGGCAAAGAAAGGGATGAATGAGGCCATGATGGCCAAGAAGAGAGAGGGAACGAAGGTCATGGAAGCAGCACCCTCCATTGTTGGACTAGGAGATGCTGCCCTCATCTCTGTTGCTGCTCCCGCTCCCACCATTATCATCACAACGGCCAAGAGAGACACAGATGTGTACTTACCTACCCCTTCCATTCTTTCTCATGCTTGCAATGGACCTGTTACTAATAACAGATGTGTAAAAGCCCAAACCCTAAGCGCAATTCTCGCCGAGAAAATGTGAATGTGAGACATGCCACCACAAATTTGAAGCGGAAATCACTTTGTTTGTTTGAGGTGTGGAGCACTGTCATTTTCGCTGGAGCACTGTCATTTTCAAGCCACCGTGAGCACCAACGAAAAATTGGATAGATTCTAGCTAAGTAAGTCTCAAAAACGACTTTTTTTTTAAGGTAAATGTTATTATGTTTCTACGTTCTCATAGCCAAATGCATCCCTTCCATTTCTAGAGTTAGTTTCGGAGCCTGTAGAGAAGCGGTTCAGGAGCCATAATAGGATCCCGGTAGCTTCATTTCGCTTAGTTATATATTCACCAGCATATGATACGGAATCACCTCTCGGAGGCATGCATATGACCTCGTTGTTGTTGCATCCACAAGTGCAAGTACAAACACTAGAATTTCACCTAGTGAGACTTGAAACCAGATGGGGGGCCATATGAGCTACCCATTTTCACCAACCTAGAAAACCACCTTTGACAATAGTTTCTATAGTTGTTATTTTTCTCAGAAAAAGACTTGTTTCTTGTAGTAATTTAAAATTTTTACTGATGGACACCACCCAGTTTATTGACACTAGTTTCACAAATCTACTGATGAATGTTGAAGCAAATGTATAGTATCTTATAGTATTCTACCAGTAAATATTAGTTTCTAGTGCATTCTGAATTTACCATTTTCTAGTGGGTAATTTATGAATAAAGGAATCATCCAGTTTAACCACATTATTCTAAGTTTCCTTCTAGTGGGTAATCTTTAAATGAATCGAAGAGCTTCATGATTACCGTCCATAGATGTCCCTCTGCAATGCCAAAACTTGAACCAAAAAGGAACTCAGAATACAGTGAAAAAACCAATAGTTATAAACCCACATTAATAGCATAACTACCAGCAGCAGAAAAAGGGGCAGTCAAACAACCCCTCACTGAGGTATGAAAATGATCTGTGCTAATTCCATTTGGAGAGCTTGCAACATCTCTTCTAATTCTTGATCCAGAATCAAAAGAAGCAAGGGTGGCAACATCTCGCCTAGCATACCCTCCTGTCTCAGCTTCCCCTTTCATAATTCCATATCCAATGGCAATCACAGAATACAAAAAACGAATGCAACCAGTAGCTTCTCCACCCAAAGAGACATGTCCATTCATACATGGACAAACCATTATATATTACCAACTGAACTCTTCTAGTTTTTCATTGATATTTTCAGTCAAAAAAATCAGAACACTTCAGTTAAGAAGAGAAAAATAAGTTCGGATTTGAGTTGTTAAAGGAGGACGAAAAATTAAAGATAATTGTCTCAAATTTTATCTATGATTGGATCTTTGGATTTATCTCATTCATTATTTTTTGGACCTATTGAGGATGAATAGTTCTATGGAATTTTGGTTCTGCAACTAGTACTATACCTTGGACTTGTAGCTAGTTCTATGAAATTTCGAGCCTGCAACCAGTAACAGAAATTAGATATGCACCAGACCTCAATTGTGTGGCTTGTTTTGTGGAATATTGTTTCTGTAACCAGGATCATATGTCAGACCATGAGGCAGATTTTTTAGTACACTCAACTCTCCATGATATTTCTCTTCAACCCACTTTCTAGGCATACCTTGAGCATACATTAAGGCTCTCAAAAATATTATTTGGATGAAATTATTGGAATTTACAAGTAAAATTTGATCAGTCCCTGAAGTGTATTGAAGATTCCTTTTTGAAAGAAGACTTGGAAAAATCCTCTGAATATTTTTGAAAGGAACTGTGGAAAACAACCTTGACATGTGTAGTTGATACAAACTAATAACAATATCATTTGGAGTAGTTGAATTAATATTGAAGGGAATATTGTTGAGCCCTAGTACAATCATTGGAAAAGAAAAGTAGCATTCCTTGTGTGCACAATCGTGATTAAAGATCTAGAAGACATAGTTGAATACCTTATGGAACAACCTATTGAAGAAAGTTTTGGCTTGTCTTGAAACATCACCAAAGAATTATTGAAGGATCTTTGAAGTTTTCACCCTTGAATAGATGCCCCCCTCATCTTCATTCTCTTTTATAACACCCTAAACTATACTATTGAATTGTGTAGCATATATTAACATGGTATAATATTTAATATCATGACAAAAACTGAAGTACATGGCAAGAAATAAATAGGACAATAATTATTTCATTGAGTTGAAATTTTTTTCCTCTCGACACTCATGTTAAGAAGCCATTTTGAAAACTACAGAGGTCAATAATTGGTAAGTCAAAGAGTTTCTCTTTGACTCAGTTAAATACAGTGAGGCTCATAGGTACAAAACAAAATAACCAATTTTCCTGCTATGGTTGCAGGAGTATGGTCTGACGAACCTAACCTACAACTTGGAGCAACTACCCAATTCCGAAAGTTGCTTTCAATTGTTATTTACATCAAATATTATGTATTAATTGTCAATGAACTGCCATTTTATTTGTGTTTGTTTTGTCCATCATGTAGTTGACTGTTGGTTTTGTTTTTTTGACAGAGCGTAGTCCTCCTATAGAGGAAGTTATTGATGCGGCTGCTAGCCCAAGGGATTCTCTCAACCACCTATCAGCAAGGTTGCTAGGCACTTGGTTAGTTTGTACACCAATCAGTTTACTAGGGGTGTACCTGTTGAATTCTTAGTTGAACTGAGAGGGGGGGGGGTGAATCAGTTCAATACATACATGAGCATTTTTCAATTTTTCATCAGCTTATTTATAGCTTAATTTTATAATCAACCTTAGTATATGAACAATCTTAATATGTTACAGCAAGTATTAAATTAATGTGACATTAAACGTATTATGAGAGCAGCAAACATTAATCAGATTTGATAAATCATCTCAGCACACAGGCAACACAGATAGAGACAGCAGATATAAGTGGAAACCCATAAAGGGAGAAAACCACATCTTATTATTGTTGTGATGCAAAGGCAAGCTCCAACTCCCTCTCACCACTATTTTTCTGCAGGCACCAACCTACAGGAGGCTCCAACCTCAATTCTGCAAGCTACAACTTGAAAGGAAGCTCCAACTCCCTTAAATTTTCTACAGGCACCAACCTACAGGAGGCTCCAACCTCAGTCAACTACAACTGACAACTATCAAGCTTCAACTTGATAGGGAAGCTCCAACTTCCTCAATTTTCACAAGAAATGTTTGTTGATTTACCTCAGATATTAGCTTTGTTCTGTAGCATCTCTTTTTGCTCCTCTCTTCCTTATCTTCTCTACCTCAATCTTCTATATTTTTTCATTCTCTATCCTTACTCTCTCTCAAAAAAAAAAATTATTTTATGCATATCCAGTTGATATTATATATAGAGTTCCTCACATGACTATTTGTATTTCACAAGGAATTTGGAGTGAACAATCTTGACTCTTTGGCTTCTGTCTTCTCATTCCTTTTCCAACTCATTTTTAAAATTATAAAAATATGTACAAATTTCAATGTTACAATGGGATTTTTCTTTTTCCTTTGGACACTTGCCTTTGAATCACAAACAATATAAAACAAATCATTTACATTCAATCACTATGAAAACTCCAACTCACTTATTCAGCCTCTTGGCTCGCTGCGCATTTGTCTTTTCTTTGACTGTGTCTTTGTCCCTTTCGGCTCCGTTTGTTTCCTTATTCACTGTCACAGAGTAACGGCCATCTGTCATGCATATCTAACTGTTCTTTTTATATCAGGCCAATTGATTCTCGGGATAATAATAAAATGACGTTTTGATATGTGCACTGTCGCGGTGTAACTACAACGCCTTTTATATATAACACAACTTTAGCTCTCGGCATAGTTATAATAAGTTTTAACATACAAACTGCCTTTTTAATACAACTTAAATCAACTCTTGGCGTAATAGTAAAAGCCTGTTTAACATATAAAATACCCTTTCGAGCCAACCATCCAAACTTTTCTTATTCTCTGTTGCGATGAGCCTCATCCAAAGATGCCCGATTGCAATTAGGTCTTTTGCGATAGTTACAATGCGATTAATCGCAATCGCAGCTTTCAACATAATGCTCCGATGTTCTTCCCTTACTCCGATGCGATTGTTCTGATGCGATTGATCACAATTGTATTCTTTCGATTGCGATTGGTACCTTTGCGATTGTTTCGATGCGATTGATCGCAATTGTATTCTTCCGATTGCGATTGGTACCTTTGTGATTGTTTTGATGCGATTGATCGCAATCGCATCCTTCAATGGTATGTTCCGATGTTCCGCTTTAACTCCGATGCGATTGGCATACCTTTAAGCTGGACTTTAAACACACTTGAGTCACCGTGTATAATGAATCGGGTCCGGAACTCAATCGCGATCGGAAATTTTCTTAACAAGTTCCGATGCCATAAGTCTCTCCGATGCGATTGGCATACCTTCAAGCCGGACTTTAAACACACTTGAGTCACCGTGTATAATGAATCGAGTCTGGAACTCAATCGCGATCGAAACCTTTCTTAACAAGTTCTGATGCCATAAGTCTCTCCGATGCAATTGTTTGAGGGTCCCACAATATAAGATTCTTTTTGTATTTAAAACCGAACAAACCCTTTTGTATTCTTAATTTCTCATCCATATATATATATATACGCCTTGTATTATCACCATTAGCACGAGATATTATGATGTATTGAGTTCATGGGCCCACATATATTTGATAGACTTCACACCTTTAATTCATTTAAATGCCAGCGCCCTTTAAACATATAAACCCGCATACAGATGCATTATATAAGATTTGATCTTGATATATATATGTCAATATATTATAGACCAACACACACACACATATATATATATATATATATATATATATATCTATATATACTCCGCATAGATCAAAAGTTAGGCCATGTATTGAACAAAGGCGCTACCCTTTGTTTGATATATATGTATACTTTGCCAATGGTTTAAGACTAATATTGCTTGTTGGGCCCACGATGCATTGTACCCTGCCTTTATATATTGCGCACCATATAAATATCTATGGTTTGGACCTTTGCATATAAGGCACAACATAAATGAGGCGCTGCATATATATAAGCTTTATATTTCTACTTTAATGTATCCTCCAACTGGGAATAAGTTTTATATATATCTTTCGGCTTGGGTTATGATTCTCGGAATAATATATATCCACCCGCCTGGGTTACGATTCCCGGAATAATGTTTATATATATACTTTTCCGCTTGGGTTAAGGTTCCCGGAATATTATGTATCCTCCCGACTGGGTTACGGTTCCCGGAATTGTGTTTATGTATCCTCTGGCTGGGGTAATGATTCTCAGAATAACAGCTCTGTCTCTGCCTCTGCCTTTCTGTAATAACGGCTCTGCCTCTGCCTCTGCCTTTGTCTTTCTGCTTCTGCCTTCGCTGTACCTCTGCTGCTCTCTGTAAATATTACCTGTTGTCTTCTACTGTTGTTCTTTCCCTGTCTCTGCATCTGCTACCTCCTTTGCCATCAATGACAATATTTCCAATAGTCTCCCCCTTTGGCATTGATGGCAATACACTCTCTCTATGGCAATACACCTTCTTTGTTTGCCTGCTCTTCCTCCCCCTTTGACATCAATGGAAAGGGGTTGCAAATCTCGTAGAGTAGATTCTTTCCTTTAATCCTTTGATCCTGAGGACCTGTTTCATGCTTCCTTTGCTACCAGCAGATCTCCCCCTCGAATAATATTTTTGTTTCTGTTCTCCCCTTGAGACTGTGATTTTTCTTCATATAAAAGAGTAGCATCTACAGATACTACCCATAGTCTATTTCTCAAATATTCAAAAGGTTCTCTAGCAAGCGGTTTGGTAAATATATCTGATGTCTGTTCTTTTGTTGGTACATACTCCAGTTTTACTATCTTCTGAGCCACTTGTTCTTGGAGAAAATGAAACTTGATTGGGATATATTTATTTTTTGAGTAAAGCACAGGATTTTTAGATATACTTATAGCACTTGTATTATCACATTTGATTGATATAGGTTCATCACTGCTTACCTTCATGTCTTGGAGGGTTTGCTTCATCCACATGACTTGTGTACAACAGCTGCCGCTGCTATATATTCTGCTTCTACTGTAGACATAGAGATAGATGTTTGTTTCTTGCTTAACCATGCCGCAAAACTTTCTCCTAAATAGAAAGCACCTCCACTTGTGCTTTTCCTGTCATCCACATAGCTGGTCCAATCTGCATCTGTGTATGCTGTCAAGGTGAAGCTTTTTCCTTTAGGATACCAAAGTCCATACTGTGTTGTTCCTTGTAGATATCTCAATATTCTTTTGACTACCAGAAGATGGTTTTGTTTAGGTGTTGCTTGATATCTAGCCACTAGTCCTACTGCTAGCATGATGTCTGGTCTTGATGCTGTCAGATACAACAGACTTCCTATCATGGATCTGTAGAGTTTTTGATCTATATCAGCAGATCCATCATCAACACACAGCTTGCATCCCGTGATCATGGGAGTTGACACAGGTTTGCAGTCCTCCATTTTGAACTTTTTCAATATTTCTTTTAAGTATTTTTCTTGTGAGATGAATGTGCCTGTGTTCTTTTGCTGAATTTGAAGTCCTAAGTAGAAACTGAGTTCTCCAATCATGGACATCTCAAACTTTGATTTCATCTCCTCAGTAAACCCTTTTGCTAGTTCATCTCTGTTGCTTCCAAAAATAATGTCATCAACATATACTACAACAATCATGAGTTCATTTTCATGGGCTTTTATGTATAGATTGTTGTCTACTCCACCTCTCTTAAAGCCTTGTTTTTGCAAATATTTATCCATTCTTGAGTACCAAGCACGAAGCGCCTGTTTTAGTCCATATAGAGCCTTCTTCAGTCTGCACAAATAGTATTCTTTGTCTGTTAAAGAGAAACCTTTCGGTTGTTCCATGTAGACTTCTTCTTCTAGATCTCCATTCAGAAAAGCAGATTTTACATCCATTTGATATACCTTGAAGTCTTGGTAGCATGCAAAGGCCAGAAACATTCTGATGGCTTCCATTCTAGCTATAGGAGCAAATGTTTCATCGTAATCAAGTCCTTCGATTTGTGAATATCCTTTGCAGATGAGTCTGGCTTTATTCCTGATTACCTGTCCTTCCTCATTCATTTTATTTGAATACCCATTTTGAGCCTATGACATTTTTCTCAGTGGGTCTAGGAACTAGTTCCCAGGTATTGTTCTCCTCAATTTGGTCCAATTATTCATTCATAGCATTCACCCAGTACTTGTCCTTGTTGGCTTCTTCAAATCTCTTTGGCTCTATTTGTGATAACATGGCTATGTATACCTCTTCTGTCTGTCCAGTTAGCTGCCTTCTAGTTTGGACCCCTACTCTCTTGTCTCCAATGATCTGATCTTCAGGATGGTTTTTCTGAGTATATCTTGAGGGAGCTTTAGAACTCAGTTCTGTATATTTTGTTGTCTTTCTTGTTTCCTCATCATATTGGTTTTCTTCTTCATGGTTGTTTGATGGACTGCAACAGTCTGTATCTCTTGTATTGTTTGGAATTTCTTCATCAAATCTCACGTCAATGCTTTCTACTATTTTCAGAAGAGTCTTGTTGTAGCACCTGTACCCTTTACTTTTGGAAGCATATCCTAGAAAAATCCCTTCATCTGATCTTGCATCAAATTTCCCAAGATTTTCATCATTATTATTTATGTAACACTTGCTTCCAAAGATTCTAAAATGTTTAATTGAAGTTGGTTTCCCATGCCATAATTCATAGGGAGTCTTGTCACTGCTTGGATTTAAGTGGGCTTTGTTTAGAATATGCATAGCTGTGTGTACTGCTTCTGCCTAGAAGGTTTGAGGAATATTACTCTCTTGCATCATGGCTTTGGCTATTTGTTGTATAGATCTGTTTTGTCTCTCTGCTACTCCATTATGTTGAGGTGTCCCTACAATAGTAAATTGTTGCTTTATTCCATCTTCATTGCATAGGTCTGCAAAGTCATAATCAGTGAATTCACGTCCTCTATCTGATTTGATGCATTTCAGCTTGCATCCTGTCTGATTTTCTGCTAAAGATTTGAATATTTTGAATTTTTCCAGAGCTTCTGATTTATTCTTGAGAAATGCAACCCATGTCATTCTAGAGAAATCACCTATTATCAGCATGAAGTAGGATTCTCCACTTGGTGTTTTAGTTCTTTCAGGTCCGCACAGGTCCATGTGCACAAGTTGTAGAGGTCTTCTTGTTGATAACTCATCTTTGGCCTTGAAGGATGTGTAAGTTTGTTTGCCTAACTGACATGATTTGCATATGGTATTAGAAGGCCTCTTTATTTCTAGCATGTCTCTGACAACTTTCTTCTTGCTTAGTCTGATGATGTGATCGAAGCTGAGATGTCCCAATATTTTATGCCATAACCATGACTCCTCAAGTTTGCTAAGATGACATGCTTCATCTTCCTCTTGCACAATGTAAACATTACTCTCTGTTCGAACTCCTTTGAGCAGAGTCTTACCTGTGGTGCTTGATCTGACTTCACAATCTTGTGGTCTAAAAATAACTTCACAGCCTTTATCACACATTTGACTGACACTTAGCAAATTTGCATTTAGCCCATCTACAAATAATACATCTTGGGCCTTTCCTCTGCCATTGTCTATGCTGACTGAGCCTTTTCCTTTTATTTTTCCTGATTTACCATTGCCAAAGGTAACATTGCCAGATTTCTTTTCATCAAGAGTTATAAACTTGCCTCTGTCTCCAGTCATGTGTTTTGAGCAGCCACTATCCAAATACCACTGGATTTTCAGGTCTTGAGCAGTTAGAGCCAAGTCACAGTTATTCACCTTCTTTATCCACTAGAGGCACCCTTGTGTTTGGTATCTTTTGTGAGGTGATGAACTACATCTTCTGAGAGGAAGTTTGGAAGGCATATGTCCAACTTGATTGCATACACAACATTTGGTCATATTTTTTGCAGAATTGTGAGTATGAACAAAATTTCTTTGATTCATAAACCTCCTTGAGGTGTTGAACATAAATATTTGTCCATAATTTCTACACTCAATGATTTTATGGCCAAATTCCTTACAATAAAAATAGTAACCATAGAAACTATTTGCATACCTGATGTAAGGTTGTCTTTTCCATTTGTTTGCTTAAGGCAATCTCTTCAATGTTTGCATCTTTTTCTGGTTTGAATTACTCCTCCTTGCATGAAAATATGCAGCAATGTGTCCCAGCTTGTGGTAGACATAACAGGTGGCATTCTTCATAAGAGGGAAGAATATCCTTTGATGGTTTCCAAATTTGACATACTCAGGGGTCTCAGTTTTTATTACATTCTTTGCTTCTAGAGGTTTCTTCTGATCTCTGTCTTTCTCATTACAGGTTTCTTCTTTTGTAGGAATTGTTTGAGCTGCTTCATCGTTCTTCTTTGATTTTACAAAAATAATCTCTCTATTTTCCTTTTCTTTGCTTTTACTTGATTCTCCTTCATAGCCTATTCCAGTTTTTATCATAGGAGATCTTTGAGCACCAAGAATTTCCTTCAACTTACTAGAGCTTGTTGTTTGAGAAGAGTTTATAACCACTTTCCTTTGAGAATTTTCTAATTTCTTCCTGAGACATACTACTTCTTCTTCCAACTTTTCTTGTTCCTGAGTTTTTTTCTTGATTTTCTTAAGTAACATGTCCTCTATCTTCTTGGCTTCTTCAAGCTCTATCTTTAGCTGCATCAGGACTTCTGAATTTTTTTCTTCTCGTACATAATTGAGGAGAATGTCCTTTTGTTTCTGCATTTTAGCTTGAGCCTATCAATCTCTTCCAGAGCACTTCTTAGCTCCCCCTCAAGTTCGACTTCACCTTCTTCTTCTTCATCTTCTAGCAGGAGACGTTCAAGTTCTTCTATAGTCATCAATAAAAATTCAGAGGTTCCATCTTCACTTGAGAGTTCATCTGGATCTTCAGATGTACTATTGTGTTTTTGAGCATAGTAGGATTTTGTACTGAAATTCTTTCCTTTCTGCCAGTTCTTTGATGTATTTTTCTCTGAATCTTCAGCCTGATTCCTTACTTTCTTGTGAGGACACTTAGCAGCATAGTGTCCAACTCTTCCATAGTTAAAGCACTTGAAAGGAAGTTTACCTTTGTATTTACCTAAGCCTCTATCCAATTTCATGACAAATTTTGCCTCTTTTTCATCCGAGCAAGAGCATATGTATTCCTCTTCGTCTTTCTTCTTTTCTGTTTTAAAGGCTGCCTCCCTCGTACTTCGCTTCTTCTGTGGGAGCCTCATCTCGTATGCTGTTAAATTTCCAAGTAGCTGGTTCATGGTCAAGGTCTCCCAATCAGTTGTTTCTTTTATTGCAGACACCTTGGGATTAAACCTGGATGGAAGAGATCTTAGAATATTTTACACAATTACACTTTCTGGCATGGTTTCTCCAAGAGCTTTCATATTGTTAACAATTTCTGCAACTTTTAGGAAGAAACTGTCTATGTCTTCATCATCATTCATTTTTAAGTTCTCAAACTGGGCTATATAGACTTGAAGTTTAGCAGTCTTTACTTTCTTGTCTCCCTCATGGATGTTCTCCAGAGTATCCCACATCTCTTTGGAAGTGTCTTTGTGCATTACTTTGATAAACTCTGCTTCACACAATCCATTGAAGATGGCATTCATGGATTTTGCGTTAGCTACAAAATCTTGTTTGGATTCTTTCTCTGAGTCAGTTTCCTTTGGGGCATATTCTAATTCCACAGCACCCCTAACTTCTATTCCTAGAGACATTATGTATGTCCTCATCCCGATTTTCCATAAGGCATAATTTGCACCTGTAAAGAAAGGGGCTTTATTGGTTGAGCATCCTTCTTTACTAGCCATCCTGAGAACCTAGAATCTCCTTTCAGTTGTTAAAATGGTACAAAGGAACCTGCTGCAATACCATTTTTTGAATTCTTAGTTGAACTGAGAGGGGGGGGTGAATTAGCTCAATACATACATGAGCATTTTTCAATTTTTCATCAGCTTATTTATAACTTAATTTTATAATCAACCTTAGTATATGAACAATCTTAATATGTTGCAGCAAGTATTAAATTAATGTGACATTAAACTTATTATGAGAGCAGCAAACATTAAGGAGATTTGATAAATCATCTTAGCACACAGGAAACACAGATAGAGACAACAGATATAAGTGGAAACCCATAAAGGGAGAAAACCACATCTTATTATTGTTGTGATGCAAAGGTAAGCTCCAACTCCCTCTCACCACTGTTTTTCTGCAGGCACCAACCTATAGGAGGCTCCAACCTCAATTCTGCAAGCTACAACTTGCAAGGAAGCTCCAACTCCCTTCAATTTTCTACAGGCACCAACCTACAGGAGGCTCCAGCCTTAGTCAGCTACAACTGATAGCTATCAAGCTTCAACTTGATAGATAAGCTCCAACTTCCTCAATTTTCACAAGAAATGTTTGCTGATTTACCTCAGATATCAGCTCTATTCTGTAGCATCTCTTTCTGATCCTCTCTTCCTTATCTTCTCTGCCTCAATCTTCTATATTTTTTCATTCTCTATCCTTACTCTCTCAAAAACAAAATTATTTTATGCATATCCAGTTGATATTATATATAGAGTTCCTCACATGACTATTTGTATTTCACAAGGAATTTGGAGTGAACAGTCCTGACTCTTTGGCTTCTGTCTTCTCATTCCTTTTCCAACTCATTTTTAAAATTATAACAATATGTACAAATTTCAATGTTACAATGGGATTTTTCTTTTTCCTTTGGACACTTGCCTTTTCATCACAAACAATATAAAACAAAATCATTTACATTCAATCACTATGAAAACTCCAGCTCACTTATTCAACCTCTTGGCTCGCTGCGCATTTGTCTTTTCTTTGACTGTGTCTTTTTCCCTTTCGGCTCTGTTTGTTTCCTTATTCACTGTCACAGAGTAACGACCATCTATCATGCATATGTAACTGTGCTTTTTATATCAGGCCAATTGATTCTTGGCATAATAATAAAATGACGTTTTGATATGTGCACTGCCGCGGTGTAACTACAACGCCTTTTATATATAACACAACTTCAGCTCTCGGCATAATTATAATAAGTTTTAACATACAAATTGCTTTTTTAATACAACTTAAATCAACTCTCGGCGTAATAGTAAAAGCCTGTTTAACATATAAAATGCCCTTTCGGGTCCACCATTCGAACTTTTCTTATTCTCCGTTGCGATGAGCCTCATCCAAAGATTTCCGATCGCGATTAGGTCTTTTGTGATAGTTTCGATGCGATTAATTGCAATCGCAACTTTGAATATAATGCCACGATTTTCTTCCCTTACTTCGATGCGATTGATACCTTTGAAATTGTTCCAATGCGATTGATCGCAATTGTATTCTTCCGATTGCGACTGGTACCTTTGTGATTGTTCCGATGCGATTGATCGCAATTGTATTCTTCTGATTGCGATTGGTACCTTTGCGATTGTTTCGATGTGATTGATCGCAATCGCATCCTTCAATGGTATCTTCTGATGTTCCGATTTAACTCTGATGTGATTGGCATACGTTTAAGCTGGACTTTAAACACACTTGAGTCACCGTGAATAATGAATCAGGTCCGGAACTCAATCGCGATCGAAACTTTTCTTAACAAATTCCGATGCCATAAGTCTCTCCGATGTGATTGGCATACCTTTAAGCCAGAATTTAAACACACTTGAGTCACCGTGTATAATGAATCAGGTCCGGAACTCAATCACGATCGGAACTTTTCTTAACAAGTTCTGATGCCATAAGTCTCTTCGATGTGATTATATGAGGGTCCCACAATATAAGATTATATTTGTATTTAAAACCGAAAAAACCCTTTTGTATTATTAATTTATCATCCATAACTATAATATATATATATATATATATATACGCCTTGTATTTTCACCATTAGCACGAGATATTATGATGTATTCAATTCACGGGCCCACATATATTTGATAGACTTCACACCTTTAATTCATTTAAATGCCAACGCCCTTTGAACATATAAACCCGCATACAGATGCATTATATAAGATTTGATCTTGATATATATATGTCAATATATTATAGACCAACACAGATATATATATATATATACTCCGCATAGATCAAAAGTCAGGCCATGTATTGAACAAAGGCGCTACCCTTTGTTTGATATATATGTATACTTTGCCAATGGTTTAAGACTAACATTGCTCGTCAGGCCCACGATGCATTGTACCCTGCCTTTATATATTGTGCACCATATAAATATCTATGGTTTGGACCTTTGCATATAAGGCGCAAAATAAATGAGGTGCTGCATATATATAAGCTTTATGTTTCCACTTTAATGTATTATCCAGTTGGGTAATGATTCTCGGAATAAGTTTTATATATATCTTTCGGCTTGGGTTATGATTCTCGGAATAATATATATCCACCCGCCTGGGTTATGATTCCCGAAATAAGTTTTATATATATATATATGTTTATATATATACTTTGCCGCTTAGGTTAAGGTTCTCGGAATATTATGTATCCTCCCACCTGGGTTACGGTTCCTGGAATTGTGTTTATGTATCCTCCGGCTGGGGTAATGATTCTCGGAATAACGGCTCTGTCTCTGCCTCTGCCTCTGCCTTTTTCTTTCTGCTTCTGCCTTCATTGCTTCTGCTTCTGCCTTCGCTGTACCTCTGCTGCTCTCTGTAAATATTACCTGCTTTCTTCTGCTGCTATTCTTTTCCTGTCTCTGCATCTACTGCCTCCTTTTCCATCAGTGACAATATTTCCAACAGTACCAACTATCAACTCAATTGATTGTATGAAGGAGAAGCTGCTAAGTTAAGATATGTTAAGTATTTTTCCAACTTATTTCATAATGAATGAGTCTTAAAGTTGAAGGAGTAATTATATATCGTTACCTCCTACCATAATTCCTTTACATAATATTCCCAAATTATAACTCGTCTATCAGAAACCATTAAACTCATCACTCTGCACTAAAATTGGAAACTACCTCCCAAAAATTGTCAAATTTCCATTTTTCTCTTGTAACAGTGATAGTCAAGAGAAAAATAGCTACAGGTACCATGGGAGGTTCTCTTATATATAATTAACCCATTGAAGCAGTGATCCTAGGATCTTTCGACCACGTTCAAGTTATTTTTCAATAGGAAGGATGGATGGAATCTCTGCATAGGTTAAATGGTTATGATGGTGATATAACACTGGAGTTTTCCTTCATTTAGGGACAATTTTTTTTTAGTTGTTGGAGTTGTTGTATAAGTGAGAGGAGACTCCAACTAAAGTAACTAAGCTTCCTCACGAAGTGGAGTAGTGGGACTGAAAACAAAAATCCAAGCTTGAAATTTTGCAACAAATCCTAGAGCTAGGAAAGAGTTTGGTAACATCACTTGCTGGAGATATTATGGGATTATGTACTTTTAGCACATTTGTTTCCTTGACCATCTCAGACACTGTCACAATTTCAATATGTCATACTTCATACTCAAGTCCCTGCAAAATAAGGAAGCCCATGCACAAAAAGCAAACATACCAAGATATTTCATCTCTCACCATGGCCTTATCAGCTTACTCATGGTACAAGCTCTAAACAAAGCAAGAAAATCCTGGGAAGAACTCATTGCAACTCCAATTGTTGAAACTTCACTAAATGAGCCCAATGTTGTGTGACTCCACCCATTGCAATTGTGGAGGAGGAATAATATATTGTCATGAATCCCTTGGCTACAAAGTACCTACTAATTCATATTAAGGAAGAAGAGACAAATTCTATTACACCATAGAAGGAAAGTGATATTGAATTTGAGATAATTAGTAGAAAACCAACCACTAAGAGAATGAGAGGGCATCAAAATAGGCCCCCTTGTGTTCCTGGAAATAAGAGGACATGATACATTCTTTCCACCACCCAAAACCCTGCTACTCCAAAAAAACAAGCGCAGAAGAAGTCCTAGAACACCAGGAAGACACTAACCCTACTGAAACATAAGAACTAGTAGATTTAGTGACCCAAGGTTGGAATAATTTGGTTTGGTGTCCTTGCTACTCCATAATAACTAGCAAGGAGTGCTCTACACTACATATTACTGCTTCAGAACCGTTTTCCTGTAATAATGTGGATGTGATCTCTCAGGGGAAACTTTGTAGCTATGATAGTGGACTACATTCCCCAACTATTTAGAGGCCTATCACTTAGAGAATTAGGTGCAGAACTGCCTGATGGGTTGGATTAGTAGCACTTGTGGTGGCCTAATAATGGTTATGGAAGACTATGGAATCAATATTCCTTAAAAGATAGAATTGTAGATCATGATTCCCTTGTGACAAGTTTTCATCTATCCAATACAGAACTTTAACAAAAATCATTTGGAAAATAGTATGTGCTCTCATGTGATGGCAAAATGAGAGTTTCAAGAAAAGGGGGCAGTATATGGTTTGACAGAGTTCACAAAAATCCTCTTCAAGACAGCTACACATATCTTGTGGCAGATCATGTCCAATGTTGCATCAAAATTGATGGAATTTTTCATTTGCAAGTACCCAGGTTCTATTGTAGCCCAGCAATGACAATATTCCATCCTACAAACCTTTTGGTTTCGAGGTTTCCTAGTTTTGCATGATGACTAAGCACATAGGAAAGGACCATTGTATCCATGAGATGGTTGTATTAATTCGCTAATTTCAACTGGAAGCCTTATTTTGGCACATGCTACAGTAGGATAGGAAATGAATAGGCTCTAGTGAGTAGTAGTTTAGAGTAGAATAAGCTCTTTTGAGCAACAGTCTTCAATTCTTAGATTCATAGGCTTTAATTTGTTGTGCTTTGATTTATAAGGGCCAAAATTTGATGTAGTGATGATATTTTTTAATGTGGAGGCTAGTTTCATATGTGCATGAAATGATTCTGAGGTTCTCATGCACTTCTAAGAAGAACACCTCCCCAATTTGGAATCAAGTGTTGTCCACCAATGAAAAGGGATTGCACATGTGATTTTCATCACATTTGCAGAGTAGCATGGTGATCCCAACTTTCCAAAAGTTGGAAATGTGTAAAAATCCCTTTTCATCAAGCATAACTACATGCACATGTTTGAAAACATTATAGAGTGTAAACCCATAGGAAAGACCATCAGCTACATAACTATTTTTAGTCCACATGTGGCAAATTTGTGAGCTCATATCTTGGTTGACTTGTACTTTCTTGACTATTCTAACCAGTAGTCAAGGCACAATAAACCAGCACCCGCTCTGAATCTTATGAGGCTAGAATTGAGGGAAAACCATTTTTTTTCAGATGTTTCATGGGCTTGATGACAACACGAAATAGAGGCATATTGGTGTGTAAAGAATGTTTGTGAATGATTGTTTTGACATATCTAAAGGTAGGGGCATTGAAGGATAGGAACACACAACCCAAAAAAATATTTACATGGCACATGAAAGAGAGAAATTCAACATAGAAGGAAAGTGTCATAAGAGCGTTAGTGGGGAGAGTGTCCAACTTAAGGATCATAGTCAAAAGGGTATAATTCATGAATTTCTGATAAAATTCCCAACAGTAATCAGTAAACTTATAGATAAAGTTAACTATGGAAGAAGAAACTTTGAAAATGGTCTCATATCTCATGTCTGAACCAAGGTAGAATAAACTAGCACTTTCTCTAAATCTGATGAGGCCAAACTCAGAGGAGAACCACATTTTTTCATATCTGATGATGACAATAGGAAATACAGACATATTGTTGATTACAAAATTCCTATGAATGGTTTTTTGGGAAGATATAAAGGTAGATGCACTAAAGAATAGGAACACCCAACCCCTTAAAAGAAAAATAATTAGGTTTACACGACGCCTGCAAAAGAAAAATTCAACAAAGAAAGATAAAATCATAAGGGAATTACTAGAGAAAGCATCCAACTTTAGGAGCATGGCCAAAAAGGTGTAACTCATGCATTTCTAATAGAAGATCCAAACAATAATCAGTAGTAATCAATAAACTTATAGAGAAAGTCCACTATGGAAGAGGCCTCTTTGAAAATGGTCTCAAATCTCATGTTTGAACAGTTATGAAGCAGTAATATGTAGTGTAGACTTATGCCTCCTTCGTATGTTAGAATCAACCAGAATCCTATACTTGTCATCCCAAATACAAACTTATTAATTTAGCAAAAATCATAGCAAGATCCATTCTGTCGACATACTGACTATCCTCCAAGAGGAATGATCACAGTTGCCAGGTGTAGTGTTAGGTACACTTTCATAATGAATCGCAATGAGAATATTTCAATGAAGAAACTGGCTTGAAGGTTTATTCATAATGACAAAGCTGTGATCTCATTAAGGACTTAATCCTTCATGTCAATACTTAAACACTATATGCTCAATCTGGGCACAAGTTTTCACAACAAGTTGTTAGTTTCATTGTCCATGGCATGAACAATGGAAGCCCATTATATTACCATACAACCCCCGGGAAGATTGATATTTAGTTCTCAACTTTTTTCTCTGTCCCATCTATTAAATTTGAAGGGCCGAGATGTCACAATGTTGCAAACTGGGGTCCTTGTGCTCCATTTGTAGTTCATCAATCTGTAATAATATCTCCCTACAAGTTTCATTATGCTCTAGTAAGACATTGTTGGGGAGCGATTTCATGTTCTAGTATAGCTTGATTATACATAGATATTAGTTTTGGCACCCTAAAGTATGGCCTGAATCAATCACCCACTCAACCATAGAGGCCAAGACCTCCTCATCAACTTTCTCATCATGTTCAACATGAAATTCAATATCAACATAGTTGATTTCCTATTGTATAAGAAAAGGGGTTTGGGAATGATATCTTCATGCTTCCCTGTGAGCTTGAAGTGTTCCTTGAGTGCTCCCTTCTACTTGAGAAGAGGACCCTCAATAGGATTTGGCTCTTTGTCATGACATTGGAGTTGTAAATAAGGGGAGTAATCGAGTATGGTTATGCACAAAGGTGAAGACTTCAAATGTATATAGCCATGTCCAACAACAGGGAGCTTCAATGGTGTAAACACCAGGCAAGGTTGAGCGTAAATGAATTTAAATTTGGAGAGGAGAAGGTGTATGGTTGTGGGCACCACCGAAGGAGGTATGAACAATACTATAGCTCATAGAGGCTTCCCAAGGTGCAAGGGGGACCCAAGTATCTGACTGTGTAAGCAAAAGCCTGAGTTCACAACTTAATTTTCCTTCTTTGACAATTGCAAATTTTATTTATTTACAATGGACTATAATAGTGGAATAAGCCAACCATGCATTAAGGAAATTTTGTAGACGCAATACGGAATAATCTCTGAGGGCTCTCAGGATGAAGAGTTAGGTGTGTGATGGAGACCTTTGGTGCCACCACCTACGAACCCCGAATTCTTCATGCACTTTTTCCTTGTAGATTGCATGCCTTCACCACAGGAAAAGTCTGCCCCCAGAATGAGCATGTAAAATTAAGGAACCTGGGAAGGTTATGGACATTAGGATTCCATATTGTGCAACTTAGGGAAACATATGAAATTATTCACGAGAACCATATGAAATTATTGGCGTATGCATGCAAATGACCATTTAAGGAAAAACAAAGATAGGGGATTGCTATTTGAGGAATATCACCTTGGTATTGAAAATACTGTGGTATGGCCAGTGGTGTTTCCAAGGAGCTTTGGGCCTTGGTCATTTCCAGTAATGTTTCGGGCACTCTTTTGGAATTTTCCAAGCCCACCTATGTGCCCAAGATGGGCGTAAGATGTAGACCCATAGGAAAATATCACCCTATGAATGCCAATGACCCTTTAAGAAAACATAATTTGGAGGTGTCTCTTATCTCAATAATTATGTCAGATGCTTTCCTTGCCAAGGAAATTTTGGGAATGAGCTGCATTTGTTGTTCAAGTGTTTGTCTTTTGAGTATTTTTTGAGAGCACGTAGATTTTAGCGCTCGACAAAAATACGAAATTCGTTTTTGAAGTCATTATCATAGTTAGTATGACATGGATGCATTTTCTGTGACATTTACAGAATGAATTTGAGTTTGAAAAATGGGATTGGATGACTATTAGTAAATATGAATTACCAACCGGTACTAGATTGGTAAGTATGATTTCACACATGATTTTGTTTAACAAAGATGGCAAAGTCACTATTAACTAGAAATAATTTTTGTTGGCCTTGGTTTTTTTAGTTGTGCAGATTGAATCTATGGGTGGTTATAGGGAGGAATCCTTTATTTGAAAATTGTGCCCTTCAATAAAATGCCTTGTAATGTGTGATGCTTTTTCTTGAATTTATTTGCATATTATGGGGTTGAATCCTCCATTTTGTGTTAAAGCTGCTCTTGCAAACAAATTTATTAACAAATCCTTGGAGTTCAAGCCAAATTTGGTCATCCTTATTGTTCCAAAAGAAGCACAGAGGTATATTGTTTTTCATTATGGAAGGGTATTAAACTGATGAACTCTTTTAATGTAGAACTATAGGTCAATGAAGTTAGGTCATCATACATCTTGTAATAAATCCTATTACATTTTAAATACTACAAAATATATACATATTGAATCAATTATGTGGCCAATCCTTGTTATGTTTATGTGATATGACATTTCTTGGTTTGAAAATTTTCTTGAACAGACTTGATGAGAAAACAAGACCAAATAAATATGACCTTATTTGGGAGGATCTAGAGCTTTTGAGAGGCCAGGTGTTTCTCTAGACTTCAATAGAAAAAAAATGTGTTTCATTGTGTACATTGATGATAGTTAGGCACAGAGAAATTTGATTCTAATAACTTTCAGCAATATATTACACAATTTTAGACAATTTTGTTTTCATTTGAAATTCATTCCTTAATAATTATTATTTTTGTTTACAGTCATTTTTTATTCCCTGTTCTGTTGATTCTTAGGGAAATCTACTAAGACAGTAGAACTTGGTGGCACCACCACTTTATCTATGGAGTCAAGCAGATTGGACTGAAACACACAAGACAATAGAAATTAAACAGGGACATAATGGTAAGGGGACACAAGAGAAAAATATGGAACAAATCAGAACAATGTTATAGATACAAAGGCTCCCAATGATGGAGAAGGAAATGTTTTTCAGGCGTTTGAAGGGAAAGCCAACTCATAAATACATTTTGAGAAAGATCAAAAATATTTTGGCATTGGCATAAACCCCGTTAACCTATATGGGGCTGACAATAGAGAAAATGAGAAATAATCAAAACTTGACTCTCTATCCTTTGTACAAAGAGTAGATGAGTTACAATGGAAAGATGGTTCATCTTTCAAAATTAAAGAGGAACACAAGGAATCCCCATACAACAGACATATTTAAAATAAGGAAAATGGCTTTGATGTTTATGATCCTGCCAATGATCGCCCAGGTAAAATTTTGGAGCATAATCATGCAAGGAGACAGTAAAAAGGAGGCAGTGATGATGAAAGTGGGCGTAAGAAAAATCAGAAGTAAATATCACCATCTAGAGAAAGAATAGATAGACTAGACAAAGAAAAATATGAAAAGGGGAGATATGAGAAAGGTAAGCATGAAACAGAAAAATGTGATAAAGACAGATCTAAAAATCAGAGGTCTGACAAGGGCCGGTTTAAGAAAGAACAAACTGATACATCACCACCATAAATGAGAATGGAATTTGGGAAGGATCAAGATTCAGATCATTTTCAAAAGCAGGGCTCTTTACCTATCAATGCCCTAGAGAGTTTTGGGAGGGTATATGAGTGAGAACTTGGTAATAGAGAAGACCTTGTTAGAGGACATCATATTGGTTCAACTGATTTGGGGCAAGAGTTTGTAAGATGTTACCATGGAGTGCCACCTAATAATGTTGATGAAGGCTATAGTATGGGTTATCGGAGGGTACCTGGTGGTGTGGATGATGCTCTTGGAAGAGGAATTCATAGAGGAATTCATAGAGGAAATTCCTGGTAATGTTGAAGAGGAATATGCAGCTGGCGAAATAAGTAGAGGTATTCACAAGAATTTCCCTAGTAGTTTGGGATCAGAATATTCGACGTCTCCCATAGATTTGCAAGTGCTGCAGAGTGGCGGCAGAGTATGCAGTAGATAAGGTCAACATGATTTTGATTTTGAATGACCAAGGTTGTCTCAATATGACATAGTTTTTGAGTGGGTGATGGGTGATACTGCTGAAAGGGGCATATATTATATTGACCAGGGCTCCCATGTAAACAACATCTGCTCCAGAAATTTGGATCTCGTGCCTGATATGCCTCGCTCATTAATGTTAGGCCAACATCATGACGATTCCCCTCAACTCCATTCTAGATTAACATATCATTATGATGTTTATGAATGCACAGGGCTGACCTCATCTGCAATGGACCGTTATGCTCCTCGACTGGATCAATAAATGAACTATACAAGATCAAGTTTGCACGAGAGTGATCAAGCACCTAGGAACATTTATGTGGCTAGGCAAGTACATGGATCCCAAAACTTTGATGACTAAAATTGGAAGATCCTCAAGGACTTGCATATTTTAATATATTATTTCTGTGGCTCTTTCGTTGCATAGCTATGTAAAAAAATTTACATTTTGAATATGCCTAACATTTTCCAAGATCATATTTGTAGCCTTAATTTTGAAATGCTTGTGATTTTTTTTTTCTAGTGTATGGGAGACCATAATTGGCTTAGTCACGGTAACAAGTTATTATGTTAACTATTCAAAATTATAGGTCTAATCTTTGTCACCCATAAAATAGTGTGTCCAAATGCCATGAAGTTTGAAGCCTCGATTATTTTCTTGTGGTGGGAGTGTACAGGTTACGAGGACAAATGATTACATTGTAGAAGCTGCGTTATTTCACCGACCTGACCATTGTTCAGTACTGCCCTCTAATATATCTACCATCACTTCGTATCAAATTTATGTTATGTTTTCGGTCTTTGCATACTGTTGAAATGTTGGTTATTGGTTTTACATTATCACTTTCTATACTAATGATGTGATTTTCGTCTGTATATTATTGAAAGTCTTGTTATCACTTTTATGGCAATCATCTAGTTCAGTTAGGCTTTTCTAGGTAATATTAAGGAGTGGTCAGATTTGCTGTGACCAAAGACCTGCTGGCCTGTTTCTATGTGAAATTTTTAGCCAATGGTAGGTGTGCATGCTCCCTTGTGAGTTGTATCCCTACCGAGGGTCTTCTTCAATTAGTATCAGCCCGACCTTCCCTTAGCCTTCCTATGCAGTCAGGGTAAAGGATAGCATTGATCGCACTGCCATGCTCAAATTTGGAAATATTTAAATTTGCATAGGACCATGCTCAAATTTGCAAGATTGAATTTCTATTAGTTATCGCTGGAAATTGAATCTGGTAATCTTTAGGAGGAAAAAATTGATAGTGTTGATCAAAAGTTGATTATTCTAACTAAGAAGTCAATTAACATCTCTTTCTTCTAGGATGAGGGTAATGACTAGCCAAAACTAACACTGAGATATTTTGCCCAATAAACTCACTAAATTTAGTTTTTTTGTTTTCTCATGTCATGTTTTTTTTGTCTAAGTAAAACATTTAGTTAGACAAGTTTTGAGCAACCACAAAACTCTAAAATTATATCATTGGTCTTGATTTCCTTCACATAAACTAGTAAAAAAAAAAATTATCTATATAATATTCATTTAACTAATACCTAACATCCAAAACAACACTCCATTCTAGCTGAATTTTTCAAACTATATATCTATAAAATTCCTTATTCCAAAGAGGTGAAAGAAAGGATGGAAAATGCTAATTGTTACAATGTTATTTACATCCTAACTGAATGTGATAAGTTATATATCTAATTCTTTTTCAATGAGTTAACTAATTACTCCATCGTAAATAGTTTTTACTCCATCACAAGTAGAATGTGAAACATTATTTATCTGAAATTTCTTGTATATGCATAAACCAAGACAAGTCATTTGAAGTGTAATTTAAAGTGTAATTTGACAAGTTATATATCGAAAATGTTCTGATTTATAGATTTAAAAAATACTTATAGATTGTCTGTGGGGTTTTGGTTAAACAATGATGAGACTGGCTGTTATAACACTCATCACAAGTAACACTCATCACATATTTAATTCCCTTCCCCAATCGGAGTGATGTATCTTGACATGTTAATGAATATGAAATACTTCATTTTAACTTAAGTCTAACTAGTTATATATGAAATTTCTTTACAATTTGTTACAATACAATAATATAATACATTTATAAATCAATTAGTTTTGATATTATAATTAAAATTCTACCAAATTTATTTGAATAGTTATAGAGTTATATATGAATTTTATTTACAATTTGTTGCAATACAATATTTATAAATCAATTAGTTTTGATATTATAATTTAAATTCTACCCATTTTATTTTAATATAATATTTATGATTTAATACATTTATAAATTAATTAATTTTGAGATTATAATTAAAATTCTACCCAATTTATTTTAATAGTTATAGATAGAGAAATTAAGAAACTCTCAATATTATAAAAATATAACTACACTTACATGTATACAATTAAGTGAAATATTATAAAAATATATCTATAATTATATGTATACAATTAAATTAAATTTATATTAAATGTAATTTTTTATTAAATGGAAGTGTTTCTATATATATATATATATATAATGTTATCATTAGAATTCAGTAAATTTAGAATTGTAGTAAATTTAGTAAAATTTGAATGTTGTTGGAATACTTTAATTCTTTAAAACATTTGCATCAATTATATATTGAAATTACAAATTTAAATTTCATATGAAAAAACTGTTAAAATTTTCAACTAATTCAAGTCCTTCTTTACATCAAAGTAATAAAAATAATAAATAATATAAAAATTTAAAATAGAAATACAGAACTAGATCACGTTTAGATGCTCCTGGAAATAATTTAATTCTCCAAACAAAAAAATAAACTTTCAAACTTTGGAAAATAAAAATGCCAGCCAAAAATCTCAACCAAGACATGCCCTTGAAACAATACAACCAAATGAATGAAAATAAAAAGAACGAGTAATATAAAAGGTTAAGAAGTTGGAAAAAAAACACTGGTACATATGAATTTGTCTTTCCAGAGAGAAAATAAATCCATCTTTATTTATTTCTTGGAAGACAGAGCTGCAATATATCTAACGTCAGGCCTCACTTTTTTGCCAGATAACAGACTGCAGTAAATCTAGGGTTAGGTCTGGTCATAGCTGACAATAACAAAATACGAAATATTTGACTCAAAGGTCTCCAAACTGTGCAATGCATAAAACTGCTAAATATATATGCACTAGCACGCAAGACAGAAAGCCTTCTAAACTACTGAAACCATGGGAACCACTCGAATTAAAGGCCATGAACAATCTTTCCATGTTTAAAGATGCAAAGTCAAATAAAATAGAAGCAAAATCTGCTAATAACTAATAACTAATAAGCAGATGAGGCACCTGTCTGTAACACAAACTGATGGCTAAGTAACTGAGACGCCGTCCAGCGCAGCCCGGCGTCCTTCTGCAAGCAACAGCGAATGAAGCTCTGGAACTCCTCAGAAGCCGAGGGCGGTGGCGTGGGGGGTCCCCGTAGCGTATAAGGCACATGAGCGTCGGCCAGTCCGGGTGCACGCCTGGTGGCAGAAAGGGCAACCCCCCGACGTAGCATTCCATGAGGCTCAGCCCCAGGCTCCAGATATCGCCCGCGTACCCGTTGTAGCGCCCGTCATTCATATCGGGGTCGATTCTCTCGGGGCTCATGTACGCGAACGTCCCCACGCAGGAATTGCAGGGATCCAGCGACTTCGACAGAATCCGACTAACGCCGAAGTCCGCGATCTTGATCTTCTGCGGCTGTTGAGCAGAAGATTGGAAGGCTTGATGTCTCTGTGCACGATTTTGTTGGCGTGGAGATATTTGAGACCGTGCAGGACATCCGGCGCCCGAACCTGTCGAGCGACCCTCCGTCCATGTATTCGAGCACGAACTGGATCTCCCCGACTCCGTCGTAGAGGCCATGGCACTTGACCACGTATGGGGGAGTCTGTTCTCCGCAGGATCTCCATCTCGCGGACGATGTGTTGACGGGTGCGTATATCGTGGTCGCTTTGCACGATCTTGAGGGCGTAGAGGAACTGAGTTCGCCTATGTCGGCCCTTGTACACTTTTCACAGCTGCCGTAGCCCAGAATCTCCACTTTCTCAAGCTCCGACGGGTTGAACTCGTCTACTGTTCTGGCTACAGCGGGTGTCTGGGGTGGAGGTGGCAAGTGTAGCGGCACAACAAAGCGGGCAGATATTGGGGACCGAGGTGGCGGTGGCAAGGGCAGCCGGACAGCAAAGTGGGCAAATAGTGGGGGCCGGGGTGCAATTGGGAGCCTCAGTGTCTGGGATCGTCTCTGCTGAACATTCATGGCTGCTCTTGCTGGTTTTCGATCATTTGACCTGGTGATTGTCATGTTTGCTCTGATTGTCATGTTTGCTCTGAGCTTACACCGGGCAGGATCGGGAAGAGCTTCTGACGGGGCTGGAATTGGAAATGTAGTTGAAGGGTGTCGAAATGAAAAGATTAAATCAATGGAATTATTTTTGCCAGTATGAAACATTCTAACTAATTCACATATACTCAAACTGGATCAAATCGTTCCAAGATTTGCTAGTGAATAACTGTTTGATTGTAACTGCCTCGCTGGTTTCAAACCGTGAGACCTTGGCAGACAAAATGCCTTACCGCACCCCATCACCAACCACCTCTAAACCACTTGAACCACCTACATAAACAAAGTTATACCACATGCTTTCACCAAAAACGTGTTGTTATTTTCAGCGTTCTAGAAACATTTACTCCTATATGTAGTTTATTTGCTGAAGATAACATTGTGAAACATTCCCCTTGCAGCCACCATTATGCGAAAAAAATTGAACTAAGTTTTAGCATTAATGGTAAACACATTCCCCTTGCCGCCACCATTATGCGAAAAAAAACGAACAAGGTGTTACCGTTAATGGTGAACAGTCACCAAATGAGAATCGTGGCCTCTCAGTCACCAACTCAGAATCGGTGACTCAGTCACCAAATGAGAATCGTGGCCTCTCAGTCACCAACTCAGAATCGGTGACTCAGAATCGTGGCCTCTCTCTTTAATAAAGAGAAGTTCAAGTAGGAAGGGCATATTGACCCACTCAGAATCGTGGCCTCTTTATTTAATAAAAAGAAGTTTAAGTAGGAAGGGCTTGTCAACTATCGAAATAAGTAACTATGCATTTTTCTTTGGAGAAAGAAATATATGAATGGTTTGTCTTTAAAAAAAAGTTAAGTTTTCCTTTGCATTTCTTACCCATTTTCTTGAAATAAAATAAAAGATATCATATGAATTGTTAAATGAAAAATAGGCATGTTTGTTCTTAGAGATATACCATGGTAAAAGACATAATCCATGTTAGTTCTTGAAAAGATTCGTATTATGTTAATATTTTAGAAAGATATTGTTCTTAGTGATATACCATGGTAAAATACATAATCCAAGTTAGTTTTGGAAAAGATTGGTATTATGTTAATCTTTTAGGAAGATATTGTTCTTAGTGATATACCATGGTAAAAAACATAATCCATGTCAGTGCTTGAAAATATTGGTATTATGTTAATCTTTTAGAAATATATTGTTCTTAGCACCTGTATACCATGCTAAAAGACATAATCCATGTGAGTTCTTGAAAATATTGGTATTATGTTAATCTCTTAGAAAGATATTGTTCTTAGAGATATACCATGGTAAAAGACAAACTTATTGTGCTAGTTTTTGTGAAAAGAATCCATGTTGTCTCTTCTTGAAAATATTTCTATTATGTTAATCTTTGCTATTATGTCAATCTTTTATATGAAAATAATAGTTAAGAATGGTAGAATTCTAAGAAGGTTTTTCTAAAAAGAATCCATGTTGTCTCTTCTTGAAAATATTGCTATTATGTTAATATTTTACATGAAAATAGTATTAATGATGATAGAATTCTAAGAATGGAATATGTGTTGCCTACATTGAAGGAAGATCTATTTCTCTTGCATGCACAAAGAGGAAGAAGTATCAAGAACTATCTCTCTTGCATGCACAAAGAATAGCCATTGTGTTATAGAGATATGTTATTTGCATGGATAAAAGAAATTTTGAGCTATTTTAATCTTTAGGAAAAATATGTGATTATCTTTTTGCTATAAAAAATATTATGTTAGTTTCTTTTGGAATATGATCATGTATATTCATGCAATATTTGTATTAGATTTCATTGGAAATAATATACATTTGTATGTGGGAAATGATAGCATGTTTTGCTATCCTACATTGGAAAAGATTCTTTGAGAAATAAGATGAATTACATGCACAAAAACTAAAGTAATGTTTTGGTTTCCTTGAAATACATATATGGGTAATGTTGGTATAACCTTTGGAGAATAAGACATGCATTTTTATGCTTTATTCCATTAGTTTTATGTTATGTTATATTTTCTTGAAAAGGAAACATGTGTTTTCATGCTTTATTGTGTTAAGTATTCATTTGGGAAATTATTTTGGAAACTATATGTATTGCATGCATATGAACAACATTCATTGTGTTAGGTTCCTTATATTTGAATGAACCAAAAGCAATAGCTGAAGGGCTAGTTCATTTTTTAAAGTTTAAGTAACTCGAATGCACATTGTGTCATTTTCCATTAAAGGAATTCTTAGACAGTTGTAGTGATTTGTTTGTACAAATGTGAGTGTGTGAGAAGTGTCATAATAATGTGGGGAATATTTTTACATGATCGATAATTACTTGCTTACACTAAAGTAGTGATGTTAGAAGAAAGCATGTTGTGATATTGTATTCACATCTCATGTATTCACAGGGTTTCAAGGGTATATTGGTGTTCAATGATGTGATTGATTATTGTATTAGATTGATGATGTTGATTCCTTTCTTGTTGTGATGTTCATAATGTCAAGTATGTGATGACTACATGAATAATGAAATAGATACAAGGTTACATCATATATTTTTTATGTTAATATATTACAATAGTGGTTATTAATGGTTAAACAATTTACTATTCTTATTCTAAGTTACACTATGAACTAACAAACATTATATCTTCCATGTAAAATTATCAAAATATATTACAACATTTAAACTTACAATCAAAATTAAGCACCAAAATCCTCTTCACTTTCCGACACTCCTGAAAAATAATGAACCCTTCGTTATAATTGGAATAACGTAAATTATGCATATATTTCACGTTCCTAGCCTAGGTTTGATTTTGGGGATGCTAGTGCTGGCAATCTCTCTCATATACAAATAAGAAAGTAAACTTAATCCATATTACAGAAGAGGATTTTGTTAAAGAAAATGTTGTCCAATGTTTTTCTCTTATTTTGATTACGTTACTCTTTTATCAAAGAATCATGAATAATTGAATATAAATTTATTATTTATTTTAATTAAATTATTAATTATTAAAAAAATATTTTTAATAATATTTTAATATTTTGTATTTATGTTTTTTAATTATAAATAATTAACAAATGCTTTGAGTCTTTTCATTGATATTTGATAAATATAAATAAAATTAAATAATTAATTTGTGAATTTTTTAAAATTTAATATATATTTAGTTTTAGAGTTGTTACCGTTCTCATTCAATTGTAAATATATGCAATATGTTTCCTAATAAATTATTTGTTAGTTCTTATAGGACTCAAGTAAGATATTAGTTGTATAGAATAAAAGCTTCAATGGTGTGGAATAAAATCTCCATTGAAAATGCTAGTTATTTGTTACACATAAACACCTTGAATAACTCATTTTTTATGCATATTTCTTTATGAATTTCCAATACGAGTAAATACATTTTCTTTGTAAATTTCATTATTTTAGAGTTCTTGAATAAAGTTGTCCATCATAAATGGATGTTTAGCTTTACATATTAATGAAAGTATGGATTAGGTCATGCATTATTTAATTTCAGGGAATGATATGACAATGTCTATTCTTGGTACAATTTATTACATGCAAATAGTATTTTGGAGAATTTGCAATCTAGTTGGATTTAAGTCATTTTTGCAATCCCAAGATTTTCTTATGTCCCTATTATTTGATTTCAGTGAAATATATGACAATGTTTATGCTTGGTGCAGTTGCTTACATGCAAATAGTATTTTGGAGAATTTGCAATCTACTTGGATTTAAGTCATTTTTGCAATCCCAAGGTTTTCCGATGTCCCTATTTTTTTTGTAAGATCAAGTCATTCACTTTATTTTCAAATGATTGATATACAAAGATAGTTTTAGCTATTGGTCAACCACTTAGGAAACTAGACCAGTAGCATATACTCAAAATTTCTATATCGTTAATACTATTCTCTATCCAAGAGTCTAATAAATAGGAAAATAAAAACTATATTAAAAAACATACTAATAACATAAAAATAGAAGTATTCTTGCAAATTTTTGGCCCACTTAGACTTTATTCTGTAAGAGTGTCCTATTGGCCTATTGGCTATGTATCTTTGTCAATGTTAGAGGATGAAAAATATAGGTTTGTTAGGTTCTTGGCAATAATTTTGACTTTTTTGTTGAACCTGTCAACTTTCTCAAGTAATTTAGCCATGCATATGATCAAATATTTTTGTGTATCTACTTTGTTAGTGAGGACCCTACTCATTAAGGTTCTTATCTGCTATTAGATCTTTATAGTTTTTAGGTAGGAGGTAGTTATAGCCCTTGTGGAATTCCTTACCTCCATAATCCATTCCCTAATTTCTTGTTCTATATGGTTGTCCGTGACCAAGCATCACGATTGTCAATGTTAGACTAAGAATTACACTGAGAGGGGGGCGAATTAGTGTAATGAAAAATTTGCATCAATTTAAGTAATCTAGTAATCAATCAAAACCATGGATTTAAGTGCCCCGCATACAACCGCATTAGATCTCAATTCTATAATATTTGTTGCAATACTGACCTTCCTAGTCTTTTAAGATATCAAAATTATAGTGAGCTCTAGAGGCTTCTCTCTAAGCTTTTTGAGCATAGGAATAAAATCTTAAACCAAACTAAATAATTCATTTCTTTAAGTATGATAGATCAAAAATTGGTCTCAATAGACATTAACCATCATTAACATCATCGTCATCATTAATTTAATAATTCTTATAAATAAAACTTATGAATAAATAAATTATTTAGAACTAATTTATATAATTTTTTATCATAATAAATAAAAGATTTATATAAAATTTAAATATTTTAATTTAAAACTAATTTACTTTAAAAATTTAATTATTATTAAAAATAATTAAAAACATCGTATACTACTATTTTAAAAATAAATGTTTCACAAATAACCTTATGAAAAAGCAAACCCAGAAAACAATTCCTCTCGTCCAAGTTGAGGCAGTCAGATTTTGTTTTCATATCTACGTCATTCCAATGGGTGCAAAGAGATGAAAAGGGTACATGTACCGATTAGAATTTAACCAGTTGCTTATTTAATAATTTTGATTGTTTGATTAATTAAAAATATTTCGTTCTAATTACAATATTCTATTTTATTTTTTCTCTAAGGAAAAGGGTGTTTAGAGAGTGTGTTTCCCATTTTGATATATTATTAGTTAATACCAGAGGTGGTTATGGTTTTTATTATAAGGTGATTATAGTTTTCATTATTATAATATTTAGCACATTGATTATTTTTTTAATCATGAGATGAAGTTGGTACAAGGTTAAACACCATTTGAATTTTATAGTGAGAATTCTATTGGATTGGTAGAGTTGGAAGAAACTTTTCATAGTGTTAATCAAAATTTGACCATTCTAGTCAACATCTCCTTCTCTTAGAATGAGAGTACCACATATCAGACAACATCTCCTTTTCTTAAGATGAAAGTAGTGACTAATCAACACTTATAGATGGAAATTTTATGCAATAGATATTATGACTCACTAATTTTAGTCTATATTTTTTTTTTATGATATCATATCTTTTATTTAACTAAAATATCTAGTTAAAGAATTTTTAGCAATCTCAAAACTCCAAACTTATATTTTTTATTTTATTTTCTTTCATATAAACAAACAACAAATTTTTTTAATCTATATACTCTTCATTTAATATAATATAAAATACCTAACATCTCAAAAAAACAAAAAACTCCAATTAAAAAAACTAAAGACAAACTTTAGTCTAACTTAATTTTAGAAACCATATATCTAAAATTCCTTATTTCATAAGAAAGAAAAGGCTAACTAAATTTTACAAGATATGCTTGTAAAATTCCATATTCGAGTAAAAAGGGAAAAGGCTAATTGTTACAATGTTGGGTTGTTTAATGATTTAAAAAGTACTCCATCAGTTTTTATAATATAATATTTATGATATAATATATTTATAAATCAATAAGTTATGAGATTATAATTATAAAAAAATTAATTTATTTTAATAGTTATAAATGTAGAAATTAAAATTTTCTTAATATTAACAAAATATTATTATAATTATATGTATATAATTAAATTAAATTTATATTAGAGTTAATTTTTTATTGAATAAAACTGTTTCTAAAAAATTATGTACTAAGATTGTAGTAAACTTGGTCAAGTTTGGAATAATTTAATTCTGCCAAACCATTATATCAACTACATATTGAAATTACAAATTCAAACTCCTTAAAATACTAAGGACATATTGAAAATTCACAAATTCAAACCCTTAAAATACCATGATGAGAAAAAAAAGGTCACAAATTTTTCAACCAACCCATTTCTATCTTCAGTTATAATCGGCGTTGCATAAGGTTTAAACAATCAAATCAAAGTAATAAAAATGGAGTCGTCTAACGAGTCGAGGAATTGCCCTGAGGAATTGCCCGGATGGTCAAAATTGGCCGGAATCCGGGCCAAAAAAATTAAAAAAATCTTGCAGAAACAGTGTTTGAATCTTGATTCTGACATTGGAAATGGATTCAGCACCATCAAAAACCTGTAGGACACCCAAAATATTAAACTTTGATAGTTATAACATGGATTTAGAAAAATTCCTGCCAGATTTTCTGAAAATCTTACCGGAATTTTCATGATTTTCAGGGCGATTCCTCCGGCTAGTTAGACTACTCGTTAGCTGTACACGAATAATATAAAAATTTAAAATGGAAATACAAAACTAGATCAAGTTTAGATAGTCCTTAAACAATTTAACTCTCCCAAGCTATTCAATTGAAATTAAACATTCAAACTTTATAAAATAAAAATCTCAACCAAACAACAAAATCAAAGGAATGAAAATGAAAAAAACGAGTAATATAAGAGGTTAAGAAGTTGAAAAAATACACTCAAAATCTCAGCCAAACAATCAAATCAAAGGAATGAAAATGAAAATAACTAGCAGTATAAGAGGTTAAGGAATGAAAATGAAAATAACGAGTAATATAAGAGGTTAAGAAGTTGAAAAAGAACACTCGTACATGTGATTTTGTCTTTCGATATAGAAATTAGATCCATTTTTATTTATTTCTTGGAAGACAGAAGATGCAATATATCTTAACGTCAGACCTCACTTATTTGCCAGATAACAGAGTGCAGTAAATCTAGCGTGAGGTCTGGGCATAGCTGACAATAACATAATTCGAAATATTTGGCTCAAAGGTCCCCAAACTCTGCAATGCATAAAACAGGTATATATATATACAGTAGCACGCAAGACAGAAAGCCATTTAAACGACTCAAACCATGGGAACCCCTCGAATTAAAGGCCCTGAACAATCTTTCAATGTTTAAAGATAGAAAGCCAAATAAAATCGAAGCAAAATCTGCAAATAACTAATAACCAGTTTTTTCTAGCTCAACGACTTTAGGAGTATAAGCAGATGAGGCACCTGCCTGTGACACAAAAGGATGGCTAAGTAACTGAGACGCCGTCCAGCGCAGCCCGGCGTCCTTCTGCAAGCAACAGCGAATGAAGCTCTGGAACTCCTCAGAAGCCGAGGGTGGTGGCGTGGGTGGGTCCCCGTAGCGGATAAGGCACATGAGCGTCGGCCAGTCCGGGTGCACGCCTGGTGGCAGAAAGGGCAACCGCCCGACGTAGCATTCCAGGAGGCTCAGCCCCAGGCTCCAGATATCGCCCGCGTACCCGTTGTAGCGCCCGTCATTCATATCGGGGTCAATTCTCTCGGGGCTCATGTACGCGAATGTCCCGACACAGGAATTGCAGGGGTCCAGCGACTTCGACAGAATCCGACTCACGCCGAAGTCCGCGATCTTGACCTGGTGGCGGCTGTTGAGCAGAAGATTGGAAGGCTTGATGTCTCTGTGCACGATCTTGTTGGCGTGGAGATATTTGAGACCGTGCAGGACCTGCCGGGCCACCGCTGCAAGGAACGGTTCCGACATCCGGCGCCCGAACTTGTCGAGCGAGCCTCTGTCCATGTATTCGAGCACGAACTGGATCTCCCCGACTCCATCGTAGACGCCATGGCACTTGACCACGTATGGGGAATCCGTTCTCCGCAGGATCTCCATCTCGCGGAGGATGTGGTGACGATTGTGTATATCGTGGTCGCCTTGCACGATCTTGAGGGCGTAGAGGAACTGAGTTCGCCTATGTCGGACCTTGTACACTTTTCCACCGCTGCCGTAGCCCAGAATCTCTAGTTTCTCAAGCTCTGACGGGTTGAACTCGTCTACTGTTCTGGCTACGGCGGGTGTCTCGGGTGGAGGTGGCAAGGGCAGCGGGACAGAAACGGGGGCAACACATACTGGGGACCGTGGTGGAGGTGGCAAGGGCAGCACGACAGCAAACCGGGCAGCAGATACTGGGGACCGGGGTGGAGGTGGCAAGGGCAGCGGGACAGCAAAGCGAGCACATAGTGGGGGCCGAGGTGGAATTGGGAGCTTCAGTGCTTGGTGCTTGAAGGTCCGGGATCGTCTCTGCTGAACATTCATGGCTTCTCTTGTTGGTTTTCGATCATCTGACCTGGTGATTGTCATGTTTGCTATGAGCTTACACCGGGCAGGATCAGGAAGAGCTTTTGAGGGGAGCTGGAATTGGAAAGGTAGTCGAAGGTGTAGGGTCTTGCCTTATATATATAATTGTTATTCTTCGAGTCAAATTTGTGCAAACTGTATCTCATTTGACTGTAATAAATGTGTTGATGGTTTGCGTGGTTTGATTTGAGTTTGAGCATTATGCATCCATGTTCTTAGTCTGTCGTGTAGATTGAGGATTGCCCTTCATGGTTTGCGTGGTTTGATTTGAGTTTGAGCATTATGCATCCATGTTCTTAGTCTGTCGTGTAGATTGAGGATTGCCCTTCACATGTATTTTTTTCATCGGGATGGTGAGATTTTTCATCGGGATGGTGCAATCTCACCAGGACAACACTGTTCACGCTTTCAGAGCATATTACATAATTGGTTTCTCTATGGAAAAAGTAACATTTGGAGTTATTCATAAAAACTTAAACATCTATCAACTTAATAATATTTTTTTTTTAATCGGTTCAATATATAAATATATATATATATATCCTGGAATTCAGTGGTCAAATAAATGGACACCCATATGTAGATGTCTGTTGACCCCCAATATTTGATTTGCATTTTCACCAAATAGCTTTGAGTATTGAGCCATTGACTTATATCCGTACATCTAAAACAAACTTGTATTTATTCATTAACTTTTTATATTTTAGTTTTTTCAATAGTTTAATGTTAATCAATATAATAAGAAAATATTAAAAAATCAAATCAATTAAAAAAAATATTTAAAATCTAAACAAAAATTATATTATTTTTAATATGTCAATTTATATTATTTTCATTTTAATGTTATTAGAAAATTTGTTTTCCATATTTGAATTCGAAAAAGAAGTATAAAAGTTTAAATGAAATAAATGTGAATTGTAGAATATATAATCCATAGCTATCAACTTAGAGATGACTGAACATAAAATTTTCATATTTTAATTTATTTATCATTTCAATGTCAATATGATCAAAACATTAAAGAAAACCAAGCACACTGGTTTCAGATATAAATCAGTGTATCTATTTGATAAGTAGATGGAGAATGGTTTTTGTCATTTTGAAATAAAAAATTAAAACTCTGAGTTAATCGACCAAAGAACTAATATCAAAACAAAAATTCGACTACTAATAATATCATGCAAGGGGGCGAATATATTAATTTTTTTCTTGATTTATAATCTTTATATTAATATGATGAAAACATTGAAAAATATTATAAAAACATTTAAAGAAACCAAACACACCGATTTGTGATGGGTTGGAAAAAGTGCGGTCAATATTTAGGTCTTGAAAGTAAGCACAAAGATTTGCAAGAAGGTCAAAATAAATTTATTTGGGTGAGCTAGTGTTCAAAAGACCAAGAAATAAAAAATACCCTATCCCAACACACATTTACTATATTTAGATTTAGAGAGTCAAACATAATTCAATAAATTTATATCCAAAGAAAATTTGGATACTTTTATCTTACATATATGAAATTTGTTTATTTATTTATTAAATTAATTAATAAAATAATTTATAATAAATTTATATCCAAAGAAAATTTGAATACTTTTATCTTACATATATAAAATTTGTTTATTTATTTATTAAATTAATTAATAAAATAATTTATAATATTAAAATATAGCCAAATCCATTGAAAAGTATCACTAAAATTGAAAAAATAAAATAAAAAAATAACAACCAGTGTCAACCTCAAATTCCAACGCTAATAGACAACAGTGCACTCACACATATATATGAAGTATTTTGACAGTCAAATATCTTTCAAACGTTTTACAGATTTTTATTCAATATAGAAAATATGGTCGAACATTACAATTAAAATTGACGAATTGACCAGCAAAATACTCACTTTCCAACGCTCATAAAAAATAGTGCTCCCTTTCGTTATAATTGTAATAATGTTGGTCCATAAAGTTATAGTTATGTAAAAGTAACAAAATATTCCTTTAAAGATTCATCAAATCAATTAGGTTATTTAAAAGTCAAACATGGAAGAGTCCCTAATAAGAATTCTCACAGGAAGTATAGCTACACAGATTCTTGAGGCGACACACATGACAAAGGATTTCAATTCAACAAAGATGTTCTAGAAGTATTTCAATTCCAATTGCAGGTTCTGTTTTCACCTGAAGTGAAAGCTTAAAATGAAAGATCAAAATCCTCAGTGGCATCAAAGGGGCTCATAAATTCGCGTTTCCAGAAGGCAAAACCTAGTCAAAAACTACACGTAAACCTAGTAAAAAACTACACGTCTTTGCCTACTAGCATCTCGTCCTCTTGAAAGGGTGTGTAACACATGCAATAGACAAAAGTGATAAAGAAACAATTTCCTCATAGGCCACAAATATTAGCACCACATCTGAAAACCTTGAAACATACACTGTTCACACAGATACTAACATAACAATGACAAAACATGGGAATTAACGAAATCCCTTCTTGTTCACACTGATTTTCACTGGTGATAGGCACCACCTACGCAGAACGTGGCCATCAACATTTATCACCGATGGTGGAGGCCTTGCACCCACACATGCAGATCGTGTACGTCAAATCCACCTAGAACAAGGGTGAGGGCGTTGCCACGAGCCCAAAATTCGATGTTGAAGGAGGTGCTACATGGGAAATTTTCATTGGAAAGAGGACGACGAAAGTATATGCTTCTGATCATCTAATCTACCCAGTCCAACCTCGCAGAGGAACGACTATCGATGGAAATATTTTTTATTGAGTTTATTTTTATATCATTTAAATGTATTTTAATATCTTTAATACTTGATGATATAAATAACTAGTAATTGTACTATAATTGTACTATATGTTGCAAAAGAAATGTTGTAAAGAAGTAACATAGGAAAGAGTAGTATAGAGGATGAATCATGCACGATAACTACAACTGCAGAGAGTGAACAACAATATTGGGCTATTAGTTATCTAATTTGGTTACATGAGGTGTGAGATTAGTATAACTTTTTCTTCTCCAAGAACCATAAGTGTCAAAGTACCAAAAAATAGATTTTCAATGGGAAACAAGAGATTACATCAAACCAAAAAGAATAACTCATCTATGTTATAACTTAGGTATTTAATGATATAACTTACAAAATCTCTTGATAAACACATAAATAATTTCATCATTTTTCCTCTTGAGTAATCATAAATTTTTCATTTTTCAAAAATTTCAACAAAAAAAACTACTTACATCATTTAAATAATCCAACATAAACTTTAATGTATAATTATAATCTTTACCTCATATCCTTGAAAATAAATGAATATTAATTTACATCATAGCCTTAAAAAGAAAAAAACATCATCAATGGATACTCAAAAGAAATGAATGGGTTGCTATGAGAATATATAAACACCTTAAAGCACTCAATAACCCTTTCAATTTAAAAAATATATTATCACATTTATCAAAGGAATATGTGTTATATGATTGGGCTATTTCGTTACATAATTTGGTTACAACTACATATGTTAATATCATTTTTAGATAAGTATCAGTTCTTCTACACAATTTATTTATTTATTTATGTATTCCTAGGCATTATGGTAAAGGTGACCCATAGGGTGAGGTACTTGGTTGAAATACTCTCTACTCTGCCAATAACCATTTCCTCTCTAAGAACCATAAGAAGTTTAGAAAATGAGGTGTTTGATTAGTATAACCATTTCTTCTCTAAGAACCATAAGTATAGAAGTGCCAAAACACATATTTTCAATAGGAAAAAAGAGATTAGATCAAAACCACAAAGAATAACAACTTATCACCCAATATATACTTGAAAAATATAAATACTTTAAACAAACATATCACAAAATATAAATATTTAAAATACCATGAGAATATCAAAAATACAATTAGATTTCATATTTTCATTTATATATTTCAACAATACAAAAGATAATAATATCATACTTAACTATAATTATGAATTATTTGTAAGCCTAATCATTTAGTGTACATTTGTTGAGAGGCTTCGCCTGATAGAGGCTCTTGTGCTCATAGAAAATTGGGAGGAAATTGGTCCTAAATTCTTCATATATCATCAAAAATACAATTAGTTTTCATATTTTCATTTAATTAATATATATGTAATACAGAAAATAATAATATCACACTTAACTATAATTATGAATTATTTGTAAGCCTAAACATTTATTATTTATTATACATTGGTTGAGAGACTTCCCTGGATAGAGGCTCTTGTGCTCATAGCTAGTTGGGAGAGCATTGGTCCTAAATTCTTCACATATCATCTTGAAGTGAAAACTATTGGGAGGCCTCCACTCAATGTAACTTGAACATTTAAAGCCAAATTTTAAGATAAAAGAGGAAATAGACTAAGGAAGAGATACCCACGTCATAATATAAGCACTCCTTATTACCCACGTCATAATATAAGCACTCCTTATTTTGAAAGTGAACTTTATAATGATCCACAGAGTTAGAGTTGTAACAATATAAAACTTAAAGTGAAACTATTACAATTTTATCATTTGAACCTAAGTGAAAGTAAAATATATTTATTAGCCAGTTATTTTTTTTCATTACCATTAAATTTAAAATATAATACAAACTTTTAAAATAAATATATTTAAAATAGAATATAAAATTTTTAATTAAACTTTATAATTTTAATTATTTAAATATTTTTTTAATGTATAAATAAAATTGATATTATATTTTTTTAAATACTTAATTTATTAAAACAAAATAATCTAAATTTATAACTATAACTATTTTTAATTAAATATTAAATAAATTTGAAAAATGTAGTTAAAAAAATCAAAACATACAACTTTTAAACTAATAAAACTATATTCTAAAATGAAAAAAGATATATAATATATATGTAATAATGTATGCTCTTAAAAGTATGCTCTTGCTTGTAAAAGTATTTAGTTTTAATTAATATTAGTGAAATCTCTAAGATTTAGATGATCAAAATTATTTTAGTGATGAGTTTAATTGATCTTGGAGGTAGTATTCATGTTAGTATAAATAATTTCACATTGAATTTATTAGTGCAATTAATTCAAGATACATCCTTTCTCTTAGGTGTACCTCCATAGATCTCACTTTCATAAATACCTTCATTAATTTTTAATCTTTATTACAATGCCATAACCAATATAAATATTTTTATTTTATATTTTATATTTTATTATCATATTTACACCTATTATTGTAAAAATAATAATTGTCATTTTATATTCAGTTTTAATATATATATATATATATATATATATATATATATATATATATATATATATATATATATATATATATATATATATATTAGTAAAATTATATAATTTTAATAATTTTTATATATAAGTTTATATATCTTTACGATTTACAAAAATTCTTAACCATGATATTTACACTAATTTGCTATAATACCATAATAATATAAATATTTTATTTTATAATATTTTTATACTTTTATTATTTTTATCTAGATAAAAAAAAATTATAATTATTATTAATTTTTATTATATTAATTTAAAAATTTATATTAAATATATATATATATATATATATATATATATATATATATATATATATATATATATATATAATTCTTATTTAGTAAAATTATATTAATTTTTTCCCAATTTTTATATACATCTATTTACACATTATACATATTATAAACTAATTTCATATATATTTTTAATATATAAAATTTTGAGAAGAATATTTTGGGGACCTTTTTCACGCCCAAGCTCGCGCTCTGCCTCTTCCCTGTGCATAGGGTTTCTGGTGCTGCGGCAGGGTGGTGCCGATCGGGGTGCTCAGCCCAATGGTAGACTCTCAGGCCCCTCCTCCGCCTCCACCTCCTACTCCTCCTGAGGTTGAGGCCTTCAAGCTTGTGATTTCTTCCCAACTGAAGAGGAAGAAACAAGTCACCTCCAAATTTGTCAAGAGATTAGATGAGATCCCCTCGGTGGCTCTCCCGCCTAAGGGTCCGATGAAAGCGGCCCTTTCTCTTGCAGAACGAATTTTGGTTGGACAGTTCATGGGCTTATGGCCTTCACCATAAACTACAGAAGCCTGGATCACCCAAAACTGGAAGCCCCTCATTTCAAACAACGTCACCTCATACTTCCTAGGGCAAGGTTTCTTCCTATTTGAATTCAACATAAAGGAGGATAAGGACCTGATTTTTAGAAACAGACCCTATTTAATGGGTCCTCAAGGACTGTACTTAAATCTCTTAACTCCAAACTTCGACCCCTCAGAGGATGTTCCATCTGCCATTCCAATCTGGGTTAGGATCCCAAACTTGCTGGTGCACTGCTGGAACTGGGAATCAATGCAGTGAATCGGAAATTCCCTTGGAAAATTCATAAATAGAGCAAACAATAAAGGCCAATATGACTGTGCTAGAATCTGCGTGGAGTTTGATCTCAAAGTTGGGCTGCCAGAAGCCATTAAGCTGACGGTGGGGAACTGGTCCCATATGGAGAAATTAGAATATGAATAACTGTTGTTCAAATGCCGTTGATGTCATGAGTATGGCCACTTTGCCAAGAACTGTCCCAAAAATGCAAGCCCAGAAAAGGAGAAAGAAGAAGGATGGAAACAAGCCAAGAAATCTAGAAGGAGCCTTAGGCTAGGGCCAATTGGACAAGGAACAGAGAAATGAAAGCGAAGTTGAGCACCCATGGGGAGTATTCCTAAAGAAAAACCCACCCAAAAAGGTCAAGAGAATAGCTTTGATTCCTTGAGATCAGAGACAGAGGAAGTCCAAGAAATTGATCCACAGGACGTGCAAAAGGATCTCGAAGTGTAGGAAACCCTTAAACCACTGAAGATTGGCGATTATCCTAGAGAAGCCCCGAAAGAGAAAGAGCATGTCTTCAAGGGGGAAGATCTGGATTCAGAGGAGTCGGAGGAAGAAGGAGAAATTGGGGATTCCCAAACTTCGGTCAGAAGATCAAACAGGGGACGAAAATCCTCCAGGGAAAAGAGAGAGAAAGAAACCTACAAGGAGAAGCTGCAGGGGAACCAATCGACCCTAGAAAATGTGTTGGCAAAAAACCCTAACGCATATAGAAATCAAAGCGAGGGCTCTAAGGGTGCCCTCTAAGCTCCAAAAGGGAAGTAATGAAGATCGTCTCCTAGAACTACAGAGGGATGGGGAGCAACCAAAAAGAAGAAGAAATGAAATTTCTAGTAAGGCTGGAAAGGCCCAACATTCTTCTCATCTAGGAGACCAAAATGGAGGAAAGGTTATCTCTCCACAAAAGCAAACAGTTTTGGGGAAAAGGAGGAGGTATTGTAGTCTCCTCTAGAGGTGCATCAGGAGGGTTTGGAATTCTATCGGACGAGATATGTTTGAGAAAATTCTCGTTAAACTAAACTCAAACTGAATTTTTGCTTAGTTTTTGCATCTTCATACCAAAGAGGTAGTGAATATTTTCAATATTTATGCTCTTGTAATCTTGGGGGACAAAGAATTCTACTAGGAATCCATTAGGGACCTAGCAAATGAGATTCACATGGATAACGTCATTCTCGCTGGAGACATGAACATTACTTTAAGCCAAGGGGAGAAGCGAGGGGGAAGCATTGTAAGGGATCCAACCAGAGAATGGGTGGAAGAACTCATTCAGGATTGGGATCTGTTGGAAATCAAGCCACCCAAGGGAAAATATACATGGACCAATATAAGAATAGGTCCGAGCCACATTGTTGCAAGGTTAGATTGCTTTCTCATCCAGAGTTCCTTCTTGCTTTTAGGTCTTAATGTTAGTTCTGTTATTCTTTCTTCGTTGGTATCCTATCACAAGCCCATTAGGCTTGAGATTAAGCTGCATATGAATCTGGGGCCTATTCCCTTCCGTTTTAGTGCTCTCTAGGTGCAGCAACTCGAAGTTTTGGACAGAGTTGAGGAAGTTTGGAAACACCTTGTCAGTGGATCCCCCTTCTTTGTGTGGGAAGAGAAGATGAGGAGAGTGAAGAGGGCCCTCAAAAGCTGGGCAAAATCCCTCCCTTTTCTGATCGATTCAAGGCGGGTTGCCTAGGCCTGTTTGGAGAGTCATCGAAAACAAATGGAAGATAAGGACATCTCGAAGGACCGCTTAACCCTGGAAGAGGAGCACCAGGCTAATCTTCATAAGGCTTGCATCAGGGAGGAGGAATTCTGGAGACTTAAATCTCGCAGTCTGTGGCTACAAGCTGGGGACACGAATACCTCCTTCTTTCATAATAAGACTCAAGCTAGAAGAAAATTTAATTCTATAGTGGAGATAACCTCATGAGACCAATCCTTCTCCGACTCTGCCAGCATAAAAAAAGTTTCCCATCAACACTTCAAAGAATTGTACATAGAGGATAAGCAAGCAAGTCTCAGCTCCTACCTGCTCGAGTTGGTCCCTCTAAATGTTAATGCCCAAATGTACGCTATGTTGACTGCTCCTGTCACCATCAATGAAATCAAGCAGGCCCTTGATGAAATGGATCTAGACAAGGCTCCTAGGCCAGATGGGTTCACCGCTCGATTCATTCAAATTTGCTGGAACATTGTTAAAAAGGATCTCTACAAAATGATCTTAAAGTCTAGGACTTGCCACAAGCTTGGGGGCAGCACCAACTCAGCCTTCTTGGCCCTTATACTTAAAGATAGGGGTGCCAGTTCTTTCAACAGATTCAGGCCAATTTCTCTCTGCAACATTGGCTACATGCTCATCACTAAATTCATGGCTAATAGACTGAAAATCCTTGTTTCGGAAATCATTCCTAACAATCAAGGGCGATTTTTCAAAGGTAGGTAGACAGTTGATAAATTCATTTAGAAATTTAATAAAAAATATGTATTTCTTAGATTCTCTTGATATAACAATTATATGCCACTGTTAAATACAGAATCGCTTCTACAAAATCTTTCCAGAATTTGAACAACAATCGCCAATCACAATATCACGAGGAAATATCAATCACAGATAACACATATAATTTTACCGGGAAATCATAAAGCTAAAAAACCCACTATAATATATTATGTATTTATCATGGATCATGAAACAATCTCATACAAAGGTCTACTCCAAGAGCTCTCAGTACATTACTAACTGTCTGACACTGTGATACATAAATTGGCAAGTTCCTTAGCCAATTTATTGCCTCCAGACAACCTGCCTCTACTGCGCAATCCCAACTGATAGCAATCCCTGAATGAATGGAATCCTTCTTTCCTTGATTGCGCAATCCTCATGGGCACATCCAATGTGTGTGTGGTCACATGTGTGCAAACACTAATGCCACAACTGATAGTCAATCTGTCCCTTTCACCCACATCTCAACTCGATCTCCACTGTATCTGACATGCATGTAGTTAGCAATAGTAAATACTCAGTTGCATGTGAGGCCACTAATTTTAAGTTAATTAATGATTAATTCACTTGATCTCTCACTAGTGTATCTTTAGTTACAACTAGCGCGATTGAGTTTAACTCACTTAACTATGTTAAACTACTTTACAACTTTCATAACTACACTTCCAACTTTGTTACAACTTCGAATCACTCAGTTGCAACTAAGTCCACTTGCATGTCCCACCAACCAACCACTCAACTCAAAATTCCTATAGCTAACTGATTTTCCACTTCAGTTAACTATTTCCAAGTGCTCATTGAGAATAGAGTATTGTTTATTATCCAACTATTACTAAGGGATAATAATAGTTGACATGCATCTATAAATAGAACTTGCACATACATCTATAAATAGACCTCATCTATAAATAGATTTTTCTCATACATCTATAAATAGACATCCACCTAAAAATAGCTTGAGGCTTCATGCTAGTTTAGGTGCATAATTTTCAATAGGATCTTCTTGTTGAATCTCAACACTCCCTCTCAACAAGAAAGGGATTATCCTTCACCCCGATCCTATCTCTATGATATTCAAATTTGCTCCTGGTGAGCGCCTTCGTCAGAATATCTACATCCTGATCTTCCGTAGGAATGTATTGAAGGCACATGATCTTCCTCTACACACAATCTCTGATATGATGATAGCAGATATATATATATATATATGCTTAGATCGATCATGAAACACATGATTAATCGAGAGTTTAATGCAACTCTGATTATCACAATGAATCACTATTGGATCTAAATGAGAACCAAGCAAACCAACCAAGATATTTCTCATCCAGATAGCCTCACATGCAGGTTCACTCACTTCCATATATTCCGCTTCCGCTGAACTGAGTGCCACGGATCTATGCTTCATGTTGTACCAAGAAACAACTGTAGATCCAATGCTAAAGACCCCCCTTGATGCACTCTTTCTGTCCAATGGGCTGCCTGCCCAATCTACATCCGTAAATCCATGCAACTTCACCTCATTCATCTATCTGTACCATAAAATATACTTAGATGTGCCCCTCAGGTATCTCAGGACATGCTTACATGCCTTCCAAAAGAGCTTGGTAGGCTTAACCATCGCTTGACTTAGTTGGTTAACAGCATAACAAATGTCCTGTCTCGTGTTCACTAGATACATTAGCGAACCCACTAATTGTCAATAGGTAGTAGAATCCACTACCTCTCTAGAAGTAGCATCATCTTTCCTCCTGTTTCCTGGAAGAGGAGTATCCATGGGTTTGCAGCCCTCCATGTGAAAGTTGCCCAATATATCCCTTGCATACTTGCCTTGAGACACAAAAAGTTCACCATCTCGCTACCATATTTCCAATCCAAGGAAATAATGAAGGTGGCCCATATCCTTCATTTCGAACTCCTTTGCAAGGTTCTCCTTACATGAGTGTATCAGTTTCTCATCACCAGTCAATATTAAATCATCAACATAAAGAAAAATGATTAAAAGCTTACCCTCCACCACAATTTCGTATAGTTTTGCATCCGCTTCACTTTTGGTGAAGCCCAGTCTGGTTAAATAGCTGCCTATCCGTGTGTACCAAGCACAGGGTGCTTGATTTAGCCCATATAATGCTCTTTTGATTTGGCACACATGTGACTCGCTGCTGGAGATATCAAATCCTTCAAGCTGCTCTATGTATACCTCTTCCTCAATGATCCCATTGAGAAACATAGTCTTCACATACATTTGATGAATGTGCCAGCCCATCTGCGTTGAGAGAGCAAGGATGGTCCTTATGGAAGAATACCTTGTGACAGGTGTAAAGGTTTCTTCATAATCTATCCCCTTGATCTGTGCGAAGCCCAGGGCCAGAAATTTGGCCTTGTATTTCTCAACACTCCCATCAACAGCTTGCTTTACCTTGTAGATCCATCTCGAAACTACCATTTATTTGTCAACTAGCCTTGGAATAATTTCCCAAGCACTGCTCTTGGCAATGGAGTCATACTCCTCCACAATTTCATCTACCCAAGTGGGCTCTTGCACTTCTTCCTGAAAGGAATATGGCCCAGTCACAATACATTTGATCATGAGAGCCATGTATCCGGTAAATCGGTCAGGATACTGTCTTTGTCTATGTTGTGAAGTAGGGGCTCCTACATTCTATATAGCATCAAGTCTCAGCCTATCAACTTTTGTGGTATGCCTTTTGCCAGTTCTGATGGTGGGCTCTACGTGAGTGGAATCCTCCACTCCATGAACCTCCTCCTATGGTTGATCCACATCTAGAGACTCATCTTTGGGAACCAAAATTTCCTCCTCCGCATGCAAGTCTAGCTCCCTCTCAAGCAACAACCGCATGGCTTTCCCCTCATCGAATTTTATATCCTGTCGCACCACAGTCATTCGATTTTTTGGAAAATACACATGATAATTATGGGGTGTTTCAGTGTATCCACAAATATCCCAACTTCAGCGGTCAACTCCAGCTTCTTCCTTGCATCCTTGGTCACATGCACATAAACATATGAGCCAAAAATATTGAAGTGTGAAACATCTAGTTTCTTACCAGTGAAAGCTTCTTCAGGTGTACTCATGCCAAGTACTCTATGAGGAAAAAAGTTTTTCACATAAACCACAGCGTTGCATGATTCCACCCACAAATGCATTGGTAGGCCTTGATCATGCAACATTTATCGTGCTGCACCCACGAAAATTCTGTTCTTCCTCTCTGTGACCCCATTTTTCTGTGGGTTATGAGGCACTATGAGTTCAATTCGAATTCCTTCTTTCCTGCAGAAGTTCTTGAATTATTTAGAGATGTATTCTCCACCATTATCGCTCCTTAGAGCCTTCACTTTCTTTCTTGGTTATTTCTCCACCAATGCCTTAAACTCATAGAACTTTGAGAATTTTTGATACTTATTCTGCATGAAGAAGATCCAACATTTATGAGAAAATTCATCAACAAAAAAAACATAGTACTTATGTTTTGTTTTTGAAGCAACCGAGAATGGTCCACACACATCTGTGTGAACTCTCTCAAGGATCCCTGAAGCATGGTTCTCCTTTTCATGAAAGGTGGACTTTACATACTTCCCCATGGTGCAACCCTTGCACTGATCTAACTAAGCAAGTGTTTGCATTGGAAGTCCAGTAGATATTTGTTGCATTACTTTCAAGGCTTCATGATGAAGATGGCCCAATCGCTTCTGCCATAATTTTCCCTCATCCTGGCTCACCACTTTTTCTACCTTTCCCATCATGGAAGTGCAACCATATACCTCTAACTTGTATAGATTCTTAACTTGAATCCCTATCCTCTTGGATTGGCCCATTTTTTTATGTCACAGGAAAGCTTTTCCATCACTGAAAACAACGTCATAGCCTCTGTCCTCCAACATTGCGAATGAGACCAAGTTTTTCTTTAGACCTGGAGCATGCATAACATCTTTCAATTGAAATTGTTTACCTGACTCCCTCTGAAAGGTAATGGTACCAATTTCGGTCACACAGTATCTTCCATCGTCTCCCATCTCTATATGCATTTGGAGATCTTTCTCCTCCAAGTCACTTAAAATCTCTTTATCTCCCGTCACGTGGAAGGAAATGCCACTATCAAAATACCACACTGATCCCAATGCAATTGACACCATGCATGCGATCAAGGATAATTCAAGTTCAAATTGCGAGGCAAGGACCTCACTAGTTGCAGCTCCGACAGCCTTCTTGTTCTTCTTCTTTTGCGAACAGTTAGTAGCGAGATGTCCATGTTCGTGAGAGTGAAAAAACTTCACCTTGGAAAAATCCAGCTTCTTGCCTTTAGACTTGGATTTAGAATGGAATTTCTTCATCTTCCCCTTCCTTGCCTTGGCAGCCAAATAAAAATCCTCTTCACCATCATGGTTTGGTGAAGAGCCATCTCTAGTGTTCTGCCTGAACGCCTCTTTCACGAGATTTGACCACAGTCGTTCCCAATCCGGCAATTTTTCCCATCTGTTAATAGAGTCTTCATAACTATGCCAACTCTTAGGAAGTCCCAAGAGAGCCAATCTCACCAAATCATCATCAGCAACAATTATTCCCACACTCCCCAGTTCATCCCAACATTGGACAAACTTCGTGAGATACTTTGGAATGTTTTCGCCCTTTTCCATATTGATCTTCTTGAGTTTATCTTTGAGCGCCAATTTCCTATGGTCGCTGCTGCTTTGGAAAATATCCATCAAAGCCTTCCACATAGAATATGGTGTGGCTTTCCCATGAAGGCTTGGGACAATGTGGTCTCGTACTCCTTACAACAGAATCCTCCTCGCCTTTGCCCCTTTCTTTTGCCACGCATCAAGTAATGCAACATCTGTCGATGTAGGCTTAGGAACATCATTGTCAATGAATTCCTTCAAGCCGTTATCTTTGAGCACCACCTCCATCCTCTCTTTCCAAGAAATTTAGTTCGAGCTTCCCTCGAGTACATACTCTAACCTCGAGCCATTGAAAACCATTTTGATGTTAAATCAGCTGTAGCACCAAGAAAGTCTTTCTGAAAATTCAAATTATTTCCACCAACAATGATCCAGGTGGATATTGGTGGCCACCCGCCTATTCCACTTGGGGCCCCACCATTTTCTCTTTCAGTTTTTTCATAACTTACTATTTTTAGCAGTTTTTTCGGGTCCTGAACTTCCCGAGCCATTTTGAAGCCCCAAACGGAGATAGTATGCCAAAGTTATGTCCCCGGGAAGTTAAAACACCAATTTACCCAAATGGGGCCCATAGTTTTGGCACTTCATCTCCTAGGGTTAGGTTTTTGGACATTTAGAGTTCTCCATTGTTTCTCCATAATAAATAGGCCCTTGAGCCTCATTGTAACACAGTTCAGAGGTCTGTAGCCACCACATCTCTTCTCAGAGATTCACTACCAACACCCTAGCTATTTTATTTCCCTCATGTTTGTAAGCATATTTTTGTGATTTGATATTAATGAAATGAAGCCTTATTTACGTTTTATTTCTATGTTTATGGTTATTTCTGTATTCTTTTGCATTCCTGCATAAATCCAGATTAGTGATATTAGAGCGGTCTGCTTTTTCTCAATCCTTCTTTGCATGTCCCCAACGAGCTCGGGGTATAAGGAGTTAGGGCTTGATCTGGTGGAACCTTTACAAGATCAGCCTTGCAAATCCTAACGGATGCCCATGGGGGACGAAAATAAAGATGAGGGAGCTGGAGATCCTATCAAAATATTGCTCGAGGAGGCCCTCGAAAAACAAAGGAACACGATGATGGATAAATTTTCCCAGATCCTTCAACAACTGCCCACCAGCGACACATCTGCATCCAACAGCCACTCTGGAGGCATGACTCCCTTTAAGGTACAAGTAAACTTTGACATTCCCATATTTGAGGGTCAAATAGATGCAGATGCTGGAGATAGATGGTTGAATCTATTAGAAGGATATTTCTTGGTTCATGACTTTTCCGATAGGGAGAAGATTATTTTCCTCCTGGCTACCCCCATGTCGAATCGGTGAAACCCTCTTATGAGAAAAAGGGCCAGAGACAGAACCACCCCATGCATTCATCGGCCATACATACAAGTACACACAATGGACCATGCTACGACAACAAAGGGATCAACATGTGCATGAGCTAACGAATCTATTCCATACCCTGTGCACAAAGTTGGGTATCAAAGATTTAGAGAAAAATTTGGTGCTAAAGTATCGTGGTTGTCTGCACAAATACATTCAGGAGGAAATGGAGTTCCTCGACATCTCCTCGCTTGGTACGACATACCGGTATGTTTCCAAGATTGTGCAGAAATTCAAAAAGAAGAAGCAAGACTTTGGATCTGGGAATCAAAAGCAAGGGAAATGTGCCCCCAAACCGCAGAACAAAAAACAAAGCCAAGGCATGGTGGCCCAAGACATCCTGCTAAAGACACAAGCAAAGAACAACACCGTGAAGCCAAAGAAGGACATGCTATGTATGTGTCCTGGCCTCGCACTTTTATTATTACTTTGGGAAATAAATTGTACAGTATACCAGAGGTACCACCACCTCCCACTATATCTTCGGTTACTGCAAAACAATGCATTAAGCTCATTTCCAAAACCAGGAAATTTGTTTTCCTGATGATCCACTCCTAGGGCAAGAAGAAGACTATGGCCATGACCTCCAAACATGGCTCCTCTGCACGAAAACAACAAATGGACAAGGTTGTGGAGGAGTACGGGGATATCTTCACCTCACCCATAGGGGTGCCTCTACACTGTTAGGTCAAGCACCCCTTTGACCTGACCCCAGGTGCGCCACTACCCAATGGACCGATCTATAGGCGCTCTGTTCTGGAGAATGATGAAATGAATAGGTAGATTCAGGAGCTACTTCAGAAAGGTCACATCCGGCCAAGTTCATCTCCCCGTGGGGGCCCAATCGTGTTGGTACAGAAGAAGGATGGGACTTGGAGACTCTATATTAATTATCGGGCGCTAAAAAAGATCACTGTCCGAAATAGATACCTGATCCCATAGATTGATGACCTTCTAGACCAAAACAAAGGGGAAAAATATTTCAGCAAGATCGACTTGAAGTCTAGGTATCACCAAGTACCAATTGAACCCTCTGATGTGTGGAAGACTACCTTCAAAGCCAAGGAGGGCCTTTTCGGATGGCTTGTCATGCCTTTCGAATTGACAAATGCTCCCGCAACCTTCATGAGGTTGATGGATGGCATCTTGTGTCCATTCACCAACACATTTGTAGTGGTATACTTGGATGAAATTCTGATCTTCAGCCAGACTTGGGAAGAGCACCTCCACCACGTTCGAGAGGTCCTCCAAACACTACGGCAACACAAGTTGTGTGCCAATTTGGAGAAGTGCACTTTTGGCATGACCCAGGTTCAATATCTAGGATACATTATTGATGACAGGGGGGTGCATATGGATCCATCCAAGATCCAAGTCATTCGGGATTGGCCAGCCCCAACCACCTTAACACAGCTTCGCAACTTTCTGGGTCTTGCTAATTTCTACTACAGGTTTGTGTTGGAATTCTCTCATATCACTTGGTCCTTGAGTCAAGTCACCAAGGGAGGAGTGAAAGAAAAATTATGTTGGTCGGAATCTCAATAGAAGGTGTTTGTAGAATTGAAACATCGCCTCTGTTCTGCCCCAGTGCTCACATTACTAGACTTTCAACAACCATTTGAGATCGAGACAGATGCCTCTGACTATGCTATTGGGGCAGTTCTTACTCAAAAGGGGCATCCAGTGGCATATCACAGTGAGACATTGTCCGACACAGTTCGAAAGTATCCCAATTATGACAAAGAAATGTATTCCATTATGTAGGTTTGTCGACAATGGAAGCATTACATTTTGGGGAAGGAGACAATCATCCACACAGACCATTGACCCTTGCAGTTCATACAGACACAAGGGAATTTGCAGAACGATCGCCATCAGAAGTGGTCCACATATCTGCAAAAATTTCATTTGAACATCAAGTATAATAAGGGTAGCACCAATAATGTTGCAGACTACCTCAGCCAACCACCGATCGTGGCCATAACAACCATTCTCAACTCTTATGGGCATGAGACTTCTGATTGGCTGCTTCTCTACAAGAGCGATCTAGAATTCATCTACACATACAAGGCACTCTTGGGGGGTATGAAAGTTCCAAAATTTCACCTCCAAGATGCACTATTATGTCACCTGGGACACCTTTGTGTTCCTTCAAGCGAGTGTGCCAAGATGATATGGGAAGCACACTACATTTGAGTCACTGGAACTTTTGTGGTCGAGAAAAGAGTGGTAGTACTGCAGAAGTATTTCTATTGGCCAAACCTTTGATAGGATGTCGGGAAGTACATCAGATTCTACACTGCTTGCGCCATTTCCAAACTGGCCATCAAGAAGAAAGGGCTCTATACTCCGCTACCTACCCCTAGTCGACCTTGGGAATCCATATCCATGGATTACATGTCAGGCCTTCCTTCTACTAAGCATGGAAATGATTGTGTTTTCGTGGTCGTCGATAGATTCTCAAAGATGGCCATTATGGCGGCCTGCAAGAAGAATATCACAGCAGAAGCCACTGCTAAACTCTTCTTTGAATGAGTGTGGGTGCACTATGGGATCCCACGGTCTATCACATCAGATCATGACAACAGGTTCCTCAACACATTTTGGTCCAACCTCTGGTCAATGTTGGACACCAAGCTCACCAAGTCCACGGCTTGCCATCCCCAAACTGATGACTAGACAGAGGTCATCAACAAGATGATTGTACACATTCTGCACATGTGAAATTCAAAGCATCCATGCACATGGGATGAGAGCCTTCCCTATGTACAACATAGTTATAACCTAGCTCTCCACAGCTCAACCGGCCACAGCCCCTTTCTTGTGGGCTTGGGTTTCCAACCACTATGTCCCATTGACATAGCCATGCCATTTGCAGCTACTCAGGCCAATTCGGCTCATGTCCAGTCTGAAGCTGACAAAGCGAACAACTTCATCGAGTGCATTCAGCACATATGCCAACAGGGTAATGACATATTGGACAGAGCCAATGCTAAGTACAAGCAACGACATGATCATCATTAGGTGCCACACAACTTCCAGGTGGGTGAAAAAGTGTGACTACATTTGCAGAAGGGGCACCTTACTGGATTGCACCGCAAGATTTTACCACTCCGATATGGGCCATACACCATCACCAAGGTTGTCGGGAACAGTTCCTTCGAGCTCATTATTCCACCATTCCTTGGTCTGCACCCAGTATTCAATGTAGACCACCTTCATCCCTACCTCCCACCTCTATTGGACACCTCTGACATTGCAGAATAACTCACACCAAAAGAGTTAAACCCAAACTTCATGGAACAGGCCACCACATACTGTATCATGGACATGAAAATCAAGAACACTTGCCGAAAGAAGATCCAATTATATTGGGTTGTCAAAGCTGGCCAACTCTTGTACCAAGGCAAGTGGTACACCAGGGAGCAAGTTCAAGAGAAGTTTCCTCATCTCATGAAGGAACTCAATGCAATGGGGACCATTGCTTCCTAAGGGGGGAGGAATGATCCAAGTGGATATTGGTGGCCACCCGCCTATTCCACTTGGGGCCCCACTATTGTCTCTTTCAGTTTTTTCACAACTTGCTATTTTTAGCATTTTTTCTGGGTCCTGAACTTTCAGAGCCATTTTGAAGCCTTAAATGGAGATAGTATGTCGAAGTTACGTCCCCGGGAAGTTGAAACACCAATTTACCCAAACGGGGCCCATAGTTTTGGCGCTTCATCTCCTAGGGTTAGATTTTTGGACATTTAGAGTTTTCCATTGTTTCTCCATAATAAATAGGCCCTCGAGCCTCATTGTAACACAGTTCAAAGGTCTGTAGCCACCACATCTCTTCTCAGAGATTCGATACCAACACCCTAGCTATTTTATTTCCATCATGTTTGTAAGAATATTTCTGTGATTTGATATTTATGAAATGAAGCCTTATTTCTGCTGTATTTCTATGTTTATCGTTATTTCTATAGTCTGTTGCATTCTTGCATAAATCTGGATCAAACAAACTCATCTCCTACTTCACAATTTCAATTTTCTATGCTCTGATACCATGTAGAAATTTAATACAAAATATGTATTTCCTAGATTCTCCTTATCTAACAATTATATGCCAATGTTAAATACATAATCACTTCTACAAAATCTTTGCGGAATTTGAACAACAATTGCTAATCACAATATCATGAAGAAAGATCAATCACACATAACACAAATAATTTTACTGAGAAAGCATAAAGCTAAAAACCCCACTATCATATATTATGTATATATAATGGATCATGAAAAAATATCATACAAAGCTCTACTTGAAGAGCTCTTAGAACAATACTAACTGTCTCACATTGTCATACAAAAATTGGCAAGTTCCTTAGCCAATTTACTGCCTCCAGACAGCCTACCTCTACTGCACAATCCCAGCTGATAGCGATCCCTGAATGAATGGAATCCTAATTTCCTTGACTGTACAATCCTCATGGGCACATCCAATGTCTGTGTGGTCGCATGCGTGCAACCACTAATGTCACAACTGATAGTCAATCTGTCCCTTTCACCTACATCTCAACCAGGTCTCCACTGGATCTAACATGCATGTAGTTAACAGTAGTAAATATTCAGTTTCATGTGAGGCCATTGATTGTGAATTAATCAATAATTAATTCACTTGATCTCTCACTAGTGTATCTTCAGTTACAACTACCACAACTGGTTTAAACTACTTTACAACTTTCATAACTACACTTCCAAATCTGTTACAACTTTGAATCACTCAGTTACATCTAAGTCCACTTGCATGTCCCACCAAATAACCACTCAACTCAAAATTCCTATAGCTAACTGATTTTCCACTTTAGTTAACTATTTCCAAGTGCTCATTGAGAATAGATTATTGTTTATTTTCCAACTATTATTAAGGGATAATAATAGTTGGCATGCATCTATAAATAGACATGCAATCTATAAATAGAACTTTCACATACATCTATAAATAGACCTCATATATAAACAGAATTTGTTCATGCATATATAAATAGACATCCACCTAAAAATAGCCTTAGGCTCCATCCTAGTGTAGGTGCATAATTTTCACTAGGATCTTCTTGTTGAATCTCAACACTTTATTCTTATTTAGGAAGTGATCCATTAAAGCATCCAAAGACAAGAAAAAGACATGACTGTCAAGCTGGACCTCGCTAGTGCATTTGACAGAGTTAGGCACAAGTTTCTCTTTGGGATTATGCATCAATTTGGGTTTGACTGCCGCTTTATAAGTTGGGTCAAGGCCTGCATTGCGGAACCATGGATTGCTCCACTTGTCAACAGGCATGCTGCTGACTTCTTCAAGGTGAGTTGTGGGATAAAGCGGGGATGCCCTCTATCCCCTCTTCTCTTTGTCATTCAAGCCTCTATCCTTAGTTTTATGCTGGAGAAAAGACAAATCGAGCAAGATCTTATGGGTCTTAGGATCGCTAGGAGATTCAGAGACATAAATAAGGCTCTCTTTGTTGATGGCTCCATCCTCCTAGGGGTTGCTTCTGCCATCTCAACCTCTGCCATCTCAACCTCCCGCTTCAAGCTGGAACTGGATCGTTACTGACTCAATTCTGGGAGTGAACTTAACACGGGAAAATGCTTCATTTATGCTTGGAACCTCACTGGCCTAGAGATAAGCATGATCCCCAGGATTTTGGGTTTCAAAGGCTCCACAAAATGGGTATATTTTAAATATCTTGGGATGCCAATATTTCAAGGATACCCAATTGGGAGGGACTGGTACCCCTTGCTGGACAAATTCAAGCTCAGAATGCAAGCCTGGGGCACATCGTGGCTCAATATGGCAGGTAAGACTATTCTCATTATGTCAGTTCTTGGCTTCGGTGGGAGTCCCCCAAAATATTTTCTTCCCCAACATTCTAAATGGCTAAACAATGGAGTAAGGAAACCCTGTACCACACACAATACTCTGGAACTCGTCTAGAAAGGAATAAAATCCACAAAAACTAGACCTATAATGTCGTATACATCTCAGAAACATACATAAGAGGATAACAATAATAAAATCTCCTCTCGGATCAGACCAAAGAACAAACACAAGAGGTCTCAGTAAAATCTAGAGGCAAAGAAAGGGATGAATGAGGCCATGATGGCCAAGAAGAGAGAGGGAACGAAGGTCATGGAAGCAGCACCCTCCATTGTTGGACTAGGAGATGCTGCCCTCATCTCTGTTGCTGCTCCCGCTCCCACCATTATCATCACAACGGCCAAGAGAGACACAGATGTGTACTTACCTACCCCTTCCATTCTTTCTCACGCTTGCAATGGACCTGTTACTGATAAAAGATGTGTAAAAGCTCAAACCCTAAGTGCAATTCCTACCGAGAAAATGTGAATGTCAGACATGCCACCAAAAATTTGAAGTGGAAATCTCTTTGTTTGTTTGAGGTGCAGAGCACTATCATTTTCGCTGGAGCACTATCATTTTCGAGCCACTGTGAACACCAACGAAAAATTGGATAGATTCTAGCTAAGTAAGTCTCAAAAACGACTTTTTTTTTAAGGTAAATGTTATTATGTTTCTACGTTCTCATAGCCAAATGCATCCCTTCCATTTCTAGAGTTAGTTTCGGAGCCTGTAGAGAAGCGGTTCAGGAGCCATAATAGGATCCCGGTAGCTTCATTTCGCTTAGTTATATATTCACCAGCATATGATACGGAATCACCTCTCGGAGGCATGCATATGACCTCGTTGTTGTTGCATCCACAAGTGCAAGTACAAACACTAGAATTTCACCTAGTGAGACTTGAAACCAGATGGGGGGCCATATGAGCTACCCATTTTCACCAACCTAGAAAACCACCTTTGACAATAGTTTCTATAGTTGTTATTTTTCTTGGAAAAATACTTGTTTCTTGTAGTAATTTAAAATTTTTACTGATGGACACCACCCAGTTTATTGACACTAGTTTCAAAAATCTACTGATGAATGTTGAAGCAAATGTATAGTCTCTTACAGTATTCTACCAGTAAATATTAGTTTCTAATGCATTTTGAATTTACCATTTTCTAGTGGATAATTTATGAATAAAGGAATCATCTAGTTTAATCACATTATTCTAAGTTTCCTTCTAGTGGGTAATCTTTAAATGAATCGAAGAGCTTCATGATTACTGTCCATAGATGTCCCTCTCCAATGCCAAAACTTGAACCAAAAAGGAACTCAGAATACAGTGAAAAAACCAATAGTTATAAACCCACATTAATAGCATAACTACCAGCAGCACAAAAAGAGGCAGTCAAAAAACCCCTCACTGAGGTATGAAAAGGATCCGTGCTAATTCCATTTGGAGAGCTTGCATCATCTCTTCTAATTCTTGATCCAGAATCAAAAGAAGCAAGGGTGGCAACATCTCGCCTGGCATACCCTCCTGTCTCAACTTCCCCTCGCATAATTCCATATCCAATGGCAATCACAGAATACAAAAAACGAATGCAACCAGTAGCTTCTCCACCCAAAGAGACATGTCCATTCATAAATGGAAAAACCATTATATATTACCAACTAAAATCTTATAGTTTTTCATTGATATTTTCAGTCAAAAAAATCAGAACACTTCAGTTAAGAAGAGAAAAATAAGTTCGGATCTGAGTTGTTAAAGGAGGACAAAAAATTAAAGATAATTGTCTCAGATTTTCTCTATGATTGGATCTTTGGATTTATCTCATTCATTATTTTTTGGACCTGTTGAGGATGAATAGTTCTATGGAATTTTGGGTCTGCAACTAGTACTATACCTTGGAATTGTAGCTAGTTCTATGAAATATCAAGCCTGCAACCAGTAACATAAATTAGAGATGCACCAGACCTCAGTTGTGTGGCTTGTTTTGTGGAATCTTGTTTCTATAACTAGGATCATATGTTAGACCATCAGGCATATTTGTTAGTACACTCAAATCTCCTTGATATTTCTCTTCAACCCACTTTCTAGGCATACCTTGAGCATACATTAAGGCTCTCAAAAATATTATTTGGATAAAATTATTGGAATTTACAAGTAAACTTTGATCAGTCCCTGAAGTGTATTGAAGATTCCTTTTTGAAAGAACACTTGGAACAATCCTCTAAATATTTTTGAAAGGAACTGTGGAAAACAACCTTGACATGTGAAGTTGATACACACTAATAACAATTTCATTTGGAGTAGCTGAATTACTATTGAAGGGAATATTGTTGAGCCCTAGTACAATCATTGGAAAAGAAAAGTAGCATTCCTTGTGTGCACAATCGTGATTAAATATCTAGAAGACATAGTTGAATACCTTATGGAACAACCTATTGAAGAAAGTTTTGGCTTGTCTTGAAACATCACCAAAGAATTATTGAAGGATCTTTGAAGTTTTCACCCTTGAATAGATGCCCCCCTCATCTTCATTCTCTTTTATAACACCCTGAACTATACTATTGAATTGTGTAGCATATATTAACATGGTATAATATTTAATATCATGACAAACACTGAAGTACATGGCAAGAAATAAATAGGACAGGGCGGAAACATGAATTTGGGTTACACTTTTGTGAGAATCGGGGCCCGAAATTTTTTTCCAACAATAGTTCGGCTGAAAATTTTTACAAGTTCGGCCGAACTATTACAAATTTCGGCCGAAATTTCTTATAAAGTTCGGCCAAACTCTAGATTCCGTTTACAGTGACGGCACACTGACGGCGCTGGCAAACAGAATTTTTTTCGGAGTTTGGAAAACCGGCAATTAAAGTTCAACCGAACTACTAAAAAAGTTCGGCCGAACTATTTTCTATAAATAAATCGCCCGCGAATGTTTATGGCTTACTGTTTCATTGTTCGTGCTTTCTTATTGCAGTTTATCGTGTTCGCGTTGTTGCTGCTGCCGACGCCCTGGTGCTCCTGTCACTGCCCTGTTGCTCCTGCCGTCCGCGTGGGTAAGGCTCGAATTCAATCTTTTGAAATGTGTTTATGCTCATAACAAGAGGAGAAATAGGTTCCTTCTTTTCTATCTTTCACTTTCACGATAATTATGCTAGTACCTTATGCACTGGTATAGAGAATACCTTTATATATCTTGTATAGATGTAGGCTATGAGTTTCGCTTAACAGTGATACTATGCTTCATAAATTTTTTACTTTTTCTTATACTCAAAATATCCCTTCTTATCCCTTCTTAAGGGATAATGGAGGTGAAAAAAGTCTGCGATTTTTTTTCCAGAAGGGTCAAACTTGAGAGGACTATTAAATTATCCCTGACATCCTTTTCCATTGGGCTTTAATTCCCTCTAAATAATCTCACTTTTGAACCATGTAATGTTATTTTTTCTTTGTTATTAGTGTTAAAAATAGTGCCCAAAAATGGGTTCTAGTTAACTCCACAAATTTGGCCGACAAAGAGAAGATACCCCACCTTAGCCCAAATGGTATGATGTTTCTCTGTACATGAGGCCTTGAAAATACACCACTTTTTCAAGCCTTTCAGGCAACGGCAAGTGTAGAGGATGCGAAACAGTCTACCAAATATTAGGCTCGCCTGCTGCTCTAACAGTCTACGCAGTATCACTGTTTTAGATATATTAGGCTCGCCTGCTGGCCGTAACAATCTACCACTTCCAAAAAATAATAGAGCCTTGTGGGTACCATTCATATTGAGTACTGGAGAGCATCTTTTGATCAGCAACAATGAGCAGTATGCAATTGACAAGCTTGTTGTGCGGATAATAGTCTAGTAAAAAAACGAACCCCTATGGAACATCATACAAGTGAGTACAGGCTCGCTTGAAAAGACATTAGGCTCGTTTGAAAACCATTACTATCTACCACGTCCAAAAAAAGAGCATGTGGATACCATTTATATTGAGGACTGTCAAGTCCGTTGAGGAAATTGCAGCAATATTTTTAATAATCCTTGTGATTATATAAGAAACATCAGGCTCACTTGCAGGTTAATACAGGCTCGATTGAGTACTAAAGAAAACACAGACAACATCTTTTGTTGGAAATATTTGCCTCCCTTCTTGACTGGAATGTTGGAAACCTGCTCTATCTTGAAACCCCTTCTTGGAGTCTCTCTCTAGCTAGAACTGCACCTACACTCTGCAACTAGCCAAAAAACAGATTTGAAATATTTGACTAATTTTTTATATAATTGAAATTCAAAAACAGATGATTTTCTCCAAGTTTTAATTGTTTAAAATATGATTGTTTAAAACTGAAAGATTTTTTTCTTGTATATTTGAAGCTCTCCATTATTATATAAAAGGATTTTATGCTTGTATATTTTTATGCTCTTTTCCATATAGTAATGTCAGTGTATGAAGTTTTAAATTGTTTTTATTATTTTTATTATATGTTGGATGTGATTTTGATTGAAAATGCTTCTTTTTTATTTATTAATTAAAAAAATTTATTAGAAAAATTATTGCTTTAAGCCTTGGAATTTACAATCAAAATTAGAAAATGTTTTTATATCTAGAAACTATTTATGAAAAGTTTAATATTGTTTGATTTTCTCTACCATGTCCTTTTTACATATATCTAGAATAATATTATTTGTAGTTTCCGATTTTTTGTAACATTTTACTACCATAATCAAAATCTATAGAAATAATAATCTAACATTATAATATCTTGAAATGGAGCTAGCCAACTCAAATATAGTATTGCAAATCCCTGACTAAGTTAGATGAGGAGGCTATGTATTACTTAGTATTGTATCCATATTGGGGTTGCAAGTTCTATGGGTTCAAAAGAACACTTGCAAACAATTTTTTTTCCATATGACCTCTCTTTTTCATAGATAAATTTCATTCTTTTAGCCATTATGGATTTGAGAAAAATACATCCTGATAGGTCAATAAAAAGCCTTAACAATGAATTAAACATGAACAACTATTAAATATGGGTAACCAAGTAGCATGAAAACAAACAACTAAATCACCAAGGCTAGTAGTGATAAATAATAAACATTCTAGGATACATAAAAATTCCATGTAAATAATTTTTTTACCTAAAATCACTAGATGGTGAGGCCCACAACAACAACTGCAAAAGCAATGCAATATAACCAATCAAACTACATCAACAAAACATATGGTCTTGAATGAGGTTTTGGACTCTTTAGATATAAATGTACACCGTGGCAATGTATCTTATATAAAACTTTAATCCATGTGCTTAACCTTAACATTGACACAAATGGAATACAATTTTACTCATTGCTTTATGATAGAAAAATATTCGGATGAGTATTACCCACATATCCGAAGTCAAATTGGATAGATTAAAAAGGGATGCTCTGGTCATCTATAAAAGATAAATTAAAGAAGCATGACATGACATATTAGTAATACAAATTAGATATGTGTACCAATTATGTTCATATAACACAACAAATAGATGATTCAATACAAATGTCACATAGAAGTCATATTTATCTCATGGGCCTTCAACTTAAATTATATATCTAGCATTACATTAAGCTATAGGAGATCAATCAAAGAAGCATTTGAATGTAAATTAAACATGTGTAATAATTATGTCCTTTAGTTCAATAAATAGATAATAATTTGCAAATGCCATATCTAAGCTATATTTCATCTAAGTAGCTTTCAATTTAAACTTATATCTAATGTTAAATTATATAAAAGAATAATAGTAATTCAAACTTCAAAATAATATTTAGAGTTAGTATAAAATGTGACATAATTTTCCTGCGTGGAAAAACATAGTTATTGAGAGTTCAAAACTCATGCATTTGAATAGAAAGTGGGTATACGAATGAGCAAGTAGATTTTTTCTAGAAATGAGAAAGTGAAGGTTGATAGAGAGCCACACAAAATTGCAAATTCATACCTTACCAAAATTGTTAGATCCTTTTAAAGAAAACATATTTAATCAACTTTCATTGAAATATATGATAAAATCAACCCAATTTTATGAAAAGTAGTATACCATTTTTTACATAATTTCACATAATACAAATAGATATAAATTTTAATTAAGTATTGTTATAAATATTTAACTACCCATCAAGAGATGGCCAAGTGATTGAGACAGGGCATCATCACAATAAAAAACCAAGTAAAAATTGTAGTAATCCTAGAATCATGCTTTACATGAGGTAAAATTGGGGAACTCATGACTTGTACTATAGATAAAAAAAACATTTACCCTTACCAAAAAATATATGATAAAAATTGACAAACTACATAAGCTTAAGCTTAAGGAGATATAATCCTTCTTGCCTTCCATATAGATAATGAAAATGATTGTTCCAAGTCTCATGTTTCTTCTCATGTTATTTTATAAGCCTTGATTGGAAAGAAAAATAGGCTCGGGCAGAAATGTAAGAAATATAAAACATAATGAAACACAACGTAAGAAATAGAGAACATAATGAAACACACACATAAATATCTCTAGACAATCAACACAATTATTTTCCTAGGAAATCCTTATATGGGAGACAAGAAACCCTAAAAAGTAATGATGCTCTAGACTCCTTTTTCCCTAGGAAATCCTTATGGGAGAAAAAAAACACTAAAATGTAAACATGCTCTACTCTCTCTTTTTTGGTATGGAAAATATGTGAGTACAAAGAAAGAGGTAATCTCTCTAGAGTTAGCTAAGACTTTTAGTGTGTAAGGTTGCTATAAAAACTTAACTTCATACATTTTTCTCTCTAACTTCACACTCCTAGTTGTATTTTCAACTATGGAACAAAATAAAATAACACAAAATGGAACTCTTATTCCTCCTAGTGGCCAAGTATTTAACATAGCGTGATAGCCAACTAGGTGTAAGATTTGACTCTGTCAACCATTAACGAGGTTTGTGATTTTAGACCTTTTAGAGTCTTGTTAAAATTCCACATGTAGCTAGCTTGCCATGCATGAGTAATGGGGCTAAGATGTCATTCTCTCGTACCATGGTGGTCAACATGATAGGTCAACTTACTAAAGGCATAAATTTTGAATGAACTTCGTTTGATGTTTTCTTGCACCATTGGATATGTCTTTAAGTGTAGAATAATGGTCAAGATTTTGGCACAAGGGATAATCGTTTGACCCCCAGAAATGTCATTTAATGCCTCAAAATGACTCCAAAAGGTTTTAGACCCCAATTCTCCACCCACCATTAAAATGACCCTACAAGTTGATTCTTTAAGTTTTTCACTCTATAAGCATCAAAATATATGAAAAATAATATAATTATCCAATCTAGATCATTATTTAATAATTTGTTAAAATTATGAGTAAGATATACATAATGGAATTTAAATAAATAGCGTTAATTCATTGAACACGCTTGTACATGTTCCTTGTTGATACTTTGAAAGTAATACTTTTTGAAAAATAATTTGTTTATGGATTCTATTTTCCACATTCTCTCAACCATATCAAAAACCTTCTTATAATATTTGAAATCGAAGGTCTTTCCCATACCAAAGTATGCTCTTTTAAAACATGTTTTCTTGGTGATATGGGTGATTTAGAAATGATTGGGAGAGCGAAATTCCTTGAATTAATACATGTACAATATGTTTGGTTCATGCCACTAAGCCAAGAATTTTAAATTCAACTGACTTTTAATATAACCAACTAAATCTTGCAAAAAAGGAATAAAACAATTTATGTTAGGGTTGTGGATTTAGGCATTGAAACAACACACCATGATATTTCAAATTTAAAAATAATGGTTTGAGTCCTAGGTAGCTCAGAATCCTATTTGTTTTCAAAATAAGGATGCACTCCCATTTGATTCTCATGATTAGGTTGTAATCATGAGGCTCTCGCTCAAGAGTGGACCTTCCAAAAATCTTGTGACGTCTTGTCACAAAAAAAACCATAAAACTGAAAAACACATCATGAAAGAAACATAGCTCACTGAAATATCATTTTTCTCCTTCAAAGAAAAAAAATTCACATCATGTGAATATCTCCATGTACTCTTACATATTGGTGTACAAAACCTTCAACCAAAAACAAGTTCACAACATGCCTCTTCAAACAAATGACTCTCAAGTCAAATAATAGAGCTCATGTACAAATTTCCATATTTGTTGCATTTAAGTGTGTCAACGTAACTCTACTTTCAACGTCTTGCTTCATGCAACATGCACCATACTTTGAATTTGTAAAGAAATTCATGAAACATCAAAATAAATGCAAGGCATTAATTGGATAAGAAATCTAACCATCTGTTAGCAAACCATTTCAATGGCGCATATTTTAGTTGCATTTCATCATGTGAATCATCTTGACCTTCATCGATTATGGAATCTTCTTTTCCATTATTGTCGTTATCTCTTTCCACCTCCTTCAAATGTTGTGGATGACTTGTTGGATACAAAGTCCAACACTTGTCCACAAGGTGACCTTTCTTATGGCAATGAGTAATAAACAATTGCATCTTATTTTCAACATCATTTTCCTTGTCCAATGGGCCTTTGATTTTTTGCCTCATTTATTTAGAAAGTTTCAATGTGCATGGATACCTTCTTCCAACATCTATAAACATTATGATTATTCAAACCACAAAAGGAACATGTGCAAGTTATTTTATATATCTTATGTGAATATTTACCATGTTTATCATAATCAAAAGCAATTTGATTAAAGGAAAATTTATACCTTGAACATTCACCATTGTGGCCTTCTTGAGGAGGTGAATTTGATGAGGTAGTGGCTCTCCTATGAATACTAGCAATGAATGAACAATGACTAGATAGAGCTTTCAACATCCTCTTCTTTTACATTCTCATTAGTTGCATGTTTATTAACATCTTCTTGCAAAGTGGGTGTCAAAATTTTCCATTCATCATGAACACAAACTTCACAAGCTTGAGGTAATGAACACGAAATAAAATTCCTTCTTGGAACAACTTCATGTGCCTCCTTGGCTTTGGAGCATTCTCCATCATGTTTTCCATGGTTAAGACCCAAATAATTAGGCCCTTCCTCAACAACATTTGGCTCAACTATGCCTTGTACATGTTTGCCTTTAACCCTTTACTTTCATAGCACATTTTCATCAAAAATTTGGACTTTATTCCTCTAGTGTGTCTCTCAAAATCACGTACACATTCATTTTGAGAGGAAATTGAAGACAGAAACCAATAGCTAATTCTTCTAGCATGGACCTTAATGTATCAAGACTTAGCAACCTTATTTGCATATTTTTTTCTAGCATGGACCTTAATGTCATAGCCTTCTTTTGCCTAAAATGAAAGCAAATTTCCTTGCAATTTGGCTTGCGACATTCATAATTCATGCTCATGGAACATGATTGTGTTGCAATTGTGATAACATCTGTTGTATGCAGAAGCTAATAAAAAATGATCGAAATTGACATTTTTGCTCTATTTTTCTGAAGATTTAAGGAAAATTACACCAAGTAGCTTCCAACTTCATATGACCATCATGTCAAACTCATCTCAGGATATTGTCCAAGTAAGAACCACTTAAGCAAGCAATCTAGTATACATGACTCCAATTTCAATTAGTAGCAATGACAGTTCTCTAAGTATGGTGCAAACATTGCTTCAGATCCTCAATGAACTTTAAATGTTTAATGTTTTAATGTTGCACAATATATAATCAAAAGGGTTTTAAAACTTAAAGTTTTGGATGGTTTCAATCTACAACTTAAAGTTTTGGATGGTTTCAACCTACATTTGCACATGTGGTAAATTGAAATGTTACTTATAACAAGACAATCCCCATTGATTTCATTGTATATGTTGATTTCTGATTTGATATAATTGCATGTATGATGGTACATTACTTGTAAAGTCATTGGATTAATAGTGTTCATTGATTTCAGTGTAAGTGCAAAAAATTATTGACAATCTAGAACGATTTTTGTGTTATAATAATTAAACCTAATAATATTGGAGAGCAAGAGAGACAAGGTATGGTCTTTACTACAAGAGTTCGAGCTAAATATTTAAATGGTTTATGATTTATGATTTTTACTTTCTTTTTAATATAATCGATATGGAAAGATGACAAAACTAATAAGGGTGACAATAAGAATAGAAGAAGAAAATAGTTTAAGATTGATCACAATAAATGCTATTTGTAATTGATTACATTCTAATTATTCACATTCTATCATTCAATATTACTACATTGTCACTTTGCATTCAAAACATTTATTTGATCATTTTCCATTATTAAAGTTATTCTACAATATTTATCATCTCAACAAATTGAGGTAACTAAGAAAATTTAAAATTAAAATGACTTGATAAATCTAAAACATATTTAGCATATTTAAAATGGTTATATTAATATTAGATGTATTTACATATTATTGATAAAATTAATCATATGTTCCTCATATTATCGATAGTTTTTCCTTGGTTGCACACGACTGAAACCAACCTAGATCCATCTTAACTACGGATCTACCAAGCGCCAAGAGGGATCAAATCTCTCGAAGTGCAAACCTTCCCTCAAGTTTTGCACTCGAAAAAGAGGTTTGCACCTCTAGATATTTGATCCCTCTCGGCGCTTGATAGATCCATAGTTATGATGGATCTAGGAAAATAACTTTCTAAAAATAAGTAAGGAAAAAGCAGCATAGGGAACAATTAGGAGTAGATTTAGGTCATAGGGAACAATTAGGAGTAAATTTAGGAACATGTGATAGTTGGGTGAGATAAAATCATATTTTAATAAAATAATGGGAATTTGTAGGAGAGACAAATAGTGGATATGACATTTATTTTGGTGAATAATCAAATTTATGGAATTAAACAATTAATTATTTTTGTATGTGAAAACAAGATTCACACCTAATCCTCACCTAAAAGACTAAATTAAACACATTATTACTAAGGGGACGAGGAGCTTTCTAGGTTTTGAGCTCCCCATTGTTAGATGAGTGTCGTAATGGCATTCCATGTATTTTTGTGAGAACTTATGATATTGTGATATTCTAATTACGAAATAGTGATCTTGAGTACATGTTGGATAATGTAGTAGATAGGAACTTTTTGATAAGGGGAGATTAGGGAAGTGACCAAATTCCTATCAGTGAAAAAAAATTTCTTCACCTTCCTATAACTCCATTGTAGCTTTGGGGGCCAAAGGTAAGAAGAGTACCTTGGAATTTCTTGGGTGAAAAACCAAGTGGGTCACCAACTTTGGTCTAGTGCATTGGAATTCATTAAAAAATTGGTCATTGGAGCTGCTTCAAGCTAGGAGTGAGCATCGTCACCAACCTACATTGAATATTTTACACTCCCTAGGGTGAATGATACTTTAAATTGATTGACAGTCTAAGACTTTCGAATTTTTCCGAATGCCAAATGATATTACAAAGCTAGTATTTATAATATCCTAGTAGGTCATTCGGTGACAACTTTTACCGGAAACTTGAAACAAAGAGAATCTATCCTTGGCTAGGACATCATGTAAGATGCCTGCCATAAACAGTAAAATTGTACTTAAAATTTGAGATTCGGGAAAGTGGGGACAACGACTTGTTATCTCGTCCCTTGGAGGCTAGGCCATATGGGGACCGAATCTGACCTTACAAAATAAAGTGAAATAATTTGTACCATACGGTCGGAAAACATATACAAGAACAATTAATTTCATTCTAGAATATATATATCCAATACATATAACATTTTTCATCAATGCACATGTATAGAAAAACTACTTTCAGTTGATACTAGAGCATGTGCTTGTACCCAAACAATTTGTAACATGTGCAAACCACAAATAACATAAGAAGATCAATTTTTAGTTGAGTACTGGAAGTTCTAAAACATATTTAATCCAAAGATAATAAATTGTTGGACACTTCACTCAAAAAAATTCTAATGGAATTCCATCCTCAATAATCCGTTCATGATCGGATTTTGACATTTTCCATTTCTTAATTTTCGATTTTTCTTTGATTGAACTTCTATCAACTTTATGCGTGCTGCACACACCAAGTGACTATATTGACAACTTATGGAATCAGGTTCATAGTCTTCAAAGTAAACAAAGTCTCCACTTTGATGAGTTTGTCTGAAAAAATAACCTTTCAGTATAATAGACCCTCTATCATACTAAAATCCGTGATCATTATAGTCTTGTAATAATTTCATTTTTCGTTCAGTGCAACGCATCAAATAATACTTAACATTTTCATCGTTGTCAATAGGTGCAATTACAGCAAAAACATCTCCTGCACAATAAAATAAATTTAACATTTAATTATGCATATTTAAATTTATTTTTAGATCTTTAAATCATTAGAAAGTAATTCAAATGTTACCTTCTCTAACAAGATCAGAAACTCGATCACCATCGGATGATATTGTAGTTTCCTCTAATTGCATTTCTTCAAACATTGCAACATACATTTTTCCCTTTGTATTTAGCTCTATATGTTTCCAATCGTTCACATACATTTTGTTTTCACAAACGTCATTGGATTTTGTGTTGTCTATGCAAACATCACAAAAACAAGAATATTTTCTTTTATCCAATGCAAACACATTTCTGGACAACTTTGTTTGAATTAAATGCAATTTTCGAGTCCATTTTATTGTTTCAATGTCATTTCCAATTGATCTATCTATGTCTTCGATTCCAATATGCCAGAAAAACCTTTATATGGAAAATTAGAAAAATAATTTGTAAATATGATATCAAAATACAATTAAAAATAATCATTGCATGATAAATGTACAATGTTTAAAATTAGATTTACAATATAAATTAAATTGAATGTACCTTCGCACTTCTCTTGATGGGTTATTCTCATGGCTTAGAGTAGCGATGCACCATTGAACAACTTCTTCAGCGTTCACAAGTCGGCGTGCAGAGTGGTTCATTTGATATCTTCGAAGTACTCGTTTTATGCATGCTCCTGCACCGTCATGTTCTCCTTTTCCATGGCCAGTCTCAAAGAAATTCCAACAATGTTTAATGCATGCTTTCTTATGAAGACAACACAACCAAAAAAATGATCATGCAGATTTGAATTGACCTGCGCATCCGTCTGACCATATCAAATGTTCATTGAATGTTATTCCACGATCTTTCAATGAATCGTAAATTCTTCCAAAACAATGTTGTACAAAACATGTATCATGTGTACGATCGTCACTGATATAAAAGTGATATTCTTTAATTATATGTCGATTTTCACTCGTGCTTTCTATATGATCGACATTTTGTTTAGCATGTCTATATAGAATATGGACGAGCATGGAGACTTGGTCAGAATGATAGTATTCACTCTGAATTTCTTTTTGTGGAACAAATGTGTAGTTTTCCGCAAAATCAATCACTGACAAAATGGTCCCTGGTGGAAAAACTTCACGAGATTTTTTGAATTGCAAGTCTTGCCATCGAGCTCTATGGGAATGCTTGGTGTATTTGTAAATTTCTGCCTCAAACTTTCTCAAAAAGTCTATCAGAAAAATTTCTTCTTCTTGTAATTCGATTCTTTTAACACTATCTGCACCTTGAATCGATGTACCGATATATTCATATCTCTTCCATTTCACTTTCATGTTGGACAATGATTGATCATTTATATCAATATGATATTTGTTTTGAAATTTAGTCAAATTTCCACAATCATCGCATTTTTTACCACCAACACATTTCTTTTTGTAAAATAGTTCATCGCTTTCTCTTTCACATAGAATTTGAGATATGAATTCACGGATAGTGGAAGGAGGGGGTGAATCCTTCCATAATGTTCTACCGAAATCAAGGAATGTGTCATAATATAACTCAAATTCCACATGATAACGGCAACAACAAGTGTCGCGTATGGTGATAGGTTTTACATACCATGGTTTTTGTTGAACAAAAGCACTGAGTGAAACATGAATTTGACGATTCTCTTTTTTGAACTTGTTGAATAACTCTATATGAGTGGTTTCCAAGAGATGTTTTTCATGTTCTTCGTACTGATTTCATGCTATTCTTCTTCCTATCACATGTCTTGCAGTTGGTGAAACACGCGAATTGTTCTTCCAATATTCATATATTATTTTTTTAACATTTTCTCCAAGTCTATCTTTGTATGGTTGCCTACAAATATCTCTCCAACAAGCGAGTTCATCATTTACATCTATTTGTAGTCGAAATTTTCGATGTTTGTGCAGAGTTTTTCGTGAGGTTCCCAGTGCTCGTGCCATAGATGTTATCAAATGATTCTCTTGAGTACTTGGTGAAACTATTGCCATCTATATTCCTCTACGTATATTTGAAACATCTTTATCTCTAGATCTCTTAATTGACTTTATAGCACTACTCATATTTTTTATCACCTCTTCATTCATTTTTTTATCTTTGGTTGATTTTCAAATACCCAATAGTGTCGTCGCTTCTTTTAATTTCCTTAATGATAGGAGACCTTTCAACATTTGAGCATGAACTGTCACTTGCTCATTTAAGAAATACTCTTCAAAAATGCGGTTGACATGATATCGTATAACATGGTTAGGTTTTTTATCTCCATATGTGTGAGTGTCAACATTTTCTAACATCTCATTATCGATAGTGATTTCATCTGTACATATTCGAAAAAATAGTACATATTCAATAAATCACTAAATTAATAAATATGTCAATAAATATTAGGAAAATTTTAAATATATCGATAGATCATAATATTTACATTTACATACCTGCTTCAATTTCTGCTTGAGGTTGATTTTCTTCTTCAATATTTTGAGGAGTATCTCTGTCTGTTTACATTAAACAAAATATTTTTCAAACTAGTTCATCAAATAAAAATTAAGCTTCACATTTTACATTGGAAAAATTTTAAAAATATATCAATAGATCATAATATTTACATTTACATACCTGCTTCAATTTCTGCTTGAGGTTGATTTTCTTCTTCAATATTTTGAGGAATATCTCTGTCTGTTTACATTAAACAAAATATTTTTCAAACTAGTTCATCAAATAAAAATTAAGCTTCACATTTTACATTGGGAAAATTTTAAATATATCAATAGATCATAATATTTACATTTACATACCTGCTTCAATTTCTGCTTGAGGTTGATTTTCCTCTTCAATATTTGAGAGGGCTTCTAACTTTCTTTTGCGAGATTGTCTCGTTTCTTCTCTACGTGCCTCAGGGTCTCTTTTTCGATCATATTTTCTCTCACAAGTTCTTCGATTTCCCATGATAATAGGGTATGAAGTTCAAAAAATTTCCTTCAAAAAAATAGACAATAACTCAATTACAAAAAATATCACAAAAGATTTAATTTAAAAAAATTTAGTGTAAATGTTTTGTAAAAAATACATACTCCAATCCAAAACACACACTTTAAAAAATTCGAGAGAAAAATGTTTTATAAAAATGAAACGAAGCTCAAAAGATTTACTTCAACTCAAAACACGTACATACCTCCAAGAAATGTCTTCCAAAAAAATTCTTGAAACCCAAAATTGTAAAATCAATTTGCTTCCAAGAAATGCTCTTAAACCCAAACTTTGAAGAAATTTTTTTGAACCCAAACCAAGATCTTTGTAGAATGAGATGAAGTGTGCGAAATGTGCGAAAATTGTGAATCATTTCGCGGCAGTTTATATTGACGCGAAATGTGTTTTAGTAGGGGGCTCCGCAAAACTTTCCGGCCGACGGAGAGTTATACAATAGTTCAGTCGAACTTTTAATTAAAAGTTCGGCCGAACTATTAAGACGTTAGATTTAACGAGTCTTAAGCAGAAAACATAGTTCGGCCGAACTAACGCATCACCAATTACGCAAAAACCATGCTCTGAAAACGGTTCTGCAACTTTGGACTAATTAAACTCCATGAAAGGTTGTTAATTAACTGTCGGAACCAAGACAAGCATTTTCAGAATGGAATCTACTTTCAGGAAATATAACGTTTATGGAATTTCATAAACGTTTATTAATTTTAATTATTTTTCTAATAAAATAGGTGCAAACAAATTCTAAGGGTCATTGTGATTCAGTGAAATCAAAATTTTGTATCTCCCAAAATACATTGTAAAAAAAATTGAAAAAATTATGGGGCATTTCATTGGTTCGTCGTCTCTAATGGGTAGCTTTTAGATTTTTAGTTTATAACTTATATGTTAAGAAATTTCTTGCGACGTGAAACATATCCAAAATACGCAGTTTTTGGTATTGGACCAGTTCAAAAAATTCTAGTAATTATGATATGCATCCATTGGCTTTGTAAATATGACAAAAAAATAATTATTTCATTGAGTTGAAATTTTTTTCCTCTCGACACTCATGTTAAGAAGCCATTTTGAAAACTACAGAGGTCAATAATTGGTAAGTCAAAGAGTTTCTCTTTGACTCAGTTAAATACAGTGAGGCTCATAGGTACAAAACAAAATAACCAATTTTCCTGCTATGGTTGCAGGAGTATGGTCTGACGAACCTAACCTACAACTTGGAGCAACTACCCAATTCCGAAAGTTGCTTTCAATTGTTATTTACATCAAATATTATGTATTAATTGTCAATGAACTGCCATTTTATTTGTGTTTGTTTTGTCCATCATGTAGTTGACTGTTGGTTTTGTTTTTTTGACAGAGCGTAGTCCTCCTATAGAGGAAGTTATTGATGCGGCTGCTAGCCCAAGGGATTCTCTCAACCACCTATCAGCAAGGTTGCTAGGCACTTGGTTAGTTTGTACACCAATCAGTTTACTAGGGGTGTACCTGTTGAATTCTTAGTTGAACTGAGAGGGGGGGGGGTGAATCAGTTCAATACATACATGAGCATTTTTCAATTTTTCATCAGCTTATTTATAGCTTAATTTTATAATCAACCTTAGTATATGAACAATCTTAATATGTTACAGCAAGTATTAAATTAATGTGACATTAAACGTATTATGAGAGCAGCAAACATTAATCAGATTTGATAAATCATCTCAGCACACAGGCAACACAGATAGAGACAGCAGATATAAGTGGAAACCCATAAAGGGAGAAAACCACATCTTATTATTGTTGTGATGCAAAGGCAAGCTCCAACTCCCTCTCACCACTATTTTTCTGCAGGCACCAACCTACAGGAGGCTCCAACCTCAATTCTGCAAGCTACAACTTGAAAGGAAGCTCCAACTCCCTTAAATTTTCTACAGGCACCAACCTACAGGAGGCTCCAACCTACTATACTACCATAATCGGATAGCGGAACATACATAGTTCAACTTGATAGGGAAGCTCCAACTTCCTCAATTTTCACAAGAAATGTTTGTTGATTTACCTCAGATATTAGCTTTGTTCTGTAGCATCTCTTTTTGCTCCTCTCTTCCTTATCTTCTCTACCTCAATCTTCTATATTTTTTCATTCTCTATCCTTACTCTCTCTCAAAAAAAAAAATTATTTTATGCATATCCAGTTGATATTATATATAGAGTTCCTCACATGACTATTTGTATTTCACAAGGAATTTGGAGTGAACAATCTTGACTCTTTGGCTTCTGTCTTCTCATTCCTTTTCCAACTCATTTTTAAAATTATAAAAATATGTACAAATTTCAATGT